>CM040239.1:153790434-154104197 GCA_022545495.1 Chrysanthemum lavandulifolium | reverse complement strand
ATTTAATGTTTCGGTGCTTAACGCTGTATCATTGATTGGTGTTATTTGACATTCTTTCGAGGTTGTCAGTAACACGCAATTGTGGTATATTCAAGAAGAATTGCATAAGCTTATTTGGCGTGTTGAGTTTCATCCATTCTTCCAAACCCTAATTTGTTTTATAACCATCATCAGATCATATTCGTCCTCAAAGCCCTAAAGCGTATGGGTGCATGTTTCACAAAAGAAAGAAAAAAAAAACGAAAAAGAAAAACAAACCCACGCAGTGAAGGTATTGAAATCGAGCCTTGATCATAGTTTTTATTCTTTAGTACAATATATGAACACGTATTATGAGTTGTTTGTGAATTTTTGATGCAGGATGTTAAATATCTGTTGTTTAGAGTCACAACATAAAAGGAAAAAAAAGGTTCAGTCCCTACTCTTTAATCTCAATGTTTATTCTAATCAGATCTTATTTTAGCATATTGCGGTTTTGAAATCTCTATAAGCCAATAAGCTGCTTAAATAAGTTTACTTAAACATCACCAATGTTGAATGAATGTATATTTTACCAAGGAGTGTCTATGAACTTATAGTTAGTTGTTTGCTAAGGTTGCTTGAATAATGTTTATTTAGTTATAGTTAGTTGTTTGCTCAGGTACTATGTTTATTTAGTTATTAAACATATGTATTTGGCGATATTTAGATTTAAGCTTTATATTTGTTTATGTATTCTCACTCAGATGGTTTTCTTCTTTTTTCTATTATGTCTTTAGCTCAATTTTTGTTAACTGATCTTGAGATTGCTAAACACGTCTTCCTGTGAACAGGTTGCTTGGATGATTGATGCATACTACAATACAAGAACAAAAATGATTTCAAGAACCACACCCTTCCATTAGCAAGAATTAAGAAGAACATGAAGGCTAACGAGTATAACCTCTTTGCTAAAGTTCTATTCTATAAGTGACCAAACATGTGTGAATGTTTTTGCGGTGGTGCTTTTAATGTTTGTTTATACGCTTAGCCCTCTTTGAAAGTGATTACACAAGTATCATTTATTCTTCCTAATGGAGCATTTCATCTAATGACATATAGAATAAACATTAAGGTCTTCATTATAATCAGTATATTATATCTTATTTTAGATATTCAATGCTCCAATGGTCTTCTTTTGACTCGATTCAGTTGGACGAAAAGGGTAAGAGTTCATTGACATGAGTTAGTCTCCTATACTCTTGGTATTGTATGTTTAATAACATGGCATCCGAAATCTTCTTCACTTATTCCCTCTTTCGCTTGCATTACAAATAAAAAGCGCTCACCAATCATAACATCAATTTTAACTATAGTTAATTGAATATCTTCACTCATCAATGGCATCATTTATTGTGGAGGTTTGTTGCCACCCGGCATGCGAGGTCGGGTTTTCATGCGAATCTAAATCTTTTAAGGAATTAACAAAATACATACATTCATGGTTTTTTTTGCGGTGAGAAGGAATCATTGAGTACACTTCCTGTGGTGTGCGTAGACATTTGATCTCGAGTAGTTCAACAACAAGAATTGCGCAATGTACACAGATTTAAACGAGAGACATCATATCCATTACAATGACACCGTCCCATCTGGTCCTACAATGATGGGAACAAAGATGTGGTTGCAATCATCATTAGTGAAAGTAATAACCCACTAACTAACTCAACATGCAACCGAGGTATGCACTTAATTCTTCACTATCATATCAATAGAAACCTTTGGTAACCAAACTAGCTAAACACTTTATCGCTTTCATTTCCAATAGTCATTTTTACTCGATCAAGACACTCAAGGGCAAACGGGCTAACAACGATGAGGGAGCATCAACATCAATAATATCTTCGCTAAGCATTCAATATCGAGTCACGGATTGTGAGAGCAATGCAAGAGTCCGGTGACCGTAGGGTCATAGTAAGAATCTAACAACCGATGCAATTTGTCATGCCTGTTGAACAACCACGAGGAGGTTAAGGAGATTCATCAAATGGTCTAGAAGAAAAGTTATGTAGTGCTAAAGTTTTCTATAATTTGGACAGCCACAGAGAGGTCGACATTTTTTCCCGAAAAGCAGGAAAATGTAACAACGTTAACAAATACAAACTTCCCATTCTCTCTTCTGTGGATCTTAGCGCTGAGAAAGCATACCTTCTAAAAGTAAAAGATCAATCGTGTTATAATTTTTGTTTTCTAATTAGATTGGTTTGAAAAGTTTAGATTAACCCATTACAGATTTAACTAATGCCCTTAGTTTCCTTCTACATAATGCGTTGTCCTCTCCAAGTGGTCGATGAAATGACACACCATCATGTACTTGCTTAGTGGCGGCGTTAAGGTTAAGTCCGTGTCAAAAATGGTGTAGCCGTGTTTGACGAGAGAGTCAAGAAGGTGACATTTTAGTAGTACCTCAATTCTTCGTGCCTACCGGTAAAGCCGGATAAAATAGGCTAGAGTTGGTGGCTTTAAGACCAACAACTTTAGCTTTTGTAAAATATAAAGAATCTAAAGTTAGAGGAGATGATATTAAGTAAAAAACATGATAACGCCAGATACATCGAAGTCGCCATTCTTGCTTTCAAATGTGCCCAGTCTAAGAAGCTCATACGGTACTTCCTAAACTTGAGCAACTCCATTTACTATTTGACCTGTTCACGGTAAGGTTAAGTTTGGTAACCATTTTACTTCAAATTTCCTGTTTCATATGTTATATTTACTAAGATTAGATGGCTTATAAAGTTATTCCTTTGTATTTGTAATTATAATGTCAAATAAGTTTTTATTACTGAAATCAAAGATGTGCTACAACTACTGAGCAGGAAGGAGGTAGCAGCAAGACTAAATAGGCGCAAACCTAAATTACTAAGGATACATTGGCGTGGAATACATTCTTATATTCGTGATATGCACTTGTAGGTGATTTTGGCGCGGTTGAAATACGCCAGTCGGTTAGAAACATTCTTCATGCAGTTTGATCTATACACCATTAGATTCAATTTGGGCAAAGTACCGGAGGAATTCATGGACATCAAAAGGAATTTTTGGTTGCTTTTAATGATACGGTTTTCTTTGGATTTTGATTATATTCAGTTTACAATTTAGTCGAGTTATGTTGATTTTAGAAAATGCTCGAAGGTGCGTTGTCGGTCAATTGGTAGCAAATCACAAGAAGGTCCTTGGGCTTTAAGTACCACGGTAGACATTATTGAGGTATTGAGATAATTTTCTTCGCTTTGATTATCGCCTCAAAGGAATCATAAATTTGTAACCATGTTTTTTAGATTCCAAATGTTGTTGTGATAAAAAGAAGTCGACGACTTCGGATGGCGGACAAAGCGACGATTGTTTACGGTTTTCCCTTATTTGCAGACCTGACTATGAATAAGAACGAAGAAAAGCTACTCAAGACTGTTCGCGCTGAAAAACCAGATACAAAAGGATCAAATATATTGATATGGTACCCTCAATATGGTCAGCATGGTAATTTAATGTGTTTTTTATTGGAATTAAGATGAATAAATTGATAATTTTTAGAAATTAGGGAGTCTTAGAGCTGATGTTGATGAAGAAGAGGATGGATATGATGTAACCATATCCCTTAAATTGGTTATGATTAAAATGCACCTAAGGAATCTCCATTATTAATACTAAAATTCTTAACAAGATACATGAATACATTGATTCAAGATTTTTTTTCCTACTTTGTTTTGGTAAACCAACACGGGCATGGTCAAAAATATATTGCAAGATGAGACCATTAGCGCAAATTTTCATCCAAAAGTAGTAAAACAATGACAATCGACTCCGCATAAAGTGTAAGCTACCTTATATGTCACTTTCGGGCCGGTTTGAGATCGCTTTTTATTGCGCCTCTTCCCCGCTCACGCATGAATAGTAACCACAAAGAACAACTTAGGCAATTGAGTACATCCTTTGCGTGCTCGTGACGGTCGAGTTTTTGGTGGGGAGTTTCTAGGTAGTTAGTCGTTGCAATTCTTATACGGGTTTGTCTATATGTAACGGTTTTTAGAATTTTTGGTCAGTGCCAGGTGTAAAATGTTTTAACCGTTGTTTTTTTAGCAGGTGGTACTCATTAGCTTCATAGCATAAACAAAAAAAAACAAGAAAATTTATAAACTCCAGCCCCAACCCCAACACAGCCTACAACGAGTCAAGATTGTGCAAGTCTACCTCTCACGACGGAGGGTCCGACGAGTCATTGGAACAAACTTTGATGATGGTGATGCAACAAAATTAAAACATGCAAATAAACAAGACGGATACATGTATGAATAGAATTGAATACATTAATATGGGCGGTCACGAATGGATAAAAATTGTAAGTAATGTAAATCTTAAATGAGTTTTAAACTTTTGTATGGATCATAGATAAAATAGCGTATGATCTGCTTTTGAGGTAACCTGCTTAATTATTATATTGTATAGACCTCGATGCATCTTATCTCATGAAAGTTACTCAAAATATTGACTTTAAGATACTTGATTATTTTGATTATGCATGAAATAAATGGTGAACTTAATTGGTACGCCGCCATAGCAAAATGGATGAAATGATTCAAGGATGTCAAAGTGATGTATGTATACAAAGGTAACCGGTATATATGGAGGTGTTTGGGATTAAATCTCCTTATTGTGTAATAAAATTAGTCGTTTCGGATAACGATTAAGCACTTAAAACTCCTTATCAGTTATTAGCTTATATGAAAATTTGTAAGTGAAACAAGCTATTTTGACTTCTAAAAAATCTTGAAACTATTTCCTGTAACAACCCAACTTATTTTAGAAGGTGATAGGCAGATATCCAACTTTAGAGAGCCCTTTGGTTTTTCTTATATTACTTCTTATCTTCTTATTATTGTATTTAGTTGGATGAGTTTCAAAAAGTTGTTATAAAGCTTACATAAAACTGTAAAAAGTTAAGTGAAATAATCTCTTTGGATAATTGGATGTGTTCAGAAGTGAAAGAGAATAAAAAGAAGAAAGTAATATAATCTAACAAAATGAGTACTTGAGATCATTTTATAAATATCTTCTCAAAGAGCTAATGAGTAGGTAATATCATCTATGTATTGGTTATTCAGGCACAAACATCTCTTGGATACGAAACGAATTCTTAAAGACTATACATACTATATTTTACGAAAAAAATGGAGGGATCATACAAGTCCAATGACAACCACACATATGGTATTCTTTGATTCTTTACTTTGCTCTTTTATAATATTAGGGATGAAAAAGGGTGTCAGACTGATTAGGGACATAATAATCATATGGACGATGTAGAGTACGAGTTGGGCAAATAATACATGCTATATTGTTCTCCTTCCTTCCAGTGGCCATGATTTAGTAACTTCCCTCTTTTTTAAAGCCCTTTTCAGCCCATAGAAGATAGTTAGACACGTTGAGTTACCCCATGCCTTCAATAAAATGGTCCAAATCAGTCATTTTTTTTAATTATGAACAAGAATTGATGCCTCTATGTTTATACAAAGGATACTTGAATTTATTTGTCACTATAATGCATTTAGATCTTAGTGGAACAAAAATTGGAGCCGTTATGCTATCACATAAGTTGTTTTAAAGGTTACGGATTTACGGTTGTTACAAGCACAATATATTTTCCACAAATTGATGATCTTGCATAATTGATGAGCACTTTTTAACTTCATAACTTTTGGTAGCGTTACAAAAAAAGTTTTCAATAAGAAACATGTCTCATTGGTTAAACATGTAAAAGTCGCCCAAGATATATTTGTGGAATGGTGGAAACGGAAGTAACATAAATGTAAATGCTAGACTAATGATTTTAATTTCCATTTGATTTCTTGATGACATCATAAATGGTTATTGGTCACAATTATCACGACAATAGAATACCTTTAGACATGATAATCTACTAGAGTATAAAGCGATATATGCTCATCACCGCTAAGAAAAGTTAATCTATGTGTATGTTTTGTTTTACATATATGATTTTGTTTTTCATTTAATTTCTTGATTACATCATCGATGGTTATTGGTTGGCCAATTATCACGATGTGAGAATAGCTTTAGACATGATAATCTACATAGTGTAAAGCATATATATGTTCATCACCACTAAGAAAAGTTACTCTAGGCATGTATGTTTTGTTTTCCGTATACCCGTTTGTAGGTTGATTCACTAGATTTCATAGGTTCGTAAAATGTGGGATATTTGAAACATCTTATATACTTCTTCCAGTTCATGGAAGCTAAGCTTCAAAATTTTAGGAGGAAATATTACATACTTAAGTAGTTATAGTTGAATCTGGTATTTTCGACAAGAGCTAGGCAATTCAAAGTGAACGACTTATTTTTATTTTTGCTTACCATGCCCATATTACTTTATCATGAGTCACTAATTTTTAATACCGGTTACTTTTGAACAATGCAGGCGCACACATTGAAGGCCAAATGAATAGACCAACGGTTGCCCTGAATAGTAAATGCACAAGAACCACCCCAACAACTGACTTATCTATCTCCACGTTTTTTATTCTCATTATTGTTGTAATAACTAATGTTAACATTATGGTAATCTCTATTCCTATAGTTCAACTCGGTACGGCTTATACGAGTTCACCAGTTGAAGGTGTAACCTTAACTTTTTTTTTGTAGCTTATCGTGGGCACTATCACACAAATGTGAATAACTCAAGTAATAAGTTTCAGATTAAATTTTGCATGCTGTAGTAGTCAATTTGGGGGCGTTTATCATCTTATGATTTTCAATTCCCATTTTTTCTGCTTTATTTGGTTTTGATAATTGAACATATTATTTATGACATATTTATAATGTATACGTATATCTATATGATATATGTGTACACCCTCAATTTATTCATGGCTAGAAAGAAACTTAGTAAATCTTATGAAAGTTACATTGTGGTTTTATCTATGCACCATTGGTGAGTTCAGTTCTATTACCTTTTATGTTATTCAATTGAAGTTAGGGACTTGCATCTTCATTAATATATTCCTTAACTAACCTAAATGTTTTCACAAATACATGGCTTCCAATATTTATAGTTCACAAGAATATGTGCTATTTGAATTCTCAAGCATATAAATTCTATTATCGAAGATGTTGTAATAGTTTAAGGTGGTTAGCTACCCCAACCATCAATCAACCATTTAAAAATAAATATTATAACAAACTCAATATTAAATACAAACACTTTCATCTTCATTTAATATAATAAAATAAAATAATCCCTAATTACATAGTAATTTGATTCGATTATGAGAATTGGGGTTTTGTTATGTAAACAATGTAACAAACATGTAATCTAAAAAACTTAAAACTAAACATATAGCATTATCATAAACCACCTCTGATCGAATAAAAATCCTTATTCTAATGAACTTCGAAGATTATAACGAGTAAAAACTAAAAATCCAACAAAATAGTAGAACCAAAATAAATTATTAAAAGAACTGAATATTCATATTACTGTTTTTTCTTTAAAAAAACAAAAAAAAAAGTTTCAAATGAAATTAAACAAAGTGTGTTATATAAATGTAAATTAAAACACAATGTAAAATAGATGTAATGATTACATAATTTGATATGCAACACTCTATATATATTTTAGATATAGATTAAATGATGCATCAAAATTTACGTTCACGAGTTTCCATGAAACTAATGCATTTGTGACTGGTATATATGTAAGGCAACAAGCCTACCAATTGTTTGAAACAATAAAAAAAACAATGTATAATACACTTAAAATACAAAGACAAAGGTTGTCATGTACTATCGATGCACATACATGTTAATTACTTTTACTAAATGTTTCGTTTCATGGAAGTGTCGCGCACATTCATAACAAACTTGCATAATGCGTACACTTAACCAAGAATCAATCTTAACAAACTAAATTCTCAAATATATGCAATTATTAATACAAAAATACAAATTCGTAAATCAAAGTATAATGTCTAACTATTTGTGAAGTAATACAATCAAACACACAAAAAAAATAACCAAAACAATACTTACATTAATATGAATATTATTAATATAATAATACCAACAATCATTTAATAAAAAGGAACAATTATATGCAACGATATTAACGCTCCTAGCATTAGCAACTGATAAGGAAGATGATACGACTGAGATTGAAAAAAATGATGAGGTAATTGCTAAATAGAAATCAATGGGTCAATACGAGAACGAGTCACCTGATAATTTGGGTTAGACTGTTTATGCAACTATTTAGATACGAGTAACACGTTTGAGTATTTTCGACGTGGTTATATCATTCTGATATAATAATGTATGATATGGAGAAGATTTAAATGAAATACGTGCTACTTATTTTCAGATGGGTCTTTTGTGTTTGAGTATCAAAACCCTAGATAGTAATGTGATCGTCTATTATCGGCACCATAATTCAACTCGATTGTAATTTTTATGTACTCATGCCGATACTCGAAAATTATCCCGTCATTGCTAAAAGGTTCCAAAGGAAGGTAGGTACATATTTTTCCCACACTTTTAATAAGCAGCCCAAACACCCCTTATTTTTCCATCAAGTTTTTTAAGTATAAATGTTATTTTCGATTTTAGAAGAACACATCCGTGACGACGCAAAGAAGACATATAGCAAGCTCAAAATTTTGATTTTTCATTTGGTTTTTTATAGAATTAGGAATATAGCGTGAAAAGTGTTCTTATATAAAAGTGGAATATCTGAGAGAATATTGTACTGATGGTACACCAATATATTGTAAGAAAGCGTTACTCCACAAAATAATAGCAGAAACGGCAAACATTCTATATGTATGTTATAGCAAGAAATATTTAATAGTTATAAGCATATAGAAGATGAATAAAAGTTAACGCTTATTTCTTTTAGTTGCTAATGTATTCAATAAATAACATGGTATATTTATATCTTATTTTTCGTTATCTTAAAGCTCTTCCCATTGACGATATTTCAAAGAATATACCATGTGAATCTTGAAGCAATGGGTAAACAAACGAACATATTGTGGGGCCTCATAATCATCTCTTGGTTGATCTCATTGTTGAAAGACTCAGATTTTCAGCAGATGTTATGATACTGTGAACTACGGCTCTAATATTCTCGGAAGAAGCGCTTGCTTTCATCAAGACGAGGTATTCACTCCGCTTTGAATGCACCCGGGACTATAATTTTTATGGACTAAGAAACTTGCTAATTGATATAGAGATAAGCTTTTAGGTCTATGTCATTATCGTGTTTAAAGACCATGGAACCTTAAATGTAACAACTTTTAATATCGTTGATGTTGGAACAACTTTAGAAAGAAACAAAGCTCCTACACAAACGGTGCTCGCCTTCAACCACGAAACCGGTTTATTCTTTAATACTCACTTTTGTCATCAGTGATTAGCGGTTTCACCATCCTTTGTTGACTCGACAATCACCTCTTCGGCCTTATCCTTAAGATATGAAGGAACTATAGTGTTCAGTGTTTTTAAACCGCTAAAGTACTAACATCTAAAACAAAATGTTAGAAAGTAGTTACCTCCTTTTAGCCGCTTTTATGGATTATGGTAACATCATTTATAGTTCTAAACCGCTTAATTTAACTTTTAATAGGTTTTTACTATATTTTTTTTCTACTAAATCCTAAAAATAAAACCACAAATTAAAGTACGTACATGCTTTTAGTAGTTTTATGGATTATGGTAACATCAATTATAGATCTTAACTGTTTCATTTAACTTTTAATTACTTTTTAGTATATATTTGTTCTACTAAATCCTAAAATAAAAACAACAGTCATACCCATCCATCGGACGGGTTTTGACACTAGTGTATATATATATATATATATATATATATATATATATATATATATATATATATATATATATATATATATATATATATATATATATATATATATATATATATATAGGTTTTAAAATAAAAGATAAATATCCGTAAAAGAATAAAAGATTTTTTTTTCAAAAATATTCTCCAAAAATTCCAAAAAATTCCACAAGGTCGGGTATGTTGGTGCATAAAACTTTTGTGAAAACATTTTTATAATTTTGAGTTTTGATACATTTTTAATGCACAAAAACGAATTTTGATGCAAAATTTAGAACTTGTTATAATTAGATGCGCAATGTTATTTTGATGAAAAAGTAAAGAAGTTGGGTGTAGAACCAATTTTTTGATGCACAAAAAATGATTTAATGACAAACGTATTTTTTCATAATTTTTTTCGAAAAGTATTCACTTTTAAAAAAGGTCCTTCACAACTTTTTCACGCACCATCATACCCGATCTTGTGGATTTTTTTTTTTGAATTTTCAGAACTTTTTGAAAAAAATATTTTTATATTTTTACGGATATTTGTCTTTTATATATATATATATATATATATATATATATATATATATATATATATATATATATATATATATATATAACATCTAGGACATGCTATTAATAGAAGGTTTAAAAATTTAGATTCAACATCTTACTTATAATAGAAAGAATAGTCTTCAATTTTATAAACTTGTAACAACCTAAAAAATTAAATATCTTCAATTCTATAAATTTGTAACAACCAAACAAATTAAATGTCTTAAATTCTTAAACTTGTAACAATCCTTTAATATAATTACACCACTTTTAAAACTAAAAAAAACACAATCATCTTCACTTTCTCTAAAAATATGCTCTCTTACTATGAGCCGAGCACCACCAAAAGCTGACCAATGTCAGCTATCTCTCTGAGCTAAAACCTATCCTCACATTTCACAACAATGAACTATAACCAAAAATAAACCAACCTCTGTCGTATAACCTCAAAACCTCAACATCTAAAAACCTAACTCCGGGTAAAAACCTCATTTGTTTACCAATCTTTAAAGATCTTATGTGTGTTAACAAGAATACATCATAGATGTATGAAAAGTTATCCTTCTCATTCGAAAATAAAGAAAGGAATATAACTAATATGTTATATTCTAACTTTGTTTCGCTCAAACAAAACATAAACCTACCATCGACCTTCTCGAAACAAAAGAAATATAACTTTGTTTTCAAAAACAAAAGAAGAACGCAAGATCTAGGGTTGTTATTTCGCTTCAAGAACGAATCGCAAAGATCTCTACAACCCATCATCGACATTCTCGAAATAAAAATGAAACCAAAATGGTCCTAACCTAAACCCAACGCAACCAAGAACAACAATATAACCCATATCTTTTTGTTTGGTACTCGGTTTCAAGGGTAAGAATAAAGAAAAGAGTGTTTCATTCCTCTTTCTTTCGGTTTAAGACAAAAATGAAAATAACAACAATAAAACATACCCAGACCACTTTTGGTCAAGTTAGGTGTATATTGTGTAGTGTTTGGTTTCATAAAGAAAGAAAGAAAGAAAGATGTTCGATTGTATAAAAGGACGAATTGTTGTTTGTGTAGTGACGCATGTTGTAGTTTGATGAGAGAGTTGTGTGATTGCGGTTCAAAGAAAAGTTTTTAATGGTTGGTGTTAATGAGAAATATTAGGAAAAAGTATTATATCATTGTTTTAGGGTTAATTAACTTTGGGATGATATTGGATTATCATCTATTGGACCACGATTTCAAGAACAATGATGTTGGCCACGGCATTTTTAATATTTGGATCTCATATCGTTAACATGTTAAGGATGGTATAAGAATAGTTTTGATAATATGAATTATCCGAAAATGGTTATAAGTTGGGTTGTTTCGAACTAATTTTGGCTTATTATTGGATTATGGTTGGTTTTAGGATTTTTGATTTTTACAGGGTTGCTTATTTTACATGGCTAAACTTTGTATGTTAACGAAAATGTGACTATGGGGAGTTACGTGGTGTATGAATTATATTTAGTATAAATCATATATTGAATATGTGCATACAAAATGATGGACTAAAAATTTATGTGAAATTGTTGAAATGTAAAGAACTAAACTATTTAAAAAGCATAAACATTTTGAGTTTTGATTAAAAGTTTAAACAATATATTATCTAAACACCTTCTATTTAATTCACATTATTTAGCTAGGGAAAAGATAAGACTAAATGTCAATCATCGTACCATTTTCTTATTATTATCGTAAATATGATAGATAACTCAAAAGAGCACAATGAATTAGAATAACATTATATTTTAATTATTTGTGAAAATATGAAAAATTAAATATACAAGAATTTTTATCTAGCCTAACCTTGGTTATTGTGAACAATGAAAAAACCATTGATAATCGGATAATAAATTATCACGCATTTTAGAATGAAAAACATTGTTCCTGGCTAAAGAGTTAAAGTTCTTCCGATATGAATTTCCATACATTTATTGTAAAGAATATAATAATTTAAAATACGAGCCATCGTAAATTAAAATACGTGAAAATTATTGTTTGAAAAACATATAAATAAAAATATTTCTCACCACAAAATTTAATCACACAGACACCTAACTGCGTTCAGAATAACACACTTTGTTTAGCCCAAACTTTCTTAATATACATATGTAGTGACACACCAAATTTTTAATGAGACACTAACTTTATGATACATTTTCTGGGACAATGAAAGCTTATTTTGACACACTTATAAAATGGTTAAAAGTTAACTGACACGAAAGAAAAAAAATCATATATTATGTGATGCAATAATAATGAAACATGACCATGTTCAAAGACAAAATAACAAAAAATGGAAGAAGAAAAAAAAAGTAACGTGAATTACAATAATTAAAACTTAAATAAGTGTTAAAAGAGGTTTTAATGAGGAGTTAACAAATGAGTGATTAAATACCTAAAACACCCTTACTATTCAAATCACATATTTTACACTTTTAACCTTTTTTATGTCCCGCTCATTTTGCTCCAAACCTGATAGCAATTGCGTTATTGTTTTGAAACGCTCCGTAATCCGATAAGCATGTCCTACCCCGCCTCAAATAGTTCAGGTTAGGTTTTTTGTCGAGCTGGGTTTTTTGGCCATCCAGACAACAACATTTTACCCGATGTACTTTGATGCGTCATAAAGTAACAATTGTACGTTTGACCATATAAGATCGAGATTACTATCCTTTCAAGTAACAACAAATGGATTAGAGATTACCAACTTTTTTATTAGAGCATCTCGCGGATACTCACACAAATAACCCTCGAAAAATAAACTCAAAAATAACACATCAATTTGATGACGAACCAGCGGCTGTAATTAGCCAATTTAAACTCATAATGTTCCAACGAACTTTCAACGAGTCAGTAAAGAAATAAAAAGAGCTCCATAGTCCATACCTATAATGACTATTTATAGTTTTAACTTTTATGTAGCACTTTTCATGGTTACTACATCTTGAATCAGCGAAGATACATTAACATAAGAAGACCCCCCTTCATCCATTGCTCTCTTGGCCAATTCTGCTAGCTCACTTGCAAATTTTCTTCTACGATTACCTTCTTCACCTTGATCCATCAAGCACTCAATCGCCATTTTAACATTGTCTTTATTAACTATCTTTTGTCCCTCATCTTCTTCTGCTTCAAAAGAAACAGGCGTATCCACGCCAATTCTAACTCCAATCTTGAGAACTTCGACGATAAAGATTTCATTTAGAAACTGGTCACCAAAATGTGGCCATGTAACCATTGGAACTCCGGAAGATATAGCTTCAAGAGTCGAGTTCCATCCACAATGTGTTAAGAAGCCACCAATGGCGCGATGTGATAGTATCAAGACTTGTGGTGCCCAACCATGAACTATTAACCCATGGTCTTTCACCCTTTCTTCAAACCTTTGTTCTGAAAACCATTTCTCCAGTTCATTAGCTTTGTTTCTTATGCACCATATGAACGGTCTGTTACTGGATTCGAGTCCTAGCCCGATCTCAATCGTTTGGCTCGTAGAAATTTTCATAAGACTTCCAAAACAAACATAGAGCACGGATGTTGGCTCCCTTGCATCAAGCCATTTCACGCACTCGTGCTGGTTGATTGCAGCTTTATTTCCCCTCTCGACTATATCCATATTGTTATCTTTGTCGCATAGCGAGCCCGAAACAGGGCCGATACACCATACTTTCTTGTCTTTCACCTTTGCCAATTCCTTAACATACTCAGGCTCCAACTCATTAAAACTATTAACCACAATCCCATATGCCGATTTCTCTCCTTCTTTAAAACGATCCCGAAAAGCCTTCTCTTCAGGTGTGGCGGTTTTAGAATTACCAGAAACTTTAAGTTTAGTAACTTCAACTCGGTCAGGCAAACCATTCAACACGAACCGCTCAGAGTCCGATTTAATCCCGTCCAACATTCTCGTAGTGGACACAATGTGCATGCACAATTGATAGAAGCATCCCGGTCCATTGAACACGAGTCGTGGAATGTTAAACCTTCGAGCCAGATCTGTAGTCCAAGGGAGATGATGTCCCGAGATTATGCATGAAGGAGGAGGACATAGTCCTCGGAGCAGATCCTCTGCGGGTTGCTCGAGCATGTCAATAGCAGCAAAGATTTTCGGTTTCACCTCCATAGGTGGAACTCCATCAAAACTTTCATACTCTTTGGCCAAACCAACTTGTGCTAATGGAAGTTGGAGTTCAAGTAGCTGAATCTGGAGCTTAGCTTCGTTTGCTCGGGCTATCACCGATTTGAACCGGCTAGAAAGAAGTGGAGTCGTGATTATCGTCACATAGACGCCACGGTGGGCTAACATTCGAGCTATGTCTACCATTGGTATCATATGTCCTTGAGCCATTACAGAAAATAGCACAAAGTGAAGATCATTTGTTCCAGATGAAGCCATGTTAAATGAGTTTTAGAAATATAATCTGTATCTAATAAATTGTGATGTTCATTTCATTTTATTCAAAGAGGCATGCACGGAATTAATGTTCGGTTTCATATTTGTGGTCCATGGATTTTAATGTTCAGTTTCTTTTAGTCGACCGTTTCCTAAAAATCATGAGTCATTTATGTAAAAGTGTAAACGGATCTTCAATAGTTTTGGTCTCATCATAAGGCCTCTCTTTACAGTTTGTCAGCATATGAGTCATGCATAAAAATTTATTGCTTTAAGGGTCGTGGAAACATTCGTCATTAGGTACGACACTCCTACTGATGCGTGATTTGTATATATATATGAAGTAAAATGCACGCATCTATTTTTAAAATGAACTATATATATATATATATATATATATATATATATATATATATATATATATATATATATATATATATATATATATATATATATATATATATTTTTTCGGAGCAAAATGAAACATATCTAAAGGAAACGTCCAACTATAAATTATGAATAACATCATATCCAAACGATTTAGCGACGGGTACATTACGATAAAAAAAAATTAATAGAAATATTTTTCAGTTTAATTTTAAGATTTCTGATACAATAATTCATAATTAATTTATATAAAACTTATAGAATACTTGAGCAATATTGAAATAATATCATATTTTGTAACTCACATAATAATTAATTCAAATTTAATTCACTAATAAAGGGAGAATTATATATATCTCTATTAAAACATCATAAATTGCAAATATACCCAACAAAATTTTAAATAATAAATATACTCATCTATATTTACTTACTTCTTTTAGATGGTTATACCCTTCCATTTTGTTAAACTAGGACCCGATACACTTTTCTTTAAGGCCTCATCCTTCTTCTTAATTAATCAACCACCGTTCATCTTTATGATCAAAGATTAAAAATTGATATAAAATGATTGTACCAGTGAATGCTTTTTATCTTTTTTTAAATAAATTTAGAATTGCTACTAGCTTTTATTGATAAACTAATGCGTTAAGTCTTTTCTCTTATTCATATTTATTAATATCAAGTGCTTGAAATTCAAAAATAGGCTTAAACATACATGGTTGTAAAGGGAAATAGACGCCGACTGATAATATACATGGCATAATACTCATTAACAAACATGAGGTATTTTTCTAATATTAAGGAAAGAACGAAGCAATGCGATATATGAAAATAATACTGCATAGTATATTTTGCGAGGTTTACACTCTAGGCTTCTACGTTAGATTATGAATTCTTGAATTAAGATCAAGATTATATAAAAAAGAATATGTTTGTACAGCTTTTTCTCAAAAAATTGGTAAATTTGTTATCTAGAAAAAAAGGGTAAAATGGACATATTTAAATTGTTTATACTGAAAAAGACAATAATGGGTACATTTGTGAGTTTCATGGATTGAATAAGGTATATTTGTTATTTTAAAAATTGGTTGGGGATATATGTAATTAATGAAATTTTAGTAAAGATATATGCAATTGCCCCACTAATAAAATAGTTATATATCTTTAATTTTACATCATATGTAAAATATTTTGTACTACGTGAAATGTTTTTTAATTTTTTATTTAAAGTGTTGTTCACTATGCATAGTTAGTAGTATTTTAGACAAAAACATGTATGTTATGTATATTTTTTCTACTCACCAAAACCTCAACATGATCTATCATGTTCAAAATAGACTTGAGAAGATCTTAATCTTATCTTATAAGGGTGTAATAACCCGAAACTTTATTATGCATAAATGATTTCAACTAATTAAAAAGAATTTCATGGGTTAAAGATGTAATAAATAGAAACTCAAGGTGCTACTAAAATTTTTTTGGATACATGTAGCAATCTGTTACGAAATTTTAGGCCTCAACCCTATTAAATAATATAACGTCTTCCCTCATAACCGGTTAAGTCACGACTAGATGAAAAACCCTAGAACATAAAATAGAGATTAACGAGAGTGCCACAAAGGTTACGTAAAGAACGGAGCAAGCTTTTGATATGACGTCTTGATAGATGATATAAGGAAATAAGTATTGGTTTCTCTTTAAGGTAAACATTCATTCTAATATATGTCTACTATAGTTGAATATAGGTAATAGTAGATTGGTTTAGTTTTCAAATTTAGTGAAAAGGGTTTGAGTACAGAAGTTGTCATCATCCATATTTATGTTTTCTGCCACTAAACAAAGCCCTTGCCTTTTGTTCAAAACAATTTACTACTAGTGACGTAATGGAGTTATGCAAAACATTTTTTTTCTTAATGATTAATAGATATGATAGTTGATAATACATTTTTATGTGCGAAAAAAAATGATTAGATTATCTATTGACATGAGAAAATGAGTGAATCAAAGAAATAATGAAATATGACAAGTTGCTTGTCTGGTCATTGAGGCGACAAAGGAAAAGAAGTTCTTAAAATGCATTTTTGTAATGCTAACATTATACAATTAATTATGGGATAGTTGTGTGGATATAACTCTAGGTTTTATACTCGACTTCGACCAATCAACTACGACTCTAATATAATAAAAGAAGGTTGTATTGAACTTGTAAAATTTGTAGGAGACTTTGTTTGGTCAAGAAGAGAAGAGCTTTTAACATCGATATTATCAGGTGAGTTTTCGTTTGCTTTTTAAATTGGGTTGCACTTTTATTCGAAGTACTATCATGCGACTTGTTTAAATGATCGTTATTTGCTACGTGTTTTGAGTGTTTGATAATATGTGAAAGTTGAGTAAATTGTTATATTTAAAATGTTGAGATATATAAAAGTTGAATTGTGAACTGTGAATCGTAAAATATGAATTGTTAGAACCGTTGAACCGAACGGGTATGAATATGAATTGTTGGAACCGTTGAACCGAACGGGTATAAATATGAATTGTCAGAACCGTTGAATCGAACGGGTATAAATATACATTGTTGGAACCGTTGAACCGAACGGGTATATGTTGAATCGTTGGAACCGTTGAATCAAACGGAAATATAAATAGTTGGTATTTGTTATAACGTGATATAAATTGAATTGTTGGTTTATATTAAGTTGTTGGTATTGAATTAATTAAGAATATGCTATAACTGAATAACACTTATATGAGATTTGAACAAATTGCATGATCATTTTATAAGTTTGATTTTATATGAATTGTTTTGTATGTGAAAACCATGAATTTTCACTATGCCTTTGGCTGACCCAAAACTCTTTTAAAATTTTGCAACCCAGATGAGCTCCTTTAAGAATCAAGGGATTATTTGAGCCTGACTAAGAGTAGACGCTTCCGCTGATATAAGGTAAATTAGAGGGTTTAATACTCCGAAAATGTGGGGTGTTACAGTTGGTATCAGATCTTTTGGTTTAAGTGAATTAGGTTTAGTCGACCTAGTCTTAAACAGTAAGAGACAAGTTATTAATGAAATTCATAAGTGTTGGATTAGAGAATAGATTTATCGAACTATGTTATTGTAGTTATATTGATATAAGGTTGTGAAATAAAGTTGAATAACCTTGAATAATATAACTTCAACAAAAATCTAGGCTATGAGGTGGCTTAAGCAAATTTTTGTTAAAAGATTTAACGACTTGATAAGACTTTTATGTTTCATTAGAGTGTTAGATATTGAAATATTGTGAAAGATAAAAAGCTGTATATAAATGAATGGTCATCACCATAAGTGAACTTTAAATCATAGTGCAATCTGGAAATAAAAAAATAAAAAGATTTGACAAGCTTAGCACATTGTTGTAAATGCAAGTGTGTGACTAATAGTTGACTTATTAAGAAAGTGTCGAAAGAAAGATGTCGAGCTTAGCGAAAGCGGGAATGCCTAAATGGAATTAAGGTAGAACATAAAATAAGAAGAGAAATATTAAGGAGAGATGGCAATAAAAACATGACTTGTTTTTATTCTTGATAGTCGTAAATTGTGATTTTCCAATTTATGTTACTTAATTTTAAGTTTGAGTGATTATCTAAGTTTCGAGCTAGTAAATGAGTAATATCGAGACACCCATTATACTATTTTTGTTTTCTTCTCTAATTGCATTCGACTAGTGTGGTAATTGTGAGATTAAGAAGGAAAACTATTCAAAATGAGATGTATGGGTTGAGTTGATGTATGATATAATATAGGAAAGTCAAAAAAGAAAAGGAAATTGATTTCTACTTCTATCATAGTACTTGTAGTTCATTGGTTCTACATTATTTGAACATACTTATCTCAAATTTGTATTTGAACTATTTAGCTTTTGTTATCTCTATGTTTAATAGACATACATGTAGTTGACATTTGTATTCAAACTTTGAATTTAAAAAAAAAAGTAAAATAAAATAAACACTAACGAATTAAGATCATTTAAAGAAGTGATAGAACAAAAAGTATGTCGATTTAATCGGTATAAATTTTGAGGACAAATTTTTTTTTAAGAGGGAAAGATTGTAATAACCCGAAACTTTATTATGCATAAATTATTTCAACTAATTAAAAAGTATTTCATGGGTTAAAGATGTAATAAATAGAAACTCAAGTTGCTACTAATTTTTTTTGATACATGTATCAATCATACGAAATTTTAGGCCTCAACCCTATTAAATAATATAACGCCTTCCCTCATAACCGTTAAGTCACGACTAGATGAAAAACCTAGAACATAAAATAGAGATTAACGAGAGTGCCGCAAAGGTTACGCAAAGAACGAGCAAGCTTTTGATATGAAGTCTTGATAGATGATATAAGGAAACAAGTATTGGTTTCTCTTTAAGGTAAACATTCATTCTAATATATGTCTACTATAGTTGAATATAGGTAATACTAGATTGGTTGAGTTTTCAAATTTAGTGAAAAGGGTTTGAGTACGGTTGTCATCATCCATATTTATGTTTTCGGCACTAAACAAAGCCCTTGTCTTTATTCAAAACAATTTATCGCTAGTGACGTAATGGAGTTATGCAAAACATTTTTTTTCTAATGATTAATAGATATGATAGTCTGCTAATATATTTTATGTGAGAAAAAATATGATTAGATTATCTATTGAAATGAGAAAGTGAGTGAATCAAAGAAATAATGAAATCTGACAAGTTGTTTGTCTGGTCATTGAGGCGACAAAGGAAAAGAAGTTCTTAAAATGCATTTTGGTAATGCTAGCATTATACAATTAATTATGGGATAGTTGTGTGGATATAACTCTAGGTTTTATACTCGACTTCGACCAATTAACTACGAATCTAATATAATAAAAGAAGGTTGTATTGAACTTGTAAAATTTGTAGGAGACTTTGTTTGGTCAAGAAGAGAAGAGCTTTTAACATCGATATTATCAGGTGAGTTTTCGTGTGCTTTTTAAATTGGGTTGCACTTTTATTTGAAGTACTATCATGCGACTTGTTTAAATGATCGTTATTTGCTACGTGTTTTGAATGTTTGATAATATGTGAAAACTGAGTAAATTGTAATATTTAAAATGTTGAGATATATAAATGTTGAATTGTGAACTGTGAATCGTGAAATATGAATTGTTGGAACCGTTGAACCGAACGGTATGAATATGAATTGTCGAACCGCTGAACCAAACGGGTATAAATATGAATTGTCGTAACCGCTGAACCGAACGGGTATAAATATGAATTGTCGTAACCGTTGAACCGAACGGTATAAATATAAATTGTTGGAACCGTTGAACCAACGGGTATATGTTGAATCGTTGGAACCGTTGAATCGAACGGAATTATAAATAGTTGGTATATGTTATAACGTGATATAAATTGAATTGTTGGTTTATATTAAGTTGTAGGTATTGAATTAATTAAGAATATGCTATAACCGAATAACACTTATATGAGATTTGAACAAATTGCATGATCATTTTATAAGTTTGATTTATATGAATTGTTTTGTATGTGAAAACCATGAATTTTCACTAGACCTTTGGCGACCCAAAACTCTTTAAAATTTTGCAACCCGGATGAGCTCCTTTAAGAATCAAGGGATTATTTGAGCCCTGATTAAGAGTAGACGCTCACCGATATAAGGTAAATTAGAGGGTTTAATACTCCGAAAATGTGGGGTGTTACAAAGGGTATTCTAGGCAACTCACCTTGTTTATTATTTTAAATACTTATAAAGTATGCATCACGTTTTTGTTTTTTTTTTTTTTTAACAGCAATTGAATTAAGAAAACTAGCAATAGACTAGAAAATAATTCAAGGGGGGGTAGAGTGTTACATGGGTAAATAAGTCACCCAATCCAATTTATAACCGGTGTCTTACATTTAGAAGAAATCCAATTGTAGGACATTAGTTTGATGTCGTTGAGAAGAAGGTCTTTGCTCGGGGGAACACGATAGAAAACCATGTTGTTTCTGAATTTCCATAGAGACCAAATAGCGGTTTGGACAACAACATCAAGAAACTTTGAGTGATTAGTTGTAATGCTTGTGCTATCTCCCAATTGTATAACTTCCAGGAGGGTGTCAATAGAGACATTTGTAATTTTCCATCATTTGAGAACCTCTTTCCAAACATTAGTCGTAATCTTACAAGTGACAAAGACATGGTCTTCCGTTTCCAAATCATCATTGCACATAGGACATCTCACTGAATCAAGATCAATACCCTGATGGTCAAGATTAATCCTAGTAGGCATTCTTCATTCATCACACTCCAAATGTTGATGTTGACTTTTGAGGGTGTCGCTGGTTCCATCTTGCTCGCAATGAAATCTCGTGATTTAGAATCGATGTGATATGAATTATCATGCCCTTAACTCGTGAATTTCCTTGGGGTATCAATAGAAGATTCCCATGTATCCTCATCGCCGACAGGTGAAGATGGCTTAGAAGACTTATAAGGTTCTTTAGTTCTTCCAGCTCAAGCGTAACGTAAATTCCTACACCAATCCCAATGAAAAGAAAGCCTGTAGGAGTAATAAGGACCATCTTATTAGATACCAAAGTCCTGGTTGCATTAATGGAGCTGAAGTACGAATTGAATCAAGAGCTACAAGATTTCAACAAGGGACTTCGGTCACATACAAAACAAATTGGGTTGGATTCTAAACGATAACCGGGAAACAAAGTGTATAGGTTTTCCACCCATCCACTTGTCATGCTAAAAGCTTGTATGTTCTCCATTCCCAATTTCTTTCTAAATAATGATGGTAGATCAACCCCTCGAGCTAGAAGATCATCTTTAAGCTTCATAATGCGGTACCATGGACTCGTTAAGCTTTTAAAAGAGAATTGTAATGGAGACCACCGCTGGTCCATATATGGAACAAATTACTTTACGCCACATTGCATTATCTTTTGGTGTAAAACCTCACCACCGTTTTGTTAACATTGCTTGATTATAAGTTTTAAACTTCCAATGACAACGCCTCAAAATCAAGTGGAGCAATAACTTTTGCATCACATTCCTTAACCTTTTAAAAGTTTTAATGTTTGAGTTAGTTGAGCATCAAAGGTCCAAACCGAACCGAACCGACAAAACAGATCGAACCGACAAAACCGAGCCGCCCAAAGCTCGCCGCTTCTTTGGGTTTCATGTTTTACATGTTTTGGTTTCGGGCCGGCTCGCCCAAAACCAAAAAAACATACCTAAATACAACTAAACCGAATCAACCGACGGCTGACACAAAACTGAACTGACACGACGGCCCGTTCGGTTGGTTTAGGTTTTTATGAATTTCGGTTTTCGGTTTTGTCGGGTTGGGTTGGTTTGGACCGATGCTCACCCTAGTTTGAGTAATGTTATTTCCCTATTATACCATTTATAAATAAATGGCAAGTTAGCACAAACTTAATGTTCTTGGTTCAGTTGTTTCAAACACGCGCATGAACCTTCACAAAAATAGCTAATACACGATTTCATAATCAATGCGACGCATGGGCCTTAACATAAATCAATGAGTGATAATAGTTTTTAATTTTATAACACTATGTGTGAGAGAGAGAGAGAGAAAGAAGAGGGATGGCAAGAGGTAAACAATAGAAGAAGACATAAGGTCAGCAACAAAAATAGGCAAGAAGGTGCAGGGGGGAGGAGGCGGTCAAGTTTTTTAAGTCTAATATCCCAGACGGGTGTTGCCCTTGGGACTTAGCTTCATCATTGGAACGGTTTGGCACAATATCGGGGGTTTACATAGCTAGGAAGAGGGATGCAAAAGGGTTTAGGTTTGGTTTTGTAACCTTCAAAGGAGTGAAAGATAAGAGCGAGATCTAGAGTTAAAACTGAAAGGGGTGAAGTTGGGAAAATCAAAGCTAGATATCAACATTGCTAGGTATGTAGTGGAGAAGGATAAGGTAGGGGAAGGTAAACCCTATCGCCCCACTGGTGCTTTTCCGGTGATGAATGTTGGAGGTTTTCTAGACGGAGGCAGTTTTCTAGTGTGGTTAAAGGAGCTGTGGGAAAAGAATCTACAGGGGGTGAGATTCACATTGAATCTTCTGTAAACGAATTGATTGGCCTCCATGATAGAGCGCTGGTGGCTAGGTGTGGGAGCTTGTCTATCCTATCTAATCTTGGCTCGTTACTGGGCTCATTGGGTGCTACAATATCCAGCTTCCAATACCTGGGAGGGCTGTCAGTGCTTCTCGTTTGTAATAGTCAGGATAGACTTGAGGAGTTGCAGCTCAAAAAGGAGACGTGGAGAGGGTGGTTCGATAAGGTGGATGTTTGGCGGGTTCAATCCTTCCCTTATGAACGTATTGCTTGGATTGGCATTTACGGGGTTCCACTTCACCTTGCCATTCCTTCGACTTTCAATAAAATTGGTGGAAAGTTTGGTAAAGTGATTTCCCCGTCCGTTGATAAGGAAGAGCACTCTAATAAGTCCGTTGAAGGTATTGGTATCCTTGTGGGTGATGGGAAAGAGATAAAAGATGTTGTCTCCTTAGCATGGAGGGACAAGAAATACCAGGTGTGGGTCGTTGAAAAGATGATTGATTGGCATCCGAGTTGTGTCATTAATTCCAGTGGTGGGTCAAAACTAGTTGGGGGAGGTCATCAATGTCCGGCGACATCTGCGGCGGAATCTAATGAGATAGAAGAAGGAGAGGTGGAAAAAGAAAATGAGGAGGAGATACATGGGGAAGATGGGTTAGACGAAGGGGTGCTGCATGGGGAAAAGGAGGAATTAAACAAAACGGCACACGTGGATAAGGAATTTAATAGTAGAGAGAAGAATATAGAGGTGGGGCAGGCTAGTCCTTTCGTTTTCTCCACTGATGCACGTGCGGGGAAGGAGAATTTGGAGCGACATAATGGGAATGAGGCTTGGTCTAGTTTTAATATTGGGCTTTCCCCAAGGCCATGAAAGAGGCCCAGGGAATCCGACCCTTTTTCCCTTGACATTATTTTGGGCCTCAAAGGAACTGATAATAATACAGTGGAGTTAGGGGCTAAGGTCAACGGCCTGATGGTGAATAATGCTCCTTCTATCTTACATCAGTCGGGTTCTCTCGATCTTAACTCCCCTCCTACCTTTCTTGTGTTGAATTCTCAATTTCATTCGATTGGTCGTGGGATCGGCCCCCAATCCCATGTATGTGAGTGGGAGAAGGAGGATAGTCAAGAAGTTCTGGAAATGATGGACATGGGTAATATAGTGGGTGTGGATTTGTCTTTGGTTCGAAATATGGTAAGAGGTGTTGTAGCGGAAGAAGGTAAGAATCCCGTTATCCAATGAATTATTTGTCAATAAATATTAGAGGGATGGGGGGGGGGGATTTAAAGTATAAATGGATCCGAGAGATTGTTTTTAGAAACCATGTGTCATTTTTAGCTATTCAGGAGACTCAGAGTAGTGGTTTGAATGAGTCGGTTGTTAGGAGGTTTTGGGGGAAAAGGCTTTTGAGTTTGAGGTTGTGGAGCCGAACGGTAGGTCAAGGGGCATGGTTAGCATCTGGGACCCTTCGGTTTTCACTAAAAGAGATTGCTTCAAATGTAACAACTTTCTTTTGGTTAGAGGATTGATCAAAGGATACAATGAGGTGGTGTCGATTGTGAACATCTACGCGCCTCAAAGTAGGAAGGACAAGTTGAAGGTTTGGGCTGATCTGAAAGATTTACTTGTCGGTTTCAGTGGTCTTTGGATTTCTTTAGGAGATTTTAACGCGGTTAGGTCATGCGAAGAAAGAAAGGGGTCGAAGTTTAAAAAGCAGTGTGCTAATGATTTCAATGAGTTCATTGAATCTTCGGACGTCCATGAATATTCGATGAAAGGTAACAAGTTCACATTCTTTAAGGAATATGAAAGGGGTAAGAAATTTAGCAAGATCGACCGTTGCTTAGTTAATAGGGATTTCGTTGATAAATGGCCGAATGCATGCTTTAGATCGCTTCCCAGATTGTGGTCGGATCATAACCCTATTTTATTATCGGTCTTGGATTCCAATTTCGGGCCCAAACCTTTCCGTGTTTTCAACTCATGGCTCGATTATCCTGATTATGCTGAAGTGGTAGCTAAAGCTCTAGACAATTTTGTTTTTAATGGTGATCCCGATGTTAGACTGGTTAGGAAGTTCAAGTGGATGCGGAAAAAATTAAAAGAGTGGCGTGATGAAATGGTTCTAAAGGAAAGTGATGAGTTAGAATTATGTAGGAAAGAGATGGAAGAAATTGATCTTGCTATGGAGTTCGAGGATCTTTTAGAGGAGAAGGATTGGGTGAGAAACGAATGTAAGAGGAGAATTGATGAGATTGAGACCCATAAAGCTAAAGACCTTAAGCAACGGTCTAAGAATAAATGGGCGGAGGAAGGGGATGGGAATAATCGCTTTTTCCATGGCCTGATAAATGATAGAAGGGTTAGTAATGCGATTCAAGGTTTATTGATTGAAGATGAATGGGTGGATAAACCGAAATTGATAAAGAGACATGTGCACGACTTCTATAAGAACAAATTCAGTGAAGATTGGACAGAGAGACCCTTCCTGGACTGTGGTATCAAGAAGAAATTAACAGATGAGGAGGCTAGGCTGCTGGTCAATCGATTTTCCAAAGAAGAGATAAAAATGGCCGCTTTTGAGTGTGGAGATGATCGGGCTCCTGGCCCGGATGGGATTTCTTTTAAGTACATTAAGCGATTCTGAGATTATTTTGAAAAGGATTTTAGTGACCTATTCGATAAGGTATATGAAGGCAGGGGTCTCAACAGAGGGTGCAACGCGGCATTCATCACCTTGATCCCCAAGGTCAAGGATCCGAGGCATCTTAATGAGTACCGCCCTATTACTTTAGTGGGTGTTTCGAATAAAATCATCTTGAGAGTGCTGGCGAATAGACTCAAAAAAGTGTTAAACCCGTTGATCTCAGTAAACCAGTCGGCTTTCTTGAGTGATAGGCTTATTTTAGATGGTCCATTGATCCTGAATGAAGTTATCTCCTGGGCCAAGAAATATCATAAAAAAAATTTCATTTTCAAGGTAGACTTTAACAAAGCCTATGACAACGTAAACTGGGGCTTCCTCTTGTAGGTGTTGGCTCAGATGGGCTTTCCAGAATTATGGTGATGGATCCATGGCATCCTCTCTTCGGCTAGATCCTCGGTTCTCGTGAATGGATCCCCAACTTTCGACTTTCAGTGCGGCAAAGGCATGAGACAGGGGGGTCCTATCTCCCCATTCCTGTTCCTGATTGTAATGGAAGCTTTATCCGGTATGATGAAGAAGGCGAAAAGGGGTGGAACTTTTGGTGGGGTCGCGCTGCCTAACGGGGGGCCACATTTATCTCACCTTCTGTATGCAGATGATTACACTTTTGTGGGTGAATATTAAAAAGGTTCATCTTATTCTTCGTTGTTTTTATATTTGTTCAGGTCTTCGTATTAACCTGAGTAAATCCCATCTCTTTGGAGTGGGGGTTGAGGATGCCGAAGTATCTAGAGTGGCGATTGGCATGTCATGTTTACCGGGTGTTACTCCCTTTGATTATTTGGGCATCCGTGTCGGGGGAAGGATGAATAGAGTGGTAAGCTGGGATTTTCTTTTCGACATTTTCAGAGCGAGACTCTCTCGTTGGAAGGCTTCATGTTTATCGATTGGGGGGAGGTTAACTTTAGTTAAAGCAGTCTTAGAAAACCTCCTGACTTATTATTTATCCTTGTTTATGGCTCGATTAAGGTGATTGATGGCATTGAAAGCATAATTAGGAAGTTCCCGGGGTGGTTCATCGAGGTAAAGAAGATCCATTGGGTTGCGTGGGATAGGGTCGCCTCCGGTTGATGTCGGGGTCTCGGTTTATGCAAGCTTGGGATGTTAACATTGCTCTCCTTTCAAAATGGGTGTGGCGCTATAGGAATGAACCTGAAAGTTTATGGAGACAGGTGGTGGATGCCATTCATGGTTCGAAGAGGTGTTGGTCTTCCCTTCCCGTTTGTAACTATATTCCGGGGGTGTGGAAGTCGATTGTCAAGATTATTTCGAAAGTTAGCGTGGCGGATGTCAACCTCAATCAGTTATTCAAAGCTGAAGTGGGAAATGGGAGAAACATTAGATTTTGGCTTGATCCTTGGGCTTGTGCTTCTCCTTTGAAAGATGTCTTTCCGTTATCGTTTAAACAAGATAAAGAAAAGAAATGTATGGTGAGCAATAAATATAATTCGGTGCTAGACAGATTTGAGGGCTATTGGGGGGTCTCGAATGGGGTGGTTTCAGTTGAAGAAGCTGAAGAAAGACAAAGTTTGGGTCGAATGCTGGAGGGTCGGGTCCTAAGTAATCGATTTGACAAGTAGAGTTGGCAAGGCAGAGGTGCGAGAGGTTTTAGTGTGAAAGCGGTTAAGGAGTTTCTCTCTAGTGATATAGACTATAGCCACAGATTTATGTTCAAGTGGTCAAAATGGGCGACGAAAAAGTGCAACATTTTCATGTGGAGCATGGGGCTGTGTCGGTTGCCAACTACGGATCAACTCAAGCTCCGTAATCTGCTTTCGTTGGTAGCTCGGCAAGCACTTATGCAGTGCCGAAGAAGAATCAATGGATCACATTTTAGCTCGTGTGAAGTCTCTTTGGATGTTTGGTATAGGGGAGAAGTGGTGCAAACTTCCGCCTTGTTTTTGTTCTCTCGACGATATTTTCAACCTTAATGAAGGTGGGGCCGGAATAGAGGAAGAGCGAGGTATTGAAGGTGTCATGTTCACTACGTGATGGTGCCTTTGGTTAGCTAGGAATAAGAACCGGTTTGATAACGCTAATCTTGATAGTCGGAAGATCTTCCATGATATCATTACCACTGGCTTTTTAGGGTATAGTAATAGATCGAATTCTTGTAATATAGATTGGAAGGATTGGTACTCTCTTAACTTGTTGTAATGGGGTTTTTCCGCTACAGTGCGCTCCCCGATTGGGGAGTTAGTGTGCTTTCGAATAATAGTCAATTTTCAAAAAAAAAAAAAAAAAAAAAAAAACAACTAGATGATTAACAGATGATTACACCCGCATGACAAGAACGTTATTTTAGTTAAGTGTTTTGTGTAGCCAAAATATAGTTATAATGATATTTTGTTAAATATTTTGTAATAAAATATCACTATAACTATCTCGACGCTAACAATCCCGTTCTTATAAACGAAGAATCGCTCAAGATATTTCAAAAATAAAAATAGTAAAGTTTTATTATACAAATAAATTAGTAAATTCAATATCATATTGTTCGACCAATCTTCGTATAAGCTTTTTCTATTTATCTTCTAAACATTTTAAATTAGCCGATCAAAATATTAAAAAACAATATTAAGAAAAGAAAAAAAAAAATCAAAGTATTTGAAAGTCTTCATTGTGAATACAATTAGCCAACGATCCTAACACATAACAGTATAACACAGTAACACATCATAGAATAAAAAAAACGAGTAAATTACATAAATGGTCCCTGTGGTTTGTCAAAAGTTTCACTTACTGTTCCTCAAACTTAAAACTTGCATAAATGGTCCCTCTCGAGGCAAAAGAATAACATGAATGGTCCTTTTGTTAACGAGTGTTAAGTTTATTCCGTTATAATTTACACTTTAGCCCATGTTGGTTAACGACTGTTGCATCGTTTACCCTTTATTGTAACGTCGTTTATATTCAAAGTTTTCGACTTTAGCTTCGTTTGTTATCCGTTTTCGTCCGTTTTTATAAGTTTTCATCCATTTTTATACGTTTTCGTCCGGTTTTATACGTTTTTTTTTTCCCGTTTTCATCCGTTTTTATACATGTCTCTTACGTTTTCATCCGCTTTTATACGATTTCATCCGTTTTTATACGTTTTCTTACGTGTTTACCCGTTTTATATGTTTTTGTCCTTTTCTTACGTTTTGTCCGCTTTTATCGCTTTCATCCGTTTTATCGTTTTTTTACCTTTTCATAGGTTTTATCCGCTTCCATATTTTTTTTACCTTTTCATTCGCTTTATACGTTTCATCCGCTTTATCGTTTCTTACGCTTTCATCCATTCTCATCGCTTTTATATGTTTCGTCGCTTTTTTTTTTTTCCATCTTCTTCAATTTGTATATGTTTTGTCCCCCCTTTTTTATACATTTTGACATGTTTTATATGTTTTCTTAGGTTTTCATACATTCTTATCCGCTTTATGTTTTAGTCTATTTTTCTTTTTTTTTATGTTTTATCGTTTTATCCGCTTTATACATTTTTTTACGTTTCATAGGTTTTATCTATTTTCATATGTTTTGACCGTTTCATTCGTTTTATACGCTTTATCCGCTTTTATATACTTTCTTACGTTTTTATCCATTTTCATTCATTTTTATTTGTTTTCGTCCATTTTTTATGTATAAAATGGAGGGAAACTTGTAAAAGTGGATGAAAACATATCAAAACGTAAAAAAACTGACGGAAACATATAAAAACGGATGAAAATGGATTAAAACGTAAGAAAACGTATAAAAATGGATTAAAACGATAAACGAATGAAAACTAAAAAACATATGAAACGAATAAAAACCTAAGAAAACGTAAAAGCATATAAAACAGACGAAATTGTATTAAAAGTAAGAAAAAAACGTAATAAAATAGACGAAAACATATAAAAGGGATAAAGACTTAAGAAAACGGATTAAAACATATAAAAATGGATAAAATATATCAAAACATAAAAAATACTGACGAAAACATATAAAATGGATGAAAGTGGACAAAACATAATAAAACATATAAAACGGATGATAATGTATAAAACATAAGAAAATGTATAAAACTGACGAAAACGTATAAAAACGGACGAAAAGAAAATAAAAACTTAAGAAAACGTTTAAAAATGGATGAAAACGTATAAAAAGGACGAAAACGGATAAAAACGGATGAAAACGTATAAAAACAGACAAAAACGTAAGAAAAATGTATAAAAGAGATGAAATCGTATAAAAGCGGATGAAAACGTAAGAAAAATATATAAAAACGGACTAAAATGTATAAAAGCGGATGAAAACGTATAAAAACGGACGAAAACGCATAAAAAACCGAAGCTAAAGTCGAAAACTTTAAATTATAAACGGCCGTTACAATAAAGGATCGACGATGCAATATCCGTTAACCAACAAGGGTTAAAGTGTAAATTATAACGGAATAAACTTAACACCCATTAACAAAAGGACCATTCATGTTATTCTTTTGCCTCGAGAGGGACCAATAATGCAACTTTTAAGTTTGAGGGACGGTAGGTGAAACTTTTGACAAACCACGGAGACCATTTATGTAATTTACTCAAAAAAATACGTAGTAAGAAAATTTACTCCAACCTTCAAAGTCATATAAAAGTATAAGAAAACCTTTTCACTTGGTATGAAAGAATAGAAGTATTGCTTTATAAAGATAGTTTAAAAATATCTTCATAACATAAGACACCTCCCAAATTAGTTTTATCTGCAAGAAGGTTTTTGGGATATTTGTTAACCTGCTTGGAGATGTTGAGCCTTTTGAGTAAATTTTGGTTCTGATGTACCTAGCGTAACCACTATTCTCCTCATTTTTTTATTTTTTTATTTCTTTTTATTATTATCTTCTTTTATGAACGGCGATTTTATAAACACAAATTAGCAAGAAGCTAGATTACAAGGAAATAAAGGAAGAGTTTTTTAGCCACTCGTTCTAACCAAACAAGGCTTTACATTTATGTTTGCACCAATGAAAAAAACTAGAAATAACATTATCTAATATCATCGATATTCAAAGGAGTTTCATTCAGTAAAGTTCGGACTCTAATATCTCTCGAGACGTTAAAAACATCTTGCCATTAGTTTTCAATGATTTTTTCATTTACAAGAATAAATATATTAATTCCCCTAGTGCAATTGATTAGCATGCTAAGATAAAGACAAAATCTATCATTTTCAAAGCCATAAAGTTCAAATACCTTTCAGCAAGATTGTAATTCGCGAAACATCTTTTGTCGAGTTTATTAGAAACTTAGCTAAAACGATAAAATTATATACTAGTATTATTTTATGAAACATCGTGATCGGCTGATCGCGTCTACTAAAACATAGGCTACAATATTTTTTAATTAAAATAAGACAACATCAAAAGTGTTCATTATGTGAGAGTAATCTCTTATTTTATCTTTCCTTCGCCACTATTTTTACTAAGCTAATATATGGTGATCGACACAATCAGTTTTTAATGAGTTCACGGAGCTTGTGGAATATTCCTTTCCACATGAGCCCGTCACAATGTAATTACTATGATTAACGGACGCAACCTTTGAATTAGCACCTAACGAGACTTGAAGGTTACAGGCCATGTCACGGTGAACTTGAACTTTGACGCAACTACACATTAGAAATTAGTTGAATCATGCCATGGTAACACAAATAACTCATTAATAGCTTTAGTGGCAATGTTGATGCTTTAGAAGGAAAACACTTTTGATATAACAATTTTGTTCGAATTCAGAAGCTGGAATCGAATAATTTAAAAAGAAAATCTAACATGTAGCATTGTAGGAAGAAATTAACATTGGTTTCATGTAACTTAAAAGAAGGATAAAATCTCTATATATTAAATTTAAACTAGAAGGATCCGCAGCGTTGCATGCACAGTCTGACTTGAAATAAAGTTTTCGAGAATCATATACTCTATTTATTATTCTCTTTTGTGAATAAATTTATGGATATCGAGAGTTTACGTGATATATTTTAACCCTTAACTGGGAATTTATTTCGTCTTTTGGGTTTTAAAGATTCAGATAACGTGAAATTTTTGCTACGTGTCCGCTTTAGCTCAGTGCGTCGCCCCCAGGCCCATAGGGCTCGAGCCCTTGACTCGCTTGCGTTTGGCCGTGCCGTTCGGACTCGGCCCATTTAACCCATTCCATGATTCGGGTTTGGATATTGGTATAATGTCTTTATTATTTGTATTAGTGACGTTTAATGCAAGAATTGTCTTAAGTTGGTTGTACAATATGCTTAATAAAATGTATTTTTTATGTAAATGGTGTTTTAATAATTGCATTAATTGTATTTATTGAACATTTAATTAATTGACTATATTAAATATCTTGACTACATTAATAGCATTAAAGTGGTGTTTTCTCTTTTTAATATGTGCATTAAAGTAGTGTACATTATGCTTCATGTATTGTAAGTCTGAAAATTAAGAAAGAGAATGTGCATTAAAGTGGTGTACATTATGCTTCTTATCTTGTACGTCTTAAAATTAAGAGTGAGGTGCTTTCGTGCAGTATATGTAGTATAGATATTAAAATAACACATATATACCTAAAGTATAAATTTTAGATATGATGTATAATATAGTTAAAACATGTTTGAAACAATGATTTGAAAACCAGGTCTTCAATCGATTCGGTCGAGTCAATGAATCATCGGGTTACCGGTTCAACCATCGGGTTAATCCGGTTTTCTGTATAAAAAAACTTTTATTTTCAACAATAAAAAAAGAAGTTTACATATAAATCATGACTAATCAATATATTGAGCCTATAAAAACATTTAACAACAAAGATAAAGTTTAAAAATAAAATTACGTAGAAAATATATATAATTAACTTGTTTTATTTAAAAAATCATGAAAAAAATAAACCCGGTCGGGTTTCGGGAATCCGGTTGACCTGAGTCACGTTAAACCCGACGTGTTTAACTGAGTTTCGAGAATTAAAATCCAGTTTAATATGACCCGTTTTTCTGGCCGAAACTTGTTTAACCGGTTGACCCGGCTAGGTTTCAAAACATTGATTTGAAGTAAATATATAATTTTACTGTTTAAATTGTATAAATATGATATTAACCTTACAATATGTATATACCTTCAAACTAAAACTATAAACACAAATAAAGCAAGAATCGTCTGCGAAAAGCGTCGAACTTTATTGTCTTTCCTTTTTTGGGCATCAATTTTTTCTGTTCAGAAGATTGAACTTGCTTTAATTTTCCTATTTGTAATACAAAATCACACTTAAAGTGTAATTAGCCTTGCTTAAACCCGTTTTAAGTGTGATTTTTGTCACAAAAGAAAATTAAGCGTTTTAATCTTCTACTATAAGAAAATTGTAAGTTTAGTGCTACCCGCTTTAAGTGTGATTTCGACTGCTAATTTTTTATTGCACCGCTAGTCCTTTTAAATGCTTTTAACGACCGTTATTATATTATTGCAATTAGTCCTTTTCGCCGCTTTTTACGTTTCGTCCGCTTTGTTCGCTTTTACGGTTTTGTCCGTTTTACACTTTCGTCCGCTTTTACGTTTTCGTCCGCTTTTACGTTTCGTCCGCTTTTGCACGATTTTTTAGTTTTTGCACGGTTTCGTCCGCTTTCATGTATTTTTTCGCTTTTACACGCTTTTTAGTTTTTACACAGTTCGTCCGCTTTTGCGATTTTCGTTCGTTTTGCACAGTTCGTCCGTTTTACACGCCGTCCGCTTTTCACGGTTCGTCCGTTTTACGTTTCGTTCGTTTTGCACGCTTTTACACGAATTTTTAGTTTTGCGGTTTCGTCCGTTTTACACGTTTTAAATGGTTTTGCGTTTTCGTCCGTTTTACCGATTCGTCCATTTTACGTTTTAGTCCGTTTTCCGTTCGTCCGTTTTACGTTTTCGTTCGCCGCCCACATTTATTTTAGTTTTGCACGTCCTCATCCGTTTTACGTTTTCTTGTTTTAACACGTTTTCGTCCGGTTTTACGTTTTTCGTCGTTTTTCACGGTTCGTCCGTTTTGCGTTTTCGTCGTTTCACACGTTTTACACGAATGAAAGCGCAAAAGCGAACGAAACTTGTAAGAAATAAAAATCGTATCAAACCGTAAAACGGATGAAACCGTGCAAAAACGGACGAAAACGTAAAAAGCATCGAAACCGCAAAACTAAAAAACGTAAAACGAAAAAACATGCGGCGTGCAAAACGGACGAAAACGCGCAAACGGACGAAAACGCTTAAAACGGACGAAACCGCGAAAACTAAAATAATCGTGTTAAACGTGTAAAACGAACGAAAACGCCGTAAAACGGACGAAACTGCAAAACGGACGAAAAACGTAAAACGGACGAACCGTGTAAAACGGACAAAACCGTAAAACGAACAAAATGGACGGCGACGTAAAAAGCGGGCGAAATGGACTAATGGTGCAATAATATAATAACCGTTAAAAGCAGACGAAAAGGACTAGCGGTGCAATAAAAAATTAACGGTCGAAATCACACTTAAAGCGGGTAGCATTAAAGTTGTTTAATTTTCTATAGTAGACTAAACTTGCTTAATTTTTCTTTGTGACACAAAATCACACTTAAAACGGGTTTAAGAAGGTTAATTACACTTTAAGTGAGATTTTGTGTTACAAAAGAGTTAAGCGAGTTGATGTTCTAATAGGAAAATTTAACGGTCCAGTTATTCTGATAGGAAAAAAAAAGTTTGATCACCGAGAAAAAAAATGTAAGCGAAGTTCGATCACGCCGAGCACGATTTCTTGACAAATAAATGGGTTGTTTGTTTTGATTTATATATAACTTATTAATTATATGAATTTAACTTATATAATACTCCAGATAAGTTTATAATTTTGTTCTTATTTTGTGTTATGTTCATATAATATTGACAATGCTATATGTCTCTACAAGATCAAAATAAACTATAAATTATAACTTTTGTTATATAAGCCGAACACAACTTATCTTATAAAAGTTTAAACAAACACCCTAAAATAAGAGCAGAAAGGAAAGAAAACTGGGCCTAACAATTAGGCACCCATACCGCCATAGACTTTTGTGGTAACAAGTACTTGTCAAGTCCGTGTGGTGCTTGTGGGTCATAAAATTTGTAAATTTTTTGTGGTAATAACCGAATTATGATATTGTAGATCGAGATCGAACGTTCTAAATACTTACAAGTGAAATTCGTAAAAGCCTTTGCTCGGTGACAATTATATAACGACATTACCAATCTAGTCCTCCCAATGATAAAAATCTTTCGTCACGGAAAATCTTGTCGTTAATAATCACCATGGAACGGTTTCAATTATTAATATATGAAGCGAATCGTATATATCAACTAAAATCGTATATTCGTATATACACAAAACACGCTTAAATCAGATTATACATCACGCGATAAAACTCAGTATTATAGGGAAATACGAATTTTAAGTTTTAATGAGATATATGTAATTCTCCTTAATATATATTGTCTTTTTTTTTTTTTTTTTTTTTTTTTTTTTTTTTTAAATACTTGTCAATTTGTCATTCTAACCGTTGACACTTGCAAAATCTCATGTATTTGTCTATCGTACATTCGTACTCCATATCTTCATATATCTTTGTATGGCTTAGCCATCCACAATGCTGGACCTTTTAAATAGGTTTATAACATGTCAAATAATTAATTTATAAACTATAAACCTATTACCATTATGTATAAACGTTTTATAATTATATCAAATGTTCAAATATAACATCTGCATTAAATTTTGAAAAAGTCTAAGATCTTGGACTTCTTCATGCCATATAGAAATAAACCAAAAACTCATTATAGTTGAAACAAAAAGTAAACTTTTTCATAGATTTTAAACCTTTTTATAAACCTATTATAATGGATGAGTTTAGTGATGATTTATTTAAGTTATTGGATTGTTCAAGATCGACTTACTTTGTCACTCTTGTTGAGAAAAAATGTCATATATAATCGACAAAGTATAACAACATAATTAAATATGAAGATATTATAACCTCCGTTTAGACATGTAACCGATTTAATCGCTGTGTGCTGAGGAGTTCAGTTATATCTTGGATCAGCGATGATACATTGACATATGACGATCCACCTTCCGCCATTGCTCTTTTAGCCATTTCTGCAAGCTCCCTTACGCGCTTTCTTCTTTGTTTTGCTTCTTCGTCTTCTTTGTCCATCAAGCATTCAACAGCCCTCTTGACATCCTCCTTCTTCACCAATGCTTCAAGCTTATCTTCTTCACCATAACGAACAGGAATATCGACTCCAATCCTAACTCCAATCTTCAAAATTTCTACGATAAAGGTTTCATTTAAAAATTGGTCAGCAAAATGTGGCCATGTAACCATTGGCACCCCGAAAGATACACCTTCTAGCGTCGAGTTCCATCCACAGTGTGTCAAGAAGCCTCCAACGGCGCGGTGTGACAAAATCAATATTTGTGGTGCCCAACCGTGGACAATCAACCCTCGATCTTTTACCCTTTCTTCAAAACCTTCTTCTGAAAACCATTTCTCTAGTTCTTGGGTTTTGTTTCTTAAAAACCATATGAACGGTTGGTTTGTAGACTCGAGTCCGAGCCCAATTTCAATAGCTTGTTCTGTTGAAAGACGAGTTATACTTCCCAAGCAGACGTAAAACACGGACCCTGGTTCCTTTTCATTGAGCCATTTTAAGCAGTCGTGTTCGTGAATCGCAGCCTTGTTCCCCCTTTCAGCTATGTCCAGATTATCTTTATTGGATAGTGCAACCGGGCCTATACACCATATTTTGGTATCTGTAACCTTTGAATATTGCTTAACATACTCAGGTTCCAATTCGTAGAAAGTGTGAACCACGGTCCCATATGCAGCTTTCTCGGCTTCTATAGCACGGACCCAAAACCCCATTAGTTCCGGTTTAATCTCTTTAGAGGAAGCAGTAATCTGAAGCTTAGTGACTTCAACTTTGTCAGGCAAACCAGGCACCACGAACTTCTCTTTGTCCGATTTAATTGTTTTAAACTCCTCAGAACTCATGACAGCATGCAAGGACATGAGCCAGAAGCATCCCGGTCCATGGAACACGAGCCGTGGAATGTTAAACCTTCGAGCCATATCTGTGGTCCAGGGGAAAAGAAAGTCGGAAATTATGCAATCTGGAGGAGGAGAAAGTTTCCGAACTAAATCTTCCGCAGGTTGTTCTAACAAGTCCATGGCTGCAAAGAGTTTGTCTGATGAATCAGATGACGGAAGTTTCTCAAAGCTCTGACAGCCTTCTGGTAAACCAACTTTGGCTACTTGAAGTTCAAGTTCAAGTATTTGGATCTTGAGCTTGGCTTCGATTGCTCGAGAGATAACTGGTCTAAACCGATTGGCAACAAGGGGAGTGGCAAATATGGTGACTGTAGCTCCTCTTTCGGCAAGTATTCGAGCTATGTCCACCATGGGTACCATATGGCCTTGAGCCATAAGGGGAAACATGACAAAATGAAGTTCAGTTGAAGGTGCAACCATTTCTATTTCCTTAGCGTGGTATAGAAATTTGATTGTTTATGAGGCAGATTATAACAATCTAGCTAGTAGTACTTATAGGCAGGATATGCAGAATTAAAGACAATATCTTTATGTGAAAATGAAAGAAACCATAAGCTATTTTCTTGGTGCACAAGTATATGTTATCCTAATGATACGTGGCTACAGTGATGCCGGTCAAATTAAAAGAGAAAGTGCAGGGAAAGTATAGATGTTTTGACCCGATCTTTTGATTAAAAAAAGATCGATATATGAAAATTTTACCTTATTACAACAGTTTTGAAAATTTATAATATAAGATTTATGGAAAATTTTCATTTAGTTTTTACACAATACCTTCATGTATAGATGGTTTCACCCCTTGTTTTGATGGAAAAAAAAAAATCGATATATGAGATTGACATCTTCTTTTAATTGTGTTATATACAGATATATAAAAGTTAAATTTACATAATACTTGCTTTTTAGTAATTATTGATAAAAACTTGAATGGTAAAGAGTAAATTATTTAAAAAGTTTCAACAAACTATTAAACTGATTTTGTATTTGTTATCTTTTTGTTATGTTTTTTAAAAATCGTGAACTTTTTTTTTAAAGTATTACAATATTGTATTCATTTTGATCGTATCTTAGTTATAATGTTTTTAATGTTAATTTTTTATAAAAAAAAAATATACATATTTCATCTTTTATAATACAAAATTGCATATTATTTTATTTGCCAATAATATATAATTAAGGGTGAAAAATGGAAGTTTTTGAAAAAGTCACTTAAGTATCTTTAGTTTAGGCCGGTGTTTATAAAAATGACTTAGGGGTGTTTATTTTTTCCATATTACCACTTAACGAGTGGAAATTTAACCTTTATTCGAAGCATAAAAATACTTTATATAATAAGTGACTCATATGAAAATAACCTACACCACTTATTTTAGTAAACAAGGCCTTAATTTAATATTAGTAATTGCTTACTATTCCTAAGAGACCAATGAAATTGTTCATGTTTGTATTACATATATTATTTTAGTAAATACGGCACTTCAAGATTTTTAAATTGGACCTAGCGTTGGAAACCCTTTAATATATACTCGGATCGAGTGGTTTTGCAACCATTGAAACGCTTTCTTTATCTTTTCCTCTTTTGTATTTTGTTCCTTTTTCCTTACTCTAGCTAGGATGATAATACAACTTTCAGAAAAAATATACCAAGTACTTTTATTTAGCGTCGTCTTCTGGATTTTGGTGGCCCGGTGTTATTACCACAAAGAGACTTTTTAAACACACACACTAAATACATATGTATCAGTGGTGCATAAATTAGCTAGTTAGACCCGAGCCTCATATTGTGGCTAATCACATGCAATATCTCTCAAGAACATGTGGCTGCATCGACACCGGACCGTTTAGAAATCAGGATCTTGATCTTGCTGATAAGGCAAGCACATGGAGACCAAATTTACAGTGTTCAATCTTGTAAGTGGAGTTCATATCATAGATGGGACCCGATGTTTTTTGAAAATGAAATGTTGTGATTTCCATGATAATATGACTTAATAGAGTTTACATTGAACATAGGTGTAAGTGTAATTTTGTATGTAGTAAGAGGTGGTGGATTTCATTCAATATCCATGTTCCATATACAAATTACAAAGCCCGGTCCACACTGAATACTAGCTACATGACGCATGATTCGGCTTCGTGTTCTTAGCAAATTGTGAAGTAATATTTTAAGTCATTGATATACCTGGCAAAACCTGAAACATGAACAAAAACAGAATCCGTAACGGGACAATGGGACATAAGAGCAACACCACAGAGAAAGAGCTAACTAATCACATTCAACAAATTAATACGACACTCTAACAATTTACAATTTACAATTTACAATTTAACTTGGAGGTTCTATTATTTATCCAAAGATATACTATAGCTAACTAATCACTTCCAAGAAGAAGAAAAAAAAAAGCTTGGAGTTGTGATATACTTTCATGATTATATATGTTAGAATTAACAAGCGATAATCAAAGATGAAGTAGTACAAGAGAAGAAACAAGAATCGACAAATTTGCGGAAGCTTTTCTATATTCAAACCAAAATTCAAAGGTACCAAGTCTAAATCTTATGATTAATTACATATAAGAAAAACAACCGACCTAAACAACCGACTCTTAATACTTTCCTAATACTAAGATACCAAAAATACTAAATGCGAAAAATACAAAACGACCCTTAAGAGTTCTAATCACATTCATAACAATCTCCACCGTGATTGAAACTCCTAAGGAATACCAAATGTTTCAAATAAAATTCAAAATTTCAAATGCCAGAGTTACTAGCCTAATTAAAATAAATGATTGATTCCCAAAAACGATCCAAAAGAAATCAATCCAAAACAAACGCCGATGACTTCAAAAACAAACAACCAAACGTTAACCGGAACAGTTAACCATTCAAAGCAACTCACATTCTGAACCCGAGTAGCACGAGTCGTCTTTAGCAGCAGCAACTACCAAACCTTTTTCCTTAAGTTTAGGAAAATCAATCTTCCAATGACCCGTCTCTTTGCAATAGTTACAACTATCTCGAGGATTGTGGCCTCGAGAACTTAACGATGCTCCACCTTTATCTTTACCTTTTTCGAATCGATATCGATCCCTATCACGACTTATGGTTGATAAACTCATAGATTGGGACTCATAACCACTTCCTGACGCTTTTTGGCGAAGCTCTCTTGAATGCAAACTAGATCTAACATCTTCTAAAGTGATAGTTTCTTTACCAACAACAAATGAGCTAACAAAACTTTCAAACGAAAGAGGTAACGACACAAGAAGAACAAGAGCTGCATCTTCATCTTCTATCTTCACTTCAACATTCTTCAAATCCATCAAGATTGAGTTCAAAGCATCAAGATTCTATTTCAAAGATGAGCCCTCTTTCATTCGAAGAGAAAACAAACGTTGTTTCTTTTACGCCCCGATTCCCGGTTTGACCAAAAATTACTCGATTTTTAAAACTTTGACTCGGAACATTTGAACTATTACATTTTCTCATTTAAACTCTTGACAATTCATGACCCTTAACCTTTGACAACACTTATATAACACTTATTCGATAACTTCTTCAATCAACAACATTTAACTTTAACAAAACAACCATTTCGAAACTGTATAGCGGGCTGACGTTGTCGCCTTATAAAGTGCGACGCAGTCACCCTTTAGCCATGACCCAAAAACACGTTCAGATTTAACACGCGACGGCTCAGGGGATTTTAAGCCCGACGCCGTCCCCACTGGGCCGGACGCCGTCGCCTATAAACTGAGACGCCGTCAGGTCTACAGACCTACACATTTTGACCGCAAAACTGCACAACCTTTCTTGACTCATTTCAACCATTTCAACACTTTAACATTTACAAAATAACTAAAGACCTTACAAACTGTAAATAAACCATCCATGACGTACTTTAACACTTATTTGACCCATTCAACCCAAAATGGGTAGAAATACACTTTAAATCCAAACACCCCTTTATATTGACCATGACATCTAATTTGACCAATCAAATACTATAATGACTATAACTTGTACTTGTCGATTGACGATACATTTACAAAACTATAAAAAGACTTATGGGGGTACAACTTCATCATACGAGCTCGGTGTCTACCTAGCTCCTAATATCACATATTACCAACTTCAATGATCATTCCATGATCCAACACCCAATCCAAGCCATAGCGCTTCAAGCACATGAACCTACAATAACATTAACAACTATAACATGTAAGCGATAACGCTAAGTAAGTAATCGGCTAACACATGGCAATGCTTCTATAATCATATAATTCACATAAGCATTTCTAGCACACAAACCATAAGACAATTAGCACATAAGGCAATAACACATACCTTAACACATCTTTAGGCAATTAACTCTATAACCATCATCAATTCCCATAAGGGTCCAATAATTCCTTAACTTATCTATAACCAATTTTACTATAACAATCATAAACACATCATATAATAATTTCCACATTAAACATGTAGTAACCGGATTACTTACCTTAGCAATCCATGCTAAGCCATACAAAATTTATCATCATCTTCATCAATAGTGCCCAACATCATCCATAGCTAACATCCTTAAACATAATAATCAAAGTACACTTAAAACAACATCAAATAACTATAATGATGGTTTACACAACCATTTCACTTTCATAAACATCCTCTAATCATCACATAATCATATATTGATTATATGATGATCTACCCATAAATTATCCAACTTTACCCAAAATAAGATTCCTCCAAGATTATTATAACTCTTTTTAATCTAACCTTATGATCATAACATGATCATATCCAATTTACCCATTTACTTCAATTAAATAAAAGGGGTTTTCACCCAATTACACTATGGCATCTTAATTAGTGCTTATAACCACAATTACCCAAAACCCCAACTTGGGTACATGAACCCTAACTCTTCAATTCACAAATAAATACAATTAGGGATACTTAATTGCACAAGGATGATGAATACTAGTTAAAGACTTGATTGGGAGCACTAATCCCATCCCAATTGAGCATCAATCTTACTATCATTTTTCTCTCTCTTTTTATAAACCGACTTTCACTAATATCCTAGAACTTTTGAGAAGTCTAGCTTATATGCATGTAGCTTTCTTTATTGTAAAGTTATTTCACTATTTGGCACTTTTGGTCCCTCAAGTCCTTTTATTTCTATTTTGGACACAAGACACTTATATTAAGTTTACAATGTGGCAACTTAGGTCCTCCTCATTTATATAACTATAACATAACATTTGTTAATTATTAGATTAATTATCGGGTTGACTAGTCAATCCCGTCAAGTCCTTAGGCCATATTCTACTAGGGTAGGCCTATTTGTATTTCGGGATACGGGTGTAACAATTCTACTCCCCTTATTTAGATTTCGTCCCCGAAATCTCTTGTCTATTACCATCTATTACATAATTCATATTTTCACCATGTCACATAAAAGATCAATTTATCAAGTTATTGCGAAGATTTCCTTAATTTCGCAATTTAAGGCCCACTATAACATAACTAATCTCCATATGCATTCTATTTTTCGATTAATTTCTATAACCAATACGTCATTATGTCACCCAAGACATAATTTATTCAAAACCCATTATTCCAAGTAGTCAACTCTTTTACTATTACAATACATACTTGATCACGTTCATATTGTTTTGACCTTACTTAAGTCAAATCCAACCAATACTTCCATATTTTATCTAAGAGATTTTCATAATTTCAATAACGATATTACTATAACGTTAAGCTATTACTATAACGTATTGTTATCACTATAACATTCTTATAAATTCCATAATTTTCATGCCCATTATGGTCTTTTTCATATTACCACATGCCCCCAAGGCATACTATAACTCATTTTAGCTTTTTAATTTTATACAATTTATGATCTCCATGATCATTTCCATAACATATCACATCATCATCAACGATTTCATTTACTTAGGCTTTAGTTTTCTGTAACTTAAGTTTATACAACGACCCTTACCTAGGGTCCGACACAAGTCTCCTATTCCACCTATCATAATTCTTATGACGTCCAATTAGTTTTAGACTTTCATTTTCTACTCCTCTACCCTTACTCATGTCATGTCGGAAACACATAAGCCTACTCATTTATACTTCTTCATTTACATGGAGAGGCGTCCCAAACAATGTGAATCAAGAAATATAAACTCGTAGATCGGTGACTCATAATTTCTTTACTTAAATGAAAAGGCGTCCCAATCCACTTAAATAAAGAAATTATAAACCATCCTACTTATACACTTCCGACATATCACTAATACATATCCGTAACACACTTTAACAACCAAAATTTTCATTTATTAGCATTGGATCCTTTTTACTATAACGCTCTCCGAAGGAGCCATTTCCCATGCCAAGGTTAAAGGCAATTCTTTACCGGTGAAGGAAATTGAATTTATCCCGAAAGATTTCTATAACTTTCTCTTGCCAACTCGTACTATAACACATCCCGTAGGATTCACTATAACATATCCCGAAGGATTACCATTTTATATCCCGTAGGATTTTATTACAATAACTGTAACATCTTTCGAGTGGCCTGTAACATCACACTATAACAATATATAGGATCTAAGCTATTATTATTTTATCATACATACTAACACATCCATTTTCATTTAACAATACAATTAATAGGGCCTAAAATCCCGCCTTCCATATTGACACATTCACTATGTGTTTAATCATTTCATCTTCTCATTGACCCGTCAACCCTTGTTGACCATTTTCACATTCTTACTATTACCACTTTTAGTCTATTCGACTATATTTACATGTAAACCTTTATAGGTTTGTTCTCAAGACACACCCATTATCTTTCAACATTTTCTCATACATTCTATAATATTATCACGACTTCGTCGTGTTTTTATTATATCGCTAACATTCACAATTTCTTTCGTATATTTAGCTTATCGCTTTCTCGTTAATTAGCACTTGGCTTTACCATTTTATTCCGCATTACCCTACATAGGTCACCAACTATAAGCATTCTTCTTTACATGCTCCCATATGTCTCATTTATTTATTAACAAGAAGCTTATTTCATTCTCATCTTTCAATACAAGTTATAAACTTCAATATTATTTTATAACTTTTACATGTTTAGACACTTAACTATTTATGTGTCAAACTTTCAGTTTACAATTTCACGTGTATTACAGCATACTTTAATATTACACTATAACATGTATATTGTCAAATAACATTTATGCTTATTTATTACATTCTATAACTTTCAATTGTCCCATCTCTAATACCACGATATTGGCTACCTATTAGCCATTCACATAATAAGACCATAGGTTGGTCATCAACACAACGCGAGTCGCACCTTGTCTTATTCAAAATCATAACTATAATTATTATGATTTCAAATCATGCCTTCTATAGGCATTGACACCTTGACTTATCTATTAAAGTCCCATTATAATTTCTATAACAAATAAGCACACAATCCTATCATACCCACCGTCACCATCCACGGTGAACGGACTACAATAATCTATCACATAAATACTATAATGTACAATTTACACAATCATATATGTATATTCATCGACACTACCAAAGTGTACGGTGTTCTATAACTTAACACATTTAGTCTGCCATAGACTTTCATCATATACACCCAACCAATTCTATACACGTAATTACACCATCATAAAACATTCATGATGATCTACTCACCTATACACATATGATCCGCCATGGATCTACGTAAATTACTTAATAGTACTATAACATAATAAACATTTTCACTTAGCACAAACGCATAATTCATTCTATAACAATCACATACATTTCCGCTTTCTTAATTTAGCAACTACGAGTCGTTTAAGACTAGGCAACCTATAGTGGAAACCTAATTCACTTAAACCGAAGCTCTGATACCAAGTTGTTACGCCCCAATTCCCGGTTTGACCGGAAATTACTCGATTTTTAAAACTTTGATTCGAAACGTTTGACTATTACATTTTCTCATTTAAACTCTTGACAAATCATGACCTTTAACCTTTGACAATACTTATATAACACTTATTCGATAACTTCTTCAATTAACAACATTTAACTTTAAGAAAACAATCATTTTGAAACTGTATAGCGGGCTGACGTCGTCGCCTTATAAGGCCCGACGCCGTCACCCTTTAGCCATGACCCAAACACATTCAGATTTAACACGCGACGGCTCAGGGGATTTTAAGCCCGACGCCGTCCCCACTAGGCCGGATGCCGTCGCCCATAAACTGAGACGTCGTCAGGTCTACAAACCTACACATTTTGACCGCAAAACTGCACAACCTTTCTTGACTCATTTCAACCATTTCAACACTTTAACATTTACAAAATAACTACAGACCTTACAAACTGTAACTAAACCATCCATGACGTACTTTAACACTTATTTGACCCATGCAACCCAAAATGGGTAGAAATACACTTTAAATCCAAACACCCCTTTATATTGACCATGACATCCAATTTGACAAATCAAATACTATAATGACTATAACTTGTACTTGTCGACTAACGATACATTTACAAAACTATAAAAAGACTTATGGGGGTACAACTTCATCATACGAGCTCGGTGTCTACCTAGCTCCTAATATTACATATTACCAACTTCAATGATCATTCCATGATCCAACACCTAATCCAAACCATAGCGCTTCAAGCACATGAACCTACAATAACATTAACAACTATAACATGTAAGCGATAACGCTTTTTAAGTAATCGGCTAACACATGGCAATGCTTCTATCATCATATAATTCACATAAGCATTTCTAGCACACAAACCATAACACAATTAGCACATAAGGCAATAACACATACTGTGGAAAACTAGAATGGGGGGTTGAATAGTTTTAGTGATTAAAACTTCGTTTCAAACTATTTAGATCGACTTATGTCAATCTATTTAATGTGTGTGTTGGATGTTGATAGATAAGCATATAAATAAGTAATGAAAAAGATAAAGAGTAAGGAAGACAAAACCCCGACACGAGTATTTATAGTGGTTCGGCTACAAGGACACCTTCCTTTCCCTACTCCACTCCCCTAGTTCCCTACTCAAGAGTTTGTAAGCACTACACAACACAAGCTACTTAATGTAGCGGAGAAGCCTTCACAACGTCGCCTAATCTTTATCCGGTACAAGGCTAGACACCGGGTTCTTTCACGAGGTAGAACCAAACCTATCACAACGTCGCCTACACTTTATCCGGTACAAGGCTAGATACCGGATTCCATTAAAAAGGAGGAACTACTACCCAACACTATACCAATACATAACAAACCCAAAGGAGACACGCTCCTTATTACAACAACATAAAGGATCAAGCTCCATGGATATGGGTCATGGACTTTGGGTTTTACCCATCTACATTCAATGTATCTAGTCAATGGGTCAAGTACTTAGATTTTTTACCTATTACATTATAAGTATGCACATTTCCATATTATGTAAACACTAGCTGTTATACATATGTATTTCTATAAAATGTAAACACTATTACTTGTTTAGTGTTTTATATGAAAATGTAAGTGTGTTAGTAAAATATTGGCTCAAACCATTTACGTATTTTATTTGTTTCGTTACAATGATTTTACGTTTGTTATCAACAGAACAATAGAAGATCGTAAAATATAAATAAACGTTTTTTGGCTTATTTGTATTAAAAATCTCCCCCTTTTTGTTGATGACAAAACATAAGATTATTTCAAGAAAAAACTAAAATTCGTAAATGTAGCAACTCGTAAACTTTCATAAGGAAAAATGACTAAATTGCCCTTTGACTCTGACTTTTGACTATTTGACATTTACCGTAACGTAAAAGCAAATACTGTAACTGGTAGTAACTAGTCATTTTCTAAGTTAAATAATTCACTCTGGTTCGAATTATTACACTCTAATCATTTTTTGTTCACCTTTGGCTATAACTAATTATTTAAAGTTGTTACTTTATTAATTACTAAAGTTTAATCGTAAACTTTCCTCATGGTCAACACAAGACTACGATAAGTCTAGGTGTTCAAAATACTATACTTTCACCAATAGTTATATTTTATATGAACTATTAGCACTTTGTTATTTTTACGTAAATATTTTACTCTTTACGTGTCTGGCATACTCGAACCTCACGTTATTAGGTTTTAACAACATAGACGCACCCAAATAGACTTATCACACCTTTAATATATCTAGTTGGAGTATATTGATAAGTTTATATATTTTCATAAGTATTATATTCTTATGTTACTCAGTTTTAAGTTTTGTGACTTAAGGGCTTAACGTTAGTAATTATCGGGACCAAACTATACTCCGTAGAAACTTTTCTTCACCTTGAAGTTACCTCCCAAGCTAACAAGAAGGCACCACCCCACCTCGTGAGGTGGCACCTCATGTGCATAGTCATAAGACTATGTGTCTTAAAAATAAGACATGATGTCTTATAATTTGACACCTCCTACTAGCACCTCCATAAACTAGCTACTATCATCATTTCACCCTTTCATTGTTTTCTCCACCATTGTGAACGAGCCACCACAGCTCCAAAAACCATTTTTTTTTCAAATTTTACCAAGTATATTGATCTTGGATTGAAGATCATAAGTCCCTATAGCTTGTACTTGGTTCATTTCATCTTAGACTTCATTAATCTCATCATTCTTGGGTCCTTCTTGGAAGGTTTGACAAAGGGTTGTTGATACTTCTAGGGTTTTGATCAAGTATTCTTGGGTTAATAAAGGTTTGAATCAAGTGGTGAAAATATTCAAGACAAGGGTGAAGATTAGAAAGGGTTTAGGATTGATTATTCTTGTAACTTTCCAACCTAATCCTTGTAAGAATTGTGATACTCTTCATTTTTATTGAATATGGTTATAATAATTTATATTCATTGGATGTAATTTGATATAAGTAGTATATGTAAAAGGGCATGATTGATGTTGTACATGAGGTTGAGACTATGAAAATAAGCTAAAACAAGTCCTAGGTAAGTTCTATGAACCTGAATTCTGCAACAGTCCCAAAGATTGATTAAACTGATCATCTCAGTAAACCTTTAGATTAATTCAGAAATATAGGCTTGTAGATCTATGTCTTATGGTCATCTCGCCGGGTGGCGCACCTCATAAATCCTCCCGATGAGTAAATGAGAGCCAAAACGGCAAAACATGTCAAAATCTGCACACCAGATTTCATTTGGGAAAAGCCCATGGTTCTGACCATTTCTGGAAGTCGACTCAGTTTTATGAAATGTAGCCAAGACGTAAACTTGAAGTTGTAGAACTCAACTTATGGTCGTTTTGGCAGGACTGAATGTGCAGCCAAACTTTCTGCAATGAAATATAATTAATTACTTGTAATTAGACAATAGATATAAGTAAACTTTGGACTTTAGACTTAATTAAGCTTAAGAAGCTGTTAGAGGAAGTAAAAACTAAAACTTGGGCTTTTGAATCACTTAGAAAGGACTTGTGGTTAAAAAGTTATGCCTAGTTAAGCTTTACTAGATGTAAATATAGTGATGGAACAAGAAAGCTTGCTGAAACGATTTTAAAACGAGGTTTTGACCCTTTTCTGGTCCGAATCAGCAAAAGTGTAAAACAAGAAAGTTGCTCGTAATGACTTTTTTGCAAAACACAAAGCACATAAGCGTAAAGTGAACGACAAATCCTAAAACTACAAAAACTAACCGGACTGTTGTATACGGAAAACAACCATGGCTAAGAAACCTTAGTGTATTTTGATTCTTTGAGGCCAAACGAAGCCAATCTTAAGCCAAGGCTGATGTCTCAAGGTATTTTGACTTAAAATAGCCATTTGGTATGGCCTTATTCACATCTCAAGTTGCTTAACCATAACTTAGTCATGACGGCTAGTTTGGGCTTGATAACCCAAAATTGTTTCAAAAACTTGTTCATTAGATTGGACTTTGCTAGACTTTGACAAACTAAGAAAATTACCATATGACATGTTAAAATACTTCACGACACACAACTTATATCATCATATCATCACACATGTCAATCAATAATCTTTGATGAAACATGACACGTGTTTTATATAACATTTATCTCGTCAAATACTTCACTTATAAATGACAAGTACAACAATAGAAGGGAGTTTCATTATCATAAGAGGCCTCTTCGGAGTGTCGTATTGACGAGTTGTGGATTTACGAATTAAAGTGTCCTGGCTCCTCATACGTTCACTACACGACCTCTTGATTTTGATAGCCCGAACGATGGTACGAGGTTATTTATAAAAGGGCTATAGGCCAAACAACACTTAAGGGATACATCAACTTAAGATTTATGTACAACATCACATCATAAGCCAACAAACTACATATACTTGTACACTTATATCGTACACTATACTAAAACGCGAATACTATGCTTTCGTAGGTAATCGTTAAAGATCGTGGTCTTGCCATACTCTATTGTTGACATACATTATATCGTTACACTCCACTGCTGATCACTACAGTGAGTTTCATAGCCCCAGCTTTTGTTTAACTGTTTTATAAACTCTTTGGGAGATACATACTATCGCTTTTACTACATACTAAAATGCTTTATTATGGACAATTACTTGCAAAATGAATTCCTTGATCGTATTATTGCATGCCTAAGTTGTTTATGCCAAAAGTCCCCAACATCATGGACCACTAATCACTTTGGGAGTGAGCGCAAATATTGTGGATAGGCTATCGAATTGACGAACCCGTCTATGTTATCTGGAAATAACAAGGCGCACTATATTTGAGATTATCTAGGTATAGGGCAAAATACCTACCGAGGCAAGTTATTTATATATATATATATATATATATATATATATATATATATATATATATATATATATATATATATATATATATATATATATATATATATATATATATATATATATATATATATATATATATATATATATCGTCCGTGATATATATACAACGGTCGATCGTGAGTGCCATGAGCTTAGAGCAATAATAACTATCAAGAAAATAATTGTACATTGCAATTATACTACGAACTATATTGTCCACTACTGTTTTTCCTAAACTTGAAATCTTGTGATCAAACTATTGTACTTACAAACCTATGAACTCACTCAACCTTTGTGTTGACACTTTTAGCATGTTATCTCGGGTTCGAAAGGAATTAGTGGCATGAGATGTGAAGGCATTTAAAAAACATTTTGAAGACAATGCATATAATATCATTCAAAAATATTACAACTTTTATGTTGTACTTTTATGATTATAAAACTTGTGGGACCGGTTTGTAAACTCGATATTTTAATCGAATAATAATTAATTTCAAAAGTCTCATTTAGAGTCGTCAGAACTTGTCTCAGTAACTATGAAGTAATACCCGTAGACATAATCTTCCGCTACGATAATTTTGGGGTGTTACAGATTGGTATCGAGCTTAGGTTATAGAGAACCGAGTTGCATATGAACCTAGGCTATAACTACATCTTACATTAAACTCGTATCACTCATTGCTGTCTTCAACATTCCGTGCGCCATCCCTACTCCTTAACACAATACTATGTTATGTATATAAAGACTATTTATATAAATGATTGACAATGATTGACTAAACATAGCTACATATGCCTATTCCAAGGCATTATGGCACAACTAGATATCCTCGATCATATACATTTGTGTGATCTATAAAACTTTCTTAGACATTGTAGTTGATACAATGGTCTCATTACTATTAAGACATTGTAAGTATGCAATGGTCTTCCTTATATCTCAAACATCGTGAGATATACAATTGACTTAGATATATCTCAAACATCGTGAGATACACAGTTGACTTAGATATATCTCAGACATTAAGAGATACACAATAGTTTTATCTATTTCTCAAACATTGGGAGAAAACTATTTCATAACTATGAAATCATCGACTCTTTTGAACGCTATGTCGATTTTCTCTGATTATTTTACTCCTCATCGTCTTCGAAGATGAGTGTGAACATTGATTCCATACTTTTGGAACACTTTTGACGTCTCATAGTACACTGCCTTGTAACTCATCGATTAAGTATGAGTGTTGTGTTGGAAATTCTTAAGTAGGATGATTAGGAAGATCCTTATTTAAATGGATTGGGACGCCTTTTCATTTAAATAAAGAAATTTTAAATCGCCGAACCATAAGTTTATGATTTCTTACTTACATAAATTGGGACGCTTCTTTATGTAAGTAATGAATTATAAATGAGTGGGCTTATTTGTATCCGATATGACATGAGTATGAACTTGAACTCGAGAATCACAGGTATTCTTAGAAAAGATCTAGAAAACACGATAGTGTTTTACCACTTAGCAAAAATCTTAAAACCTCATTCGAACAACCTAATTTCATTCTTAAGTTATCACTTTTGCTGTTACAAATCCTTACAAACATGAACCATTTGTTGAGCTAACTAAATTGGTTAAAGCCAATTGAAACCCGACCTGATAGAATCAGATGTTTGAAGAACATAATTGAAACCCGACCTAATAGAATCAGATGTTTCAAGAACATAATTCGGTTGCCACAGATTTGATTATGCACGAGGCGCATACGTCAAAGTATTTCATATTGTTGAGCTAACGGACCTGTTACACTTGTGGAAAACTAGAAGGGGGGGTTGAATAGTTTTACCAATTAAAACTTCCTTTTAAACTATTTAGATCGACTTATGTCAATCTATTTGGTTGTGTGTGTTGGATGTTGATAAACAAGCATATAAAGATATGTAATGAAAAGATAAGAGTAAGAAGCACAAAACCACAACGAGAGTATTTATAGTGGTTCACCACAAGGACACCTTCCTTGCCTACTCCACTCCCGAGTCACCTACTCGAGAGTTTGTAAACACTACACCAATCTCCTTATGGCGGAGAAGCCTTCACAACGTCGCCACCCTTTTTCGGTGCTAGACTAACCACCGGGTTCTTTCACCCAAGGTGAACCAAACCAACACAACGTCGCCTACCCTTTATAAGGTACTAGGCTAAGTACCTAGTTCTTTCACTCCAAGGTGAACTACACCTTCACAACGTCGCCTACCCTTTATTAGGTACTAGGCTAAGCACCTAGTTCCAATGCAATGGAGGAACTACTACCACACTACACCAACGACTAATCCCAAAGGAGATCTACTCCTTTACAACATCATCAAGGATATCAATATCCTTGGATCTAATACTAGTCTATCTTGTACATCGAAACACACCATATCGAATGTACATCAAAGGCACCTTTCACTAATGCCTTTGACTAGATCTACAAACACCTTTCACTAATGTCTTGGACTAGATCTACAAGACACCTTTCACTAATGTCTTGTGTCTTCACTTCTAAGCACCTTTCACTAATGCTTCTTTGTCTTGACTTCTAAGCACCTTTCACCAATGCTTCTTTGTCTTGACTTCTAAGCACCTACCACAAGTGCTTATCCTATAGATGATAGATACCCTTCACTAATATCTTCGTCTTGACACTTGAGACATCTTTCACTAATGTCTTCAACACTACACTTCTTTCAAGAAAAAGAATCATCAACAAGAAGACTTCAGTAGCCTTGATGATGAGGAAGCATGGCAACTCATGGACTTGAGCTTGCTCGACTTCAAAGGTGGTGATCTTGCCTTTAAGAGGAACCTAGAAGATCACACAAAACAAAACTACAAACATAGATCTCTTGGATCTAAGGTTAGTGAGATTTAACTCGGGGAGAAAGTGTTGGAAAGGGATGATAAATAATGAAGAAATGGCTCACTATTTATAGAGGAAAAATCCCTCTTATTACCGGATCCCACGGATCCCTACCACAAGGGATCCGCTAGCACAAAGCTAGGGATCCGTGGAACGCTCATCTTTGCCCATGGGTATTTGGGTTATGGGTCATGGGTTGAACCATGGATCTTTGGCTAGATACAATGTATCTTGGAGTGCAATGCACTTAGTCACTTGGGTATGGGTTGATCCATGGGTTATGGATATTATCCATGTATGATATAAGCATGATGTCATGCAATGGGTTATGGGTTAAGATCCATGGGTTATGGGCTTTGGGTTGTACCCAACTACATTCAATGTATTTGCCAATTGGGTTGTGATACTTAAGTTTCTACCCATTTATATTACCCAATATACTACATACTAGTTATGTGTATATTTTATCCAAATATGTAAACACTAGTTGTTGTACATATGTATTACTTAAATCATAAAATCACTTATACTTGTTTTAATGTTTTATGTGAAAATGTGAATATGTTAGAAACTATTAGTTAAAACCATTTATGTATTTTATTTGTTTCGTTAATATGATTTTACGTTTGTTATCAACAAAACATTAGAAGATCGTAAAATATAAATAAACGTTTTACTGGCTTATTTGTATTAACAATCTCCCTTTTGTTGATGACAAAACATAAAATTATTTTAAGGAAAAGCTAAAATTGTAAAAGTTTGAATTTGTAGTTTTACTTTCTTCTCCCCTTTGTCGAAACAAAAGTGTTTGAAGGAAAGTAACACATCGCTTTTAAGAAAACATGTGAAAGAAGTAAAAGTAAAAGAGATAGAGAGCAAGTAACGGAAAGGATCTCATCGTTACTCCCTCGACGAGTCCATCCCAAAGTAAAGGCGTCAAGAAACTAATTCTAATCTAGTTCATTTGCAACTAACTTTTGCAAAGATTACGTCTATGTGACCGTGTGCTCCCCTAGATGATTGCAATTTTGCAGCGGAAGTCATGAAATATAAATCTAAGATTGCAAGTAATTTTGCAACATATTGTTTTGACACCAAGCTCCCCTAGCTTTAGGGTGTCAAATTCTTCATGTGTTAATTGAATAAGCGCAAAACAAGGGTTAGAAAACAAGTATAATTCACAATTTCACGCAAATGTGGTTCAAGTTAGTAGAAGAAAACTTTCGTCTCACGGATCCCACGGTTCCCTCCTAGTAGGGATCCGTCTCAGGCAATTCGAGGGATCCGTAGTAGTGATTAATTTCAAAGAACGGTGATATAACAAGTAATGTTATCACAAAATGAGATATGAATACAAGGTAATCATATGCTCGAAAAATAACAAGTAGCATGTAATTCCATTTAATAAAACTAGAGTTATGATATACATGACTCTAAAACTAAGAAAATAGACAATACATGACTAGGAAATTATAGACCAACTAACGCTTGATGCTAGGACACCACTAAAATCTTCTAGCTCAAGTTATGTTTAGGTTTAATCTGCCGAAACGTTCGAGGAGATGATAGAACATGAAACGTTGGTCTTCTCGTACTTCATGTATCAAACTTTCAACATGTTGAAAATGATAGCAATCTTTGTCATGGCTAGGTAGTGGTGGTGGAAGAAATGAAATAGCTTGATGCGAAGGATCAAGTGAAGCGGCTTGTGGAGCTTGAAACGATGGAGGATTGGTGGAGGTACATTTGAGAATGACTCAACCAAGAATGATGGTGGTGGTAGAAAGTGTCAACTTTCATATGATCGGTTGGTTGACTTTGATGATTTCTCATAATCCAAATGGGATTATATGATGGAAGCAGCGAAAAGGAAGTCGGAGGAAGTGTTGACTCAACACCTTGATTTTGAACCATTATTCCTCTAATGAGGAGAATGTTGTCGTGAGCGGATGAGACGCAACTGGAGGCAAATCCTCTAAATTGTAGAGATGGTGATGATAGTGGGATGTAAATGAAATAGCTATAGGAACCAATGGTGATGGTTTAGTGGAGATAATATTGTTTGGCCTAGGATGTATGGTGGTGTTTGGTATTGGTAGTTTTGTGGGTACTATCCATTTAGGAATTGGTTTGATTGGATGAGGAAAATCCTATCATTTGTTGGCTCGACCGAGATGATTCGGTTGAAGAGATTTAGTGTATAACACGAGCCTTTTCATGGGTGGTTCTTTGGTGGATAAGTTACTACTTGGGGTTTTCCTCATGATGAGATGATTTCAAGAGGTTGCAAGAGCTGAAAGTTAGGATGGGAGTGATGACTATGGAGGTTCTAACAAAGTGGTTTATAAACCAAGAGATTTGGCAAGTGCATTTAAGCCTTAAGCCACTAGAATTCATTGGAATGTGATGATTAACATGCACAAGAGTCAACTTCAGAGGTTGTACTGATCTAGGAATTCATTTATGATGAGATGGAGTGTTTGAGTTAGGAAGATGAGTTGAAATGATTGTTTTAGCAAGATTTGACATAAACTGTTGATTGGCTCCAAACCGTCAAGTTTATCACACAAGCTAACCACTTGTGAATGGGCAACCGTAATAAACTTCAAACAGCTCAGAAACAATACAATTTCCCTTGGAATATTGTGGATTCCCGGGTCGTTAAGTCTCACGGAGGATTAATGGTGTTCAACATTTTCAGATGTCGAATGATCACTAAGGATAATGATCAGTAAGGATTTTGATTGATAACTACACTACTGATTGATTGGAATGGTATTTGGATACAGAATTGTAAAGCACAACAATCAGATTAAATAAACTTAAATACGTACGTTTATTAAATTACGTAAACGTACAAAATAAAACGTGAGTTTTAAGAAATAAAAGACCTACAAATATGAAAATGATATTTTTGGAATCCTAAAAATAAAAGAAAATTATTGGAAAATTAAAATTATTTTTATGACTATTTATTTAATTATTATTAATTAAAAACTATTTTAAACTATTTAATAATAACCTAAAATATAATAAAATATAAAATAAAGCTAGAAAATGAAATTATGACTTAGAAAATCTAAAATATTATAAAACTTATTTTAAAATTGAAAATATATTTTTAGACTTTTATCTATTTATTATTAATTAATTACTATTTATTAACTATTTAAAATACACTTAAATACAAGAAAATACAAAATTAACTCGGAAAAATAAAATTTCAACTCGTAAAAATCTAGAATATTATAAAACTAATTTTAAAACTAAAAGATATTTTTATGTTTTTATTTATTTATTATTAATTATTTAATACTATTTAACTATTTTAAATTCTAATAAATACTAAACAAGCTAAGAAAATTATGAAACTTTTTCTAAAAATATCCTATGGTGACAGAAAGCTAAGAAAATTATAAAAACAAGAAATTCTTAATAATAAGCTGAAAAGAAAAATCAAAAAGCTAAATGCTATTAAATAAATGCTATCACTATATTTAAAAATGATGTTTTTGTGGTTTTTATTTTTGAAAACTATTTAACTACTGATATTAAGTAACTTTAATGAAAACAAAAATTTTATAACTTAAAATAAGTTGTTTGATAGCTTAAAAGCTCAACGGTGAGCTTATGAGCTTATTTTGGTGTTCAAGCTCAAATAAACTTAAAAGCGGAACAAAGGTAAAATAAGCTACAAACAAGCTAAAGCTACTCAAATGAAATTAAAAGATACAAAGAACTATTCTGAAAAGCTATTAATAAGCTAATAAGCACTTATGATAATTCAAGCAACCAAACAGGCCTGTAGAGTTTTTGTAGGCTAGAATAAGCTAGGGGCAAAAGCTCCAAAGCTCAAAATAAGCACTGAGGCAACAAGCTGGGTTGGTTGGCTTTCCAAAAAGCCAAAGCTCACACACTGGGGACCACTGGAGAGCTTATGAAGATGGCTTGTAAACCACTGAGTAATTGGTTTACACAGAAATGGGACAAGAAACAAGCTACTAGCAGCCCTATCAAATAAGCTAGAAAAGGAAAAACTAAACTTGGATCTTCAAGACAGCTAGGTTAGCTTTCCAAAGAACCAAAATTCACAAGATTTGACCAACTAATAAGCTCTTGACAAGCTCATGAAAAAGCTTGCTAAGACTGTGCACAGGGCACTATTTTGAAAAAGGGTTCAAAAGAAGCTGAAAAATAAGCTATTAAATAAGCTAATTAGAAAATATAAAAAATACAGTGATTAAGATAAGCAACTAAATTTTAATATCCCAAAAGCTCAAATATTGAAAACTAATATTAAGTTCTATATAAAATAATCTATTTTATTCAAAAACGACCAAACTGAAAATTTTGACTTTTTAATTTACACTAAGTAGTTGACTTAAGTGAACTTTGATTACTTCTAATTGACTGATTATGTTGTTTTAAGCTATAATAAGACTGGTTTAACTAATCTTAACAACTTTTAAAGCTAGAATGATGATTATGCAATCAAAAATCCTAACAGTGAACAATTAATGGTGATATTAAAGCTAATTTTGACTTTTTGTAAAACAAGGACTGAATTTTATGCTTTGACTGAGCTAATAGGTTCTATTATAACATATATCAGACAAGAACAAATCCACAAACACCCTCTAATACAGTTGATACAACAAATCCAAACACCCCTTTATAAGGCAGTTTTGAAGCTTAATGTACTAAAACAAACTTTTAAACCAAGAAATCTATTAACTAACTGATATTAACTATATTGAGATAGTATTAAACTAAAATTAACATACTTTAAAAACTTATACTAAAAATTGCAAAATATGAGAAAATTGCTTACAAGATGAGTCCAAGCTTACAACTGAGAACTGAGACACACTAACACAACCTATAGCTTCCCAAGAAGCTCTAAACCAGTGGCAATCCAGATTCACCTGCTCCACTTTGACCTTCATTTCCATGGAATTTTTATTTTTACTAATTTATTTGTATTTTGGTAAATTTTGAGTTTGACTTCTAAACTGATTTTAAAGGTTTCTAAAAGCTTTAAGAAGCTTTCTAGGAACTTACATGAGCTTATTCAGTCCAAAACAACAACTACAAACAACATTAACATAACATGAGATTTTTGAAAGGAAAATTGCATAATCTTGAAATGGAACTTAACACTGAAATTGAAACTGAAAAAGGTTCACATACACTTGAAATAACTTAAACATAGTACTTGGAAGGCTTAAATTACACTGGTATTTGAAAATTAATAAAAACGACATATATTAAACTAAATTAAGCTAGATACCACTTCACATTGCTTCCTTTCCTTCTTTATAATGATCAATTAGACTCCTTGTCGACCTCTGAGCATTTCCCACTTAATTCTAGCCATTGGATTTCTCCAACTCATCAAATTCGCCATTTGGCAATTTTGGCGCCAAATTTCTCTTGAGCAGGTTATTTGCATTTAATGCAATTTGTTGGATGTGGAGGTGTTAGGGAGTGGGTAAGGAGCTGGAGAACAGGTGGAAAGGTGGTGAAACCATGGAGGTGGAAGGTAGTTTTGGTTTTACAGTGTTGGGTGAGAACGATGTACAGTAACACTGGTTTTGGGCGCGGGGTTTGACCGTTTGACCGAGTTTTAATAATAACAGGGTGTTGGGCTTGGGTAGGGATTGGGCTAGATGGGTTAAGGGATTGGGTTGGATTTGTTTTGGGTTTGGTTAATAACACCAAGGGTCCGTTTGTTTTGTAGTTAATCACAAGGACCATTAATGTAATTTCTGGATTTTTGAGGGACCAAACCTGTCACTTTTCCAAAGTTATAATAAGGACCATTCCTGCAATTCTTTAATAGTACAAGGATCATATTTGATTATTTTCCATTTTTAAATATCCAAGGACTATATTTGACATTTTTCAAACTTTAAGGACCTTTTCTGCCATTTGACCAAAGATTCATTCAAGGACCATTTTGACAATTTAGAATATTTCGGGGACCTTGAATGATAAAACTCCATATTTTTGGATTCGTGGACTAGATTTGACAACTTTTGAAACTTGGGGACTAAAGCGCCAATTATGCAAACTTGATATGTTTTCATCGATTTTGATATTTTGCATTTAAAACACATAAAACACTTATTTGTGATATTTTATCATTTTGATACATTTCGAGTGTTTTGGATGTTTTGGCATTCTAAATGTGCAAAATGATGAGTATTTAGACACTCATCAATCCCCATACTAAGATATTGCTAGTCCCTAGCAATCTTTTGAGAAAATTAATGGATTTGAATCTCTTTACCAAAAGCCATTACTTCGAGTAGCCAATTGTTTCATTCAAGTAAGAACCTTGGCACAATGATAACCAAATGATTTTGAGCAAATCACCGCTTTCAACGGTTTTGATTTGTCTTTACCGTGCCGTTTGCTACGGACTAGCCAACTCTTAGATAAATTATCAATATTATCTTTGGTGAGTCGATTACCAATTATGGTTTTCCAAGCGCCTTTACCACAAGCCATAAACTTGCGGGCTAGCCAACTTTTCACTAATTAAAGATATGGTGAGTTGAACACCATACAATTTTGGGCAAATTGCAAGCCATAAACGGATTTGAGATATCTTTACCAAGAGCCGTTTGCTCTGGATTAGCCAATCCTTTTGTGGGTTAGACATGGCGGATGATTACCATTTCTTTGAGTAAGTGAAAACACTTACTCAAAAAAAAATTTTGGCCAAAAATGGGGAATTGGGTGGAATAATTACATGATAAAATTCATGAAATTCCCCCACACTAGAAATGAATATTGCCCTCAATATTCAAAGTACCGACAGTTATGCCAAAACATAGAACGTAAAAGGAAATACTACGCCATAATTTTATTTTGATATGTACACATTTTTTTTTTTTTTTTTTTTTTTTTTTTTTTTTTTAGAGTACTTATATACAACAAATAGGGGCAACTCCCCACACTAGGTGATACTCATGGGTGAAAACCCATGTGGTGTGCTCTTGTTTTTGATTATCAGTCGCTAGCTTGACTCGATCCCGCATTCATTGGTTCATGGGGAAAGTAACGTGGAAAACCAATCTCGATCGGACTTTCATTCACGGTGTTAATAAACATATGAACATCGAAAGTTCCACTCGACGAGATACAACCGGTATTTTTAATAGTAGAAACTATAAAGGATAATACGGGATCAAAGATGGTGTCCTCATTCCAGAAGAGAAAAGGAAAGAGCAACCACGCCATCCGTGAAGAATGGAATAAAGATGTGCATCACAATGCATGTCCATTCCTCATCGGTAGAAGCAAATCACCATTTTGACATTTTAAGCTTAAACTTGAAGCTTGTATGGTGATTGTCAAAGGAATTTCCGGTAGGAGGGTTGGAAACGGTTCTTCAATCAATGATTTTCCGAAAAGGATATCCCCTCCGAATCAAAGTAAGTATTATCAATTCTGTTGGAATCGACTCATCACTAAGAAAGGCATCGACTTCATTCCAAAAGTTGTCATCTTCCTCATCCGGAGAGAGAGAAGAAATGGAAACAATTGGATCTGGAGATGAAATGGATGATGGATCTTTTGAAGAGAATTCAGTTTCATCCACAAATTTAACAAACTCAATACGATAAACTGGTTCCGGAGGTGGGACAAGTGGTGTGCTCTTAGAGCTAGCAATTTCCATCACTTTCGATGAAGTCTCCGATTCTAGTTCATCATAGTCAAGAATACTCTTGACTTCCTTGGTACAACTTTCAAACCATTTGTTTGAACCGAGGTTAATTTTCATAGCTTTTAGCTCAAAGACGTTTTGGTGACTCCTCTTAACTGTGAAATTTGAGAGTGTTGCATTGATTCTTTCAGATTTTGATCAATTGTGGCAACAATATGTTTGGATAGAGGTTTGGAGTTCGGTTGATATTAAACGTGAGTTCTTCATTGTCAACCCGTATGGTCAACTCTTCAAAGAATACATCAATTAGAAAGCACGGCTGCTTCAAGAAAGCTCTCCCAAGATGAGGGAACTCTAGGATCGCATCAAAGTCTACTACAACAAAGTCAAGAGGAAAGTGAAAATTTCCTACTTTTACCACTTGACATCCTCGGCTATCCCAAGTGGACGAGTTATGGTACAGATCCGCTAGCTCGAGTGTCATACAAGTAGATGTAAGTTTAGGAAGAGCAGCTTTCTTCCATAATCGAGAGTGGCATGAGGTTAATGCTAGCGCCAAGATCGGCCAAGGTGAGCATTGAACCATACCCAAGAAATCACACGGATTAAAAACACCGGGGTCTTCAATCTTTTAGGAAGCTTCTTGAGAAGGACCGCAGAGCATTGCTCATTGAGAGGGTTTTAGCCATCTCGGATAACTTATCTTTGTTGCTCGATAAGCCTTTAAGCGTGGATGCAAATTTGGGCATTAAAACGAGAGCATCAACGAAGCTTATATCAAATTGCGTTCATTGAAAATTTGGAAAAAATTTTCCATTTGCTATTTGGTTTTGTCTTTGAGCTTCTCATCATGCAATCTTGATGGGTAAGGAAGTGACTAGACTTTTGAGCCGGACGGAAGTCATTTCGCCTCGAATTTGTCTTCAAACTTCGGGTTCCGGACTTAAAGCTTGGACTACCGAAGGTGGGACGTGTCTTACTTCCGTGGGCTTGAGAAATGCACCTTGTTCGTTATATCCTTGGTAACTTGACTCATTGCTCCCGGTGGAGGAGGCATTGAGTCGAAGGTCCATGTCGCGTCTTAGGTTCACTTTCTACTACCTTTGGGAGAGAAGAAGAAGAGGTAGTAGGAATAGCGGGTCCGTCTGATGATACACCACTTGGTTGTGATCGCTTTGCGTCGCCCCCGGGTTAGCGATCGTGTTGCTCGGAAGTTTTCCCGAGCCCGAGGGTTGATCATTTAAAGACTTTTAATGTCGAAATCGGCTAACCAACAACCTGTTCATTTCATCTTGGGATTTCATGATTGCTTCAATAGCTCATCGATGATGGTCCAGTTGGAACAATGGCTTGAGTTTGATTAGGAAAATTCGGCCTCTAATGTTCGGATTAGGGCCTTGATTTTGAAAATTTCCTTGGTTAGGATTCATATTCCATGAAATTGATTCCCTCGATTGAAATTGTTTTGATTAAAGTTTCCTTGATGTTGGAAACCTTGATTTGGTCCGGGATAGAAATTACCTTGGTTTTGATAACCTTGGTTCATTCTAGGTTGGTTCGATTCGGTTTTGTATGTTAGGATTCGGTTAAACCGGGTGGTGTCATCTTGCTAGGTGCACTGGTGGGGATCGACTTGTGGTCATATTGATTACCTCCTTGATGTAAAGTACCGGCTATAACATTGGCTTCAACCGGACTACCATCGGTGGCGATCAGACAATTGTAGTATGCATGAGGGCCACCACAAGTAACATGGACCTCGGCTTTCTTCACTTCACCATGTGATGGTGTCGTGTGAACTTGGCTTTCTTTTGGTTAGCAAGAACCAAAGCTCGAACAATATCCGTGAGTTTGTCAATCTTAGCATCGGTGCTAGATGTACTCAAGGATATGAAGTAGAAGGTCCCGCATTAGACGAGATTGATATGTCTTTGTTCGGAAAGACGGACCGGGACTTGTTTTCTATGATTTGCAAGGCTTCTTTGTGGTCTTGCTCAAGAAATTACCTCCATGGAGGCATTTAAAGAGTCTTGGTTAGTCCGGTTCGGACCATTGTAGAAAGTATCCATTTGTATTAACTCGGTAAAACCATGATGTGGACACTTTGAGCAACTCTTTATAACGATCCCATGCCTCCCGAATGATTCATCAAATCTTTGAGAGAATTTCATTATCTCATTCTTAAGACTTGTAGTTCGGGATGGAGGATAGAATTAGATTAACAAACTTAGTGACTAGATCCTCCCATGTCTCAATGGAACGAGGGGTTGTTTCTCAAGCCAATTCCCGGGCTTGTCCTCAGAGAGAATGGGAACAGAAGAAGCTTAATTGCTTCATGTGGGACATTCTTGTATTTGATGGTAGATGCAATCTTGTTAAACCATCGAATATGTGCATGAGGATCATCCCGCTCAAAACCATAAAATTGGCTTTGGGTTACAAGATTAAGCAACCCGTTTTGAGCTCGAAGGTATCGCCCACGATGGTCGGGACAATAATGGCATCTCCGTAACCCTCGATGGGTGCTTGGAGAAGCTCATTCATCGGTTTGTCTTCCGCCATTCTGACGGGGGGTGGTGGTACTAGACGTTACTCGATCACGGTGAAGGAGCGAACGCCCTCACGTCTCACGAGGAATATTTGCAAGCTTAGAAAGTGGACTTGTAGAGTGGAAGAACGAGTGCGCATGCACTAAGTATAAAAATCGCTTTAAAAAAAAATGCGAGGCAAAAGACAAGTGAACTTAAACCAATAATCACAAATGAAATGGATTCTTTGAAAAAGGTACACCAAATCACAAGGACACAAAGGCAAGTTTGATCTTTAAGATTGGGAACTTATTAATGTTCACACCCCAGTTGGTAGGTGTTACGCCTTGGTTTCGGTGGTTGATTTTATGTATTTAAGTACCACCGAAAAGACGTAGGTATGGATTTGTGCTAAGGGTTTAAAAACTTTTGGACAATATTTTTGGTATCGTCTCGTTTAACCAAATCGCATCGCTTTAAGAATCACCTTAAAGAAAATACAAGATAAAAACGTTACGATTGTTTTGTTGTTTTATATTTTTGGTGTTGTTAACACTTTAGGAAAAGTGTTAATAAACTTTTGATTTTGATAACTTTACAAAAACTGCATACAAAAGGTGGTATATGTGCAAGTATGGGTGCGAAAATGTTTAAAACACGCTTACACCTCCCGCAAGCGCCTAAAATTTGATTGGCTCCAAACCGTCAAGTTTATCACACAAGCTAACCACTTGTGAATGGGCAACCGTAATAAACTTCAAACAGCTCAGAAACAATACAATTTCCCTTGGAATATTGTGGATTCCCGGGTCGTTAAGTCTCACGGAGGATTAATGGTGTTCAACATTTTCAGATGTCGAATGATCACTAAGGATAATGATCAGTAAGGATTTTGATTGATAACTACACTACTGATTGATTGGAATAGTATTTGGACACGTAATTGTAAAGCACAACAATCGATTAAATAAACTTAAATACGTGCGTTTATTAAATTACGTAAGCGTACAAAATAAAACGTGAGTTTTAAGAAATAAAAGACCTACAAATATGAAAATGATATTTTGGAATCCTAAAATAAAATAATATTATTGGAAAATTAAAATTATTTTATGACTATTTATTTAATTATTATTAATTAAAACTATTTTAAACTATTTAATAATAACCTAAAATATAATAAAATATAAAATAAAGCTAGAAAAATGAAATTATGACTTAGAAAAATCTAAAATATTATAAAACTTATTTTAAAATTGAAAATATATTTTTTAGACTTTTTATCTATTTATTATTAATTAATTACTATTTATTAACTATTTAAAATACACTTAAATACAAGAAAATATAAAATTAACCTGGAAAAATAAAATTTCAACTCAGAAAAATCTAGAATATTATAAAACTAATTTTAAAACTAAAAAGATATTTTTTATGTTTTTTATTTATTTATTATTAATTATTTAATACTATTTAACTATTTTAAATTCTAATAAATACTAAACAAGCTAAGAAAATTATGAAACTTTTTCTAAAAATATCCTATGGTGACAGAAAGCTAAGAAAATTATAAAAACAAGAAATTCTTAATAATAAGCTGAAAAGAAAAATCAAAAAGCTAAATTCTATTAAATAAATGCTATCACTATATTTAAAAATGATGTTTGTGTGGTTTTTATTTTTGAAAACTATTTAACTACTGATATTAAGTAACTTTAATGAAAACAAAAATTTTATAACTTAAAAATAAGTTGTTTGATAGCTTAAAAGCTCAACAGTGAGCTTATGAGCTTATTTTGGTGTTTCAAGCTCAAATAAACTTAAAAACTGGAACAAAGGTAAAATAAGCTACAAACAAGCTAAAGCTACTCAAATGAAATTAAAAGATACAAAGAACTATTCTGAAAAGCTATTAATAAGCTAATAAGCACTTATGATAATTCAAGCAACCAAACAGGCCTGTAGAGTTTTTGTAGGCTAGAATAAGCTAGGGGCAAAAGCTCCAAAGCTCAAAATAAGCACCGAGGCAACAAGTGGGTTGGTTGGCTTTCAAAAGCCAAAGCTCACACTGCGGGGACCACTGGAGAGCTTATGAAGATGGCTTGTAAACCACTGAGTACTTGGTTTACACAGAAATGGGACAAGAAACAAGCTACTAGCAGCCCTATCAAATAAGCTAGAAAAGGAAAAACTAAACTTGGATCTTCAAGACAGCTAGGTTAGCTTTCCAAAGAACCAAAATTCACAAGATTTGACCAACTAATAAGCTCTTGACAAGCTCATGAAAAAGCTTGCTAAGACTGTGCACAGGGCACTATTTTGAAAAAGGGTTCAAAAGAAGCTGAAAAATAAGCTATTAAATAAGCTAATTAGAAAATATAAAAAATACAGTGATTAAGATAAGCAACTAAATTTTAATATCCCAAAAGCTCAAATATTGAAAACTAATATTAAGTTCTATATAAAATAATCTATTTTATTCAAAACGACCAAACCGAAAATTTTGACTTTTAATTTACACTAAGTAGTTGACTTAAGTGAACTTTGATTACTTCTAATTGATGATTATGTTGTTTTAAGCTATAATAAGATGGTTTAACTAATCTTAACAACTTTTAAAGCTAGAATGATGATTATGCAATCAAAATCCTAACAAAGAACAATTAATGGTGATATTAAAGCTAATTTTGACTTTTTGTAAAACAAGGACTGAATTTTATGCTTTGATGAGCTAATAGGTTCTATTATAACATATATCGAGAAGAACAAATCCACAAACACCTCTAATACAGCTTGATACAACAAATCCAAACACCCCTTTATAAGGCGCTTTGAAGCTTAATGTACTAAAACAAACTTTTAAACCAAGAAATCTATTAACTAACGATATTAACTATATTGAGATAGTATTAAACTAAAATTAACATACTTTAAAAACTTATACTAAAAATTGCAAAATATGAGAAAATTGCTTACAAGATGAGTCCAAGCTTACAACTGAGAACTGAGACACACTAACACAACCTATAGCTTCCCAAGAAGCTCTAAACCAAAGGGCAATCCTGTATTCACCCTGCTCCAGCTTTGACCTTCATTTCCATGGAATTTTTTATTTTTTACTAATTTATTTGTATTTTTGGTAAATTTTGAGTTTGACTTCTAAACTGATTTTAAAGGTTTCTAAAAGCTTTAAGAAGCTTTCTAAGCGGTACAAAATGATGAGTATTTAGACACTATCAAATGTCATCCGGATCCCACTTCCTTCCTCGTAGGATCCGCTCTAGGCTAATCCTAGGGATCCGGCTTTCAAGATTATGAAAGAGTGGAAATGATGTTTCTAAGATCTAAGACCTATATCATCTTGAGTGTTTCACCTCCTAAGTGTTTTAAGTGAAGGGTGCTTGAGTACTTGAAGGTAATGAATGATGTAGCTAATGATTGTTATTTATGGAAGGATTTGGAACTTTCAAGAGTACCAATGGATGAGCAAGGATGACACTAGAGATTTAGAGTGTCAATTGAAGCTAAATGATCCTAGAGATCAGGTTGTGTCTTAGGATAGTGTTTTGTAAAATATCCTAGAAGCTTTGAGATGGGAAAACTAGATTTTGATCAACTTTGATCAATTTTGAGGTGAGGATGATTTATGATCAATTTTATCTTAATCGAAAGATTTCTAAGACTAGATGTGAGGGATCAAGTAAAAAATGAAGTGTGAGTTTAAGAGCGGAAGAGTAATGGATTAAAACGAAATGGTAGATCCAAGCTTCTTAGAGTGTGATCTAGGTGAGTTATGTAAAGATCAACCTATCTTGATAAGGACTTAATTTTCCTTAAGACACTATGTTTAGTTTAGTGTGAGGTATTCTAAGGATATGGTTGAAATATAATGCTTGCAATTGCATTTTCATTTGTCGGATCCCACGGTTCCCTAAGTGTAGGGATCCGCCTAGCACAATCTTTGGGATCCGCCTATCTCGCCGGCAGGACTTTTACTAAAGGTATGCAATGATCTTGATAATGCATTATATCTCAAGGATAGTCTAAAAGAAGTTCTAATACTAAGATATCAAATGTAAGATGATTTATTTCATGAAAGAAATTGGATTACATTGATAGAGCACGAATAAAAGAGAATTGATCCTATTTTGGAATACTACTAGGTTTCTTGAGTGTTTTCGCTAGGAGGATCATTATGTGATTGATGAGTGTTGGTGGAATCAAGAATGAAGAAAGTCTTCATGAGAGACATGTTTAGCGGTTCCATCATCTTGTTCACAAGTACGTACAACGGACTTTGAAATTAAGGATGGAAGTGCATAACATTATGATAGAGGCGTGTCAAGAACATTCCATAAGGGATGAGTTTATTCTTGGAGCCTTGAAGGTTTGCAATCGCCTTGCGAAGAAGTAGGCGAGATTATGATGAGTGTCTAAATACTCATCATTTTTTCCTAGTACAATAATAAGCAAGAGACCAATCTTCGTGAAGGCAAAATCATCAAAATGCCCAAGAAAACACTCTCATCATTTTTGTACATTATAAACCGAAACACATCAAAATGATCAAAATATCACAAATCGTTGTTTTATGTGTTTTAAATGCAAAATATCAAAATCGGATGAAAAACATATCAAATTTGCAAAATTGCGCTTTAGTCCCCAGTTTCAAAAGTTGTCAAAAAGCAGTCCTGAGCACATAATTTCAAAGTAAAGTCACCAAAGGTCCTTTTAAAATCAAAAGTTGTCAAATTTAGTCCTTTGGTGAAAAATATCAAAAGTTTGAGAAAATTACAAAATGGTCCTCCAAGTTTGAAAATTGGCGAAATTAGTCCACGAAAATGTGAAAATGGCAAAATTGGTCCTTGCACTTTTGATGATTGTCACTTTTAGTCCTTGGATTAACTTTTACGAATTGGCGGAAAGGTCCTTAAGTTTCGAATTGACACATTAGTCCCTGATTTTAAAACCCTTTAAACCATTTTTGGCCTCGCAAGTATTTTGAACCCCACATTATGATTTTTGAACCCTTCAATTAATACTCGCTTAGTCAATATTGGTCAAACTAAACACCTTGGCGCCAAAGTCATTTCACTCCACTGATCCTCGCAACAGCAGCAACCCCATCCCCCTCCTCCACCTTACTCCTTCATGTTCCCCACCCACACCTACCTCCAAACTCATTTAATGCCCTCCCTCTCACTCTACCCTCAATGGGCGACAAAACTTCCTTGGCGCCAAAATCAAGTTTAAATGGTCACAGATCATTTTGAAGCTATCAAGGGCTAGGATTGGTGGGATTTCATCGAGAGAGAGAGAGAAGAAGATTGGGTATAAAGAGAAGCAAAGAGAAGAAAAGGTAGTAGATTATTAGTTTTAAATTTTCATATGTCGTTTTATCTTTAATGTAGTAGTTTACTTTCAAATCAGTAATCTTTTGTTCACAAGTATTAAACTCAAGTTATATTGTCGGTTTGAGCAAGTTTTAAACATTAATTCCAAGTTTCATTTCATTTCATCTTTATATGCTAACTGTTGAAAATTTGAGTTTCTATCTCATAATTTAAAGCTTCATATAGCTTATTTTCAAGTTTATATAAGCTTATATAAGCTTTTCATAGCTTTATATAAGCTTATAGCCAAGTTTAAATCTCTTTTGTATTCGGGTCAACAAAAGTCAACTGGGGACCAAAAATTGGAAAAGGAGCTACAAATGGGTTGATGCAGTTGAAAAGGGGTTGATTTAGGTTCCTGTGGTTGGATTTGATAGGATAATGGTCTTGGGTTCACAGTTGCTAGCCATAGTGGCCTTGGACAATATGTAAGTCAATTTAAGTTCTTATTGAGTAATCTGTTTTTGTAGTATTAATTGGTTAAAATCTGTTCAAATAGCTGTATTTAGGATAATCATACTTGGTTTAGTCATTAATATCAGTTGGATAAGTGTTTTGATTAGTTTTATTGCATAACAGTAGTATAAAGGGGTGTTTGGTACTACTGTTTAAACTGTTGTAGAGGTTGGTTCATTGATCAAGTTCTGTTAGCTCATGTTAATTAAGTGTATTTAAGCTCAATTGAGTCAACAACTTGGGCCTGCTACTTAAAAGTCAACATTTTACTTAAATCATCTCATATGTTCACCGTTGGAACTTTTGATTAGCAGACTTGTGTTTTGTGTTTAAAAGTCTCAAACAAAGCTTGAATCATGTCCATTACACCTTATAATACCTAGATCGGTGGTAAAATTGGAGCCAAAGTTGGCAAAAGTCAAAGTTCAACATTTGCTTTAAAAGTCAAAAGTGGTAAAACCTTTTTGAGCCAACTACTAGGAATTTTCTTGATTCATTCTTTGGTCTTATCAAGTGAAATTTGGCAATTTAGAAACCTCTCTTGGTCTAGTTACTTATCTACATTTTTGTGGATTTTTGTCATTTTTCTAAAAGCTTCAAACAAGCCCCTCTTTTAAGGTCTTTCTCCCTGCTCATTGTCTCGATCCATTGAGTGTTGTCAGAGAAAGTGCGGCTTATGCAGGGGCTTATTAGAGCTCATCGATCTTCAAAAGGCCTATATTTTGGTTTGCTAACTCTTTACCAGGTCTAGTTTAGGCTCTTTGGTTTTGGTTTGTGGCTTATTTGAGTGCTCATTCTTTGGTTGAAAGTAGCCACCAAAATCATTTTCAATTGGCTTATTTTAAATCATCAAATCTATTAATCTTGCATTTCGTGCTTAAAGCTTGTTGATTTTAGTTGAATTTAGTCACTTCTAGCATACTTGAGTCCTGTTTCGGTTTGGTAGCTTTTGGTGAGCATTTGCTTATCTAGTAGCTTATTTCAATAAGCACTTCCATAGCTGTTGCATATTTCTCCACATAAGCACCTATTTTTCCATTTTTCTTATATTCCTAATATAATTTTAGACTTTTCCTGAAATTTTCAGATTTTTCTAAGGTGTTTTGCTATTTTTCTTAATTTTAATTAGTTTTTAAGCATTTTTAATTAGCTTTAAATACAAAAAATTAAGAAAAGCTTCAAAAAATAATTTTTCAATTTTATTAAGTTTAGATAAATATAAAAAGACAAAAAAGTATTTTTCTAGATTTTTCTTAGTTAAATTTGTATTTTCTAGCATTTTAATTAGTTTTAAATAGTTTTAAATTAATAATAAATATATAAAAGTCTAAAAATATCTTTTCAGTTTTAAAATTAGTTTTATCATATTTTAGATTTTTCTAAGTTTTAATTTTATTTTTCTAGTCTTATTTCATATTTTCTTTTATTTTAGAGTATTATTTAATAGTTAAAAATAGTTTTAATTAATAGTAATTAATTAATTAGTTATAAAAATAATTTTCTTTTTCTAAAATTTTCTTTTATCATTAGGATTGTAAAATGTATTTTCATATTTTTAGGGTTAATATTGTGTAATTTTCACGTTTTAATTTATGCGTTAACGTAGTTTTTAATTTAAGCGTAAGTTTTAGGTTTTAAACGTTCATCACTTTAAATATAGTGATAGCGTTTATTTAATAGATTTTATCTTTTAATTTTCTTTAATTTGCATTTAAGCCGTTTTAATTTGTTGGCTTTTCCGTAGTTATAATCATATTCCAATTCCTTTTCCGTTCAAATTTCCGATCACTAAACGTTTGATAATCCATTGCACAACTCATTTGGGACATAACGACCGGGAAACACTATACTCCTCGATCTTCATTGATTTCGTGCTTAAGTTTGTTTTAAGTTTTCTTACGCTTGCGTGAGAGAACTTAACGGTTTCATGAGCATCAAATTTTGGCGCCACGCTTGAGTCAGTCTTGATCATCTTCGTCTAGCGATTAGTTGTTTGAATACTCACTCATTTGTTCATATCATCCATCTATCTATATATATATCCATTTTTCTTATAAAAATCCAAAACCCAAAAACAAGCAAAACGTATAAAACACAAAAATATTTTTCCTTTTGTTTCTATATATGTATCAAATAATAAAAATACAAAAGATTCGTCGTTTTCTTTAATAATAACAACTTAAAAGATTACCACGAAAACCAAGGCGGTGCACTACCTAACTGGGGTGCGACCATAATAAGTTCCCGAACTAAAGATATAAAACTTGCCTTTGTGTCCTTGTGATTGGTGTACCTTTTCAAAGAAGCCATTCATCTTGGATTATTGGTTAAGTTCATCGTTGTTTTGCCTCGATCTTGTGTTAATTGATTTTGTTGTGATATCGACGTTTGAACCGAAAACCCATAAAGATTCTCCTCACCCCAATTTTTATAAAACGTCTTCATAATTCTCATTCTCATCGAAATATCTTCATAATTCCATTTCTCTCCTTAACTCGAGAGTCCTTAGAGTTAACTCTAGTCATGCGCACTCGTTCTTCTAGATCATTGAGTCCTTTGCGTGATCTAGCGAAATTCCTAGAAGACGTTCTCGTGGGCGTCTTTGCCCAAATAGTCGAACCCGAGATTCGTACTATTTCTAACAACACCATGGCGATTTAACGTACTATGGCGGAAATGCTCCGTGCACCCACCGAGGGTTATGGAGATGCCATCGTTTTACCGTTATCAATTCGATCACTTGAATTGAAGACACATTTGATCCAACTTGTGTCTACAAATCAATTCCGCGGTCCGATCGAGAAGACCCGTATGCACACATCCGTTGGTTTAACAAGTTGACTTCAACTATCAATTTCAAGGATGTGCCACAAAAGTGATCAAGTTGATGCTATTTCCATTCTCACTTGAGGGGCGGCCGGTTTGGTGGAAAAAGAACCCCTCGATCCATCGAAACTTGGGAGGATCTTGTTCAAAAGTTTGTCAACTATTTCTTTCCTCCATCAAAGACGACTAATCTTAAAATGAAATTTCGGATTTCGTCAAAATTTCAATGAAAATTTTGGAGGCATGGGAGAGATTCAAAGATCTCCTCGTGAAATGCCCCATCATGAATTCACGGAGCTTCAACAAGTCAATATCTTTTACAATGGGTTGAACGGTAATGATCAAGATTCCTTGAATGCAGTAGCGCGCAATATCTTGAATCGTAAACCTAAAGATGTGATTGAGATTTGCGAGCAAAATCAAAGTTCCTATTTCTGCAACAAAGTCAATGTTCGAACACTCCTGCTTCTTCATCCGGTAACTCTTCCGAGTTAGCATCTCGATTAACCGCTCTAACGGACATCATCCATTGTATGATAAAAGAGGTAAAGGAAATCAAAAGCGAAATTCATAAGCGGAACCAATCAAAGCCGTAAACAAGGTGTGTGAAACTTGTAGTGGTCCACATGCGTATTATGATTGTCAAGCAACCGATGCTTCCTTTTACCAAGCTCCGTAGCTTGGTAAACCACAATCAATACCGACCACGGTGATCCTCACTACTGTGCACCTAGCGGTATGACACCACCGGTTTTCCTCCTGCAAAACCATGGCAATCAAAATCGCTTTGTTCGAATCAAGGACAAAATTTCAATAACTCTCAAAATTTCAATCAAAACCGGAACAATTTCAACCAACCTCAACCATATCAAGCTCCAAATCATCAAAGTTATCAACCACCTCCTCAAGCTCCCATGCCAAATGACTTCATGAAAATGGTAGAGGCAAACATGCGATCAATGCAAACTCGGATCAATAACATGAGAGGTGAGCTAAAAGGAAATTGATACCACATTATCTCGGCGGACAAATGAGTTAAAGAATATGATGAGCGGTTTCATGAACATGAATATGAACAAAGCTTCGCCATCTTCCGGAGGACTCCCGTGCAATACTATTCCTAATCCCAATGCCGAGTTGAAAGCCGTCACCACTCGTAGTGGTAAGGCGCACAATGGACCCACGACTCCTATGCCCCTCCTCCTGTGGCATTTAGTCAAGTTACCAAGGAGACAACGGACAAGGTGCATTATTCAAGCCCACGGCATCAAGACACGTCCCACCTTCGGTAGTCAAGCTTTAAGTCCGAACCCGATGTTCGAGGAAAATCTGAGCGAAAACACTTCCATCCCGGCTCAAAGTCTAGTCGACTTCCTTACCCATCAAGAATGAATGATGAGAAGCTCAAAGACAAAACAAAGAGCAAATGGAAAAATTTTCCAAATCTTCAATGAGCTTCACTTTGATATAAGCTTCGTTGATGCTCTCGTTCTAATGCCTAAATTTGCATCCACGCTTAAAGGCTTACTCACCAACAAAGATAAGCTATCGAGATGGCTAAAACTCCTCTCAATGAGCAATGCTCGTGACCATTCTTAATAAGCTTCCCGAAAAGCTTGAAGACCCCGGCGGTTTTTAATCCGTGTGATTTCTTGGGGATGTTTCAATGCTCCGCCTTGGCGATCTTGGCGCTAGCATTAACCTCATGCCACTCTCGGTATGGAAGAAACTCTCTTCCCGAACTTTCATCCACTCGTATGACACTCGAGCTAGCGGACCGTCTCGTGACTCGTCCTCTTGGGATAGCCGAGGATGTCGTGATGAAAGTGGGAAAATTTCACTTTCATGCCGACTTTGTTGTAGTAGACTTGATGCGGATCCTAGAGTTCCCTCATCTTGGGAGAGCTTTCTTAAGAACGAGTCGTGCTCGATTGATGTGTTTCTTTGAAGAGTTGACCATACGGGTTGACAACGAAGAGCTCACGTTAAATATCAACCGAACTCCAAACCTTTATACAAAAGAGTGTTGCCACAATTGATCAAAAATGCGAAGAATCAATGCAACACTCTCAAATTTCACTGTTAAGAGTGTTCACCAAAACGCGTCTTTGAGCTCAAAGCTTTGAAAATTACCCACGGTTCAAGCAAATGGTTTGAAAGTCTGTATCGGGAAGTCAAGAGTGTTCTTGATGATGATGATGATGATCTAGAATCGGAGACTTCATCGGAAGTGGTGGAAACTGCTAGCTCTAAGAGCACACCACTTGTCCCACCTCCCAGCATCGGTTTGTCGCATCGAGATTGTTAAGTCCGTGGATGAAACTAAACTCTTCGGTTTCATCCGAGTTGGATGATGATGTTTGTGATCCAATGGGAGACATTCTTCCCATTGATGAATTGCTCAAAAATGATCCATCATCTTCTAGTCTTATTCCGACTCTTCCATCCCTTCTCTCACTCCCCGATGAGGAAGATGACAACTTTGGAATGAAGTCGAGGCCTTTCTTAGTGATGAGTCAATTCCAACGGAATTGATAACACTTACTTTGATCCGGAGGAGACATCCTTTTACGGAAAGTTTGTTGATTGAAGAACCATTTCCCACCCTCCTCCCGGACATCTTCTTGACAATCACCATCTAAGCTTCAAGTTTAAGCTTAAAGATGTCAAAGCGGTGATTTGCTTCTCTCTGTGAGGAATGGACTTGCATTCTCATGTACGTCTTTATTCCATTCTTCACGGATGGTGTGGTTGCTCTTTCCTTTTCTCTTTCGAGAATGAGGACACCATCTTTGACCCGTATCATCCTTTATAGTTTCTACTATTAATCAATACCGCGGTTATATCTCGTCGGTGTGGAACTTTCGATGTTCATATGTTCATTAACATTGTGAGCGAAAGTCCGATCGAGATTGGTTTTCCACGTTACTTTCCCCATGAACAAATGAATGCGGGATCGAGTCAAGCTAGCGACTCGGGAATCAAAAACAATAGCATGCCATATGGGTTTTCACCCATATTTACGTCTTCTCACCTCTTTCTACCACCCTAGTGAGGGGTTGCCCACATGTTTCAAAAAAAAAAAAAAAAAAAAAAAAAAAAACCTTTCTAAATAATGGCGTAATATTTCCTTTTCGTTCTTTGTTTCGGCATAACCGCGGTACTTTGAATATTGAGGGCAATATTCATTTCTAAGTGTGGGGAATTCTCACGAATTTTATATATTATCTACCAATTCCCGTTTTGGCCAAAATTTTTTTTGGAGTAAGTGTTTTACACTTTCTCATTTGGTTATCGATCCGCCATGTCTCGTAAGACAAAAGGATTAGCTAATCCAGAGCAAACGGCTCTTGGTAAAGATATCTCAAATCCGTTTATATGGCTTGCAATTTGCCCAAAATTGTATGGTATTCACCACCATATCCTAAAAAGTGAAGAGTTGGCTAGCCCGCAAGATTATGGCTTGTGGTAAAGGCGATGGAAAATCCATAATTGGTAATCACTCACCAAAGATAATATTGATAATTTATCTAAGAGTTGGCTAGTCCGTAAGGGTGCGGCTTCGTAAAGACAAATCAAATCCGTTGAAAGGCGGTGGTTTGCTCAAAATCACATGGTTATCGGTGTACCATGGTTCTTACTTGAATCTGAAACATTTGGCTACTCGAAGTAATGGCTTTTGGTAAAGAGATTAAAATCCATTATGTTTTCTCAAATCATTGCTAGGGACTAGCAATATCTCGATGTGGGGATTGATGAGTGTCTAAATACTCATCATTTTTGTACAAAATAAACTGCAAAATCATCTGAAACACTCGAAACACATCAAAATGATCAAAATATCACAAATCGATGTTTTATGTGTTTTAAATGCAAAATATCAAAATCGGATGAAAAACATATCAAATTTGCAAAATTGCGCTTTAGTCCCCAAGTTTCAAAAGTTGTCAAAAAGCAGTCCTGAGCACATAATTTCAAAAGTAAAGTCACCAAAGGTCCTTTTAAAATCAAAAGTTGTCAAATTTAGTCCTTTGGTGAAAAATATCAAAAGTTTGAGAAAATTACAAAATGGTCCTCCAAGTTTGAAAATTGGCGAAATTAGTCCACGGAAAATGTGAAAATGGCAAAATTGGTCCTTGCACTTTTGATGATTGTCACTTTTAGTCCTTGGATTAACTTTTCGAATTGGCGGGAAAGGTCCTTGGAGTTTCGAATTGACACATTAGTCCCTAAGTTTTAAACCCTTTAAAACTCATTTTGGCCTTTAAGTATTTTGACCCCCTGTCATTATGAGTTTTGAACCCTTCAAATTAATAAAGCTTTAGTCAAAATTGGTCAAACTAAAGACCTTGCGCCAAAGTCATTTCACTCACTGCTTCCTGCAACTAGCAGACTCCCCATCCCCTCCTCACCTCCACCCCTTCCATTCCCCCCTCCTCACCTACCTCCAAACATCATTTAATGCCCCTCCTCTCACTCAACCCTCCAATGGGCGGAAAGAAAATTTCCGCCAAAATCAAATTTGGCCAAAAGTTGAGATCAAGTCAAAAAGTCATCAAAAGGCTAGGAAGCAAAGTGGGATTTCATCGAGAAGAGAGAGATTGAGATTGGGTATAAAGAGAAAGCAAAGAGAAGAAGGAGGCGTAGTAGATTATTAGTTTTAAATTTTCATATGTCGTTTTTATCTTTAATGTAGTAGTTTACTTTCAAATCTGTAATCTTTTGTTCACAAGTATTAAACTCAAGTTATATTGTCAGTTTGAGCAAGTTTTAAACATTAATTCCAAGTTTCATATCATTTCATCTTTATATGCTAACTGTTGAAAATTTGAGTTTCTATCTCATAATTTAAAGCTTCATATAGCTTATTTTCAAGTTTATATAAGCTTATATAAGCTTTTCATAGCTTTATATAAGCTTATAGCCAAGTTTAAATCTCTTTTGTATTCGGTCAACAAAAGTCAACTGGGACCAAAAATTGGAAAAGGAGCTACAAATGGGTTGATCAGTTGAAAAGGGTTGATTTAGGTTCTGTGGTTGGATTTGATAGGATAAGGGTCTTGGGTTCACAGTTGCTAGCCATAGTGGCCTTGGACAATATGTAAGTCAATTTAAGTTCTTATTGAGTAACTGTTTTGTAGTATTAATTGGTTAAAATCTATTCAAATAGTTGTATTTAGGATAATCATACTTGGTTTAGTCATTAATATCAGTTGGATAAGTGTTTTGATTAGTTTTATTGCATAACAATGGTATAAAGGGTGTTTGGTACTCTTGTTTAAACTGCTTGTAGAGGTTGGTTCATTGATCAAGTTCTGTTAGCTCATGTTAATTAAGTGTATTTAAGCTCAATTGAGTCAACAACTTGGGCTGCTACTTAAAAAGTCAACATTTTACTTAAATCATCTCATATGTTCCTTTGTTGGAACTTTTGATTAGCAGACTTGTGTTTTGTGTTTAAAAGTCTCAAACAAAGCTTGAATCATGTCCATTACACCTTATAATACCTAGATCGGTGGTAAAATTGGAGCCAAAGTTGGCAAAGTCAAAGTTCAACATTTGCTTTAAAAGTCAAAAGTGGTAAAACTGTTTTTGAGCCAACTACTAGGAATTTTCTTGAGCTCATTCTTTGGACTTATCAAGTGAAATTTGGCAATTTAGAAACCTCTCTTGGTCCCTTACTTATCTACATTTTTGTGGATTTTGTCATTTTCTAAAAGCTTCAAACAAGCCCTCTCTTTTAAGTCTTTCCCCCGCCACTGTCTCGATCCATCGAGCTTGTTCTCGAAAGTTGCAACTTATGCAGGAGCTCATCGGATCTTCAAAGGCCTATATTTTGGTTTGCTAACTCTGGACCAGGTCTAGTTTAGGCTTTGATAAGTGGTTTTGGTTTGTAGCTTATTGAGTGCTCATTCTTTGGCTGAAAGTAGCTACCAAAACATTTTTGGTTCATTTAAATCATCAAATCTATTAATCTTGCATTTAGTGCTTAAAGCTTGTTGATTTTAGTTGAATTTAGTCACTTCTAGCATACTTGAGTTCCTGCTTTTGTTTGGTAGCTTTTGGTGAGCATTAGCTTATCAAGTAGCTTATTTCAATAAGCACTTCCATATAGCTTGCATATTTCTCCACATAAGCACCTATTTTTCCATTTTCTTATATTCCTAATATAATTTTAGACTTTTCCTGAAATTTTCAGATTTTTCTAAGGTGTTTGCTATTTTTCTTAATTTTAATTAGTTTTAAGCATTTTTAATTAGCTTTAAATACAAAAATTAAGAAAAGGTTCAAAAAATAATTTTCAATTTTATTAAGTTTAGATAAATATAAAAGACAAAAAGTATTTTTCTAGATTTTCTTAGTTAAATTTGTATTTTCTAGCATTTTAATTAGTTTTAAATAGTTTTAAATTAATAATAAATATATAAAAAGTCTAAAAAATATATTTTCAGTTTTAAAATTAGTTTTATCATATTTTAGATTTTTCTAAGTTTTAATTTTATTTTTCTAGTCTTATTTCATATTTTCTTTTATTTTAGAGTATTATTTAATAGTTAAAAATAGTTTTTAATTAATAGTAATTAATTAATTAGTTATAAAAATAATTTTCTTTTTCTATAAATTTTCTTTTATCATTAGGATTGTAAAATGTATTTTCATATTTTTAGGGTTAATATTGTGTAATTTTCACGTTTTAATTTGTGCGTTAACGTAGTTTTAATTTAAGCGTAAGTTTTAGTTTTTTTTAAACGTTCATCACTTTAAATATAGTGATAGCGTTTATTTAATAGATTTTATCTTTTAATTTCCTTTAATTTGCATTTAAGCCGTTTTATTTGTTGGCTTTTTCCTTTAGTTATAATCATATTCCAATTCCTTTTCGTTCAAATTTCGATCACTAAACGTTTGATAATCCATTGCACAACTCATTTGGGACATAACGACCGGACATATACGACCATTGCATCCGTGGAGACTAGTGAAAAATGAAACTCATATTCATGCGTCATAGTTGAACCTATAGAAATGATGGGTTAATAAGAGGTGATGTTTATGGTCGACTTATAATTATCTAACGTTTTATTAGATTTTTATTAACAATGGTTTTAAACAAGAAAGACACTTGACTCACTTATGGTTTTGACATTCTAGTGGAGTATTACTTCTAGAAGAAAAATGGTTTTAATTTGCATGAAAAACTGTTCTCGATGGGGACGGATCCTACGGTTCCTTTTCAAAAGGGATCCGCTAGTATAACTTCCGGATCCGTGGATCTGTAGTAATGTAAATGATTTAATAAAGACATAGGTTTTACATTTTTATACGACGAGAAGTGTTTTATCCTACATTTTCTTTTAGCATGCACACATGACTTCTAATGTATCACGAAGGAATATGAAACATATAAATCACAAGAAAATAAATAATAACAAAGATAACAAGATTATTAGTAATATTGCATTTCAATGCTAAGGATGATACAAAGGATTGGGTATATGATCCCAATGTAGATTAACAAGACAAAGTAAATGTCTCCATATGTGAACTTCATCATAGGGAACACAAGTGCGATGAGTGTTAAGGCGATGAGCACGAGTGCGATGTAAACCATGTTGATGACGGATCTTCTTGGTTTCGGTTGAGATGGAATGAGGAGGAAGATGATTTTTTTATTTTTATTTTTTTTTTGAAATTGGAAGATTTGAAAAAGTGAGGGTTTGATAGAGTGGTCGACGATGGGAGTATTTATGGGGAAGGAGGAATTTTTGAAATTCGTGTTTTGTTTTATTATTGGATTAAAAGAAAACAAAACATAAGTTTTATATACCACGACTTTAGACGAGAAATAAGACACGTATGTAAGAAAAAGGCTTCCTAATGAAGCTTCATGTAAAACATGTAATTTGCACAAAAAATAATCATATAAATACCTAAATAGGTATACTTAATTATCAAGAAAAGTAAAAAGAAAATCATACCTCTAGCGCACTTAGAAATGTCTTTACAAATGACACAGCAAATGTCACTTAGACTATTCCCGCTCCTTTGTGTTTAAGATACCTTCTTAAGGAAGGTATTCTTGTTACCAAGCGACTCCTAAAGCTTGGTGGGTATGAGCTTTGACTAATCAACATGACAAATAAGATTAGTGCAATTAAATGAAAAAATAAATAGGAAAAATATTGTTATCAAATCAACATCCAAACATATAGTTTTAAAAGACATGGTATTTGTTTTTATGAAAAACCTTCTTTGTAGTTTTCAATTAACCATGGATCGTATCAAGTTTTTAAAGTACAATATACTTCAAGAAACTTGGTAACGAAGCTCTGATGCCAATTGTGGAAAAATAGAAGGGGGGGGGGGGTTGAATAGTTTTACCAATTAAAACTTCCTTTTAAACTATTTAGATCGACTTATGTCAATCTATTTGGTTGTGTGTGTTGGATGTTGATAAACAAGCATGTAAAGATATGTAATGAAAAGATAAGAGTAAGAAGCACAAAACTACAACGCGAGTATTTATAGTGGTTCGGCTACAAGGACACCTTCCTTGCCCTACTCCACTCCCCGAGTCACCTACTCGAGAGTTCGTAAACACTACACCAATCTCCTTATGGCGGAGAAGCCTTCACAACGTCGCCTACCCTTTTTCCGGTGCTAGGCTAACCACCGGGTTCTTTCACTCCAAGGTGAACCAAACCTACACAACGTCGCCTACCCTTTATAAGGTACTAGGCTAAGTACCTAGTTCTTTCAGTCCAAGGTGAACTACACCTTCACAACGTCGCCTACCCTTTATTAGGTACTAGGCTAAGCACCTAGTTCCATTGCAATGGAGGAACTACTACCACACTACACCAACGACTAATCCCAAAGGTGATCTACTCCTTTACAACATCATCAAGGATATCAATATCCTTGGATCTAATACTAGTCTATCTTGTACATCGAAACACACCATATCGAATGTACATCTAAGTCACCTTTCACTAATGCCTTTGACTAGATCTACAAGACACCTTTCACTAATGTCTTGGACTAGATCTACAAGACACCTTTCACTAATGTCTTGTGTCTTCACTTCTAAGCACCTTTCACCAATGCTTCTTTGTCTTGACTTCTAAGCACCTTTCACTAATGCTTCTTTGTCTTGACTTCTAAGCACCTACCACAAGTGCTTATCCTATAGATGATAGATACCCTTCACTAATATCTTCGTCTTGACACTTGAGACATCTTTCACTAATGTCTTCAACACTACACTTCTTTCAAGAAAAAGAATCATTAACAAGAAGACTTCAGTAGCCTTGATGATGAGGAAGCATGGCAACTCATGGACTTGAGCTTGCTCGACTTCAAAGGTGGCGATCTTGCCTTTAAGAGGAACCTAGAAGATCACATAAAAACAAAACTACAAACATAGATCTCTTGGATCTAAGGTTAGTGAGATTTAACTCAGGGGAGAAAGTGTGTTGGAAAGGGATGATAAATAATGAAGAAATGGCTCACTATTTATAGAGGAAAAATCCTACTATTACCCGGATCCCACGGATCCCTACCACAAGGGATCCGGCTAGCACAAAGCTAGGGATCCGTGGAACACTCCTCTTTGCCCATGGGTATTTTGGTTATGGGTCATGGGTCATGGGTTGAACCATGGATCTTTGGCTAGATACAATGTATCTTGGAGTGCAATGCACTTAGTCACTTGGGTATGGGTTGATCCATGGGTTATGGATATTATCCATGTATGATATAAGCATGATGTCATGCAATGGGTTATGGGTTAAGATCCATGGGTTATGGGCTTTGGGTTGTACCCAACTACATTCAATGTATTTTCCCAATGGGTTGTGATACTTAAGTTTCTACCCATTTATATTACCCAATATACTACATACTAGTTATGTGTATATTTTATCCAAATATGTAAACACTAGTTGTTGTACATATGTATTACTTAAATCATAAAATCACTTATACTTGTTTTAGTGTTTTATGTGAAAATGTGAATATGTTAGAAACTATTAGTTCAAACCATTTACGTATTTTATTTGTTTCGTTAATATGATTTTACGTTTGTTATCGACAAAACATTAGAAGATCGTAAAATATAAATAAACGTTTTTACGGCTTATTTGTATTAACAACACTCTTGGACTAATGGACTTAGTTCAGTCTCGAACTAACAAACTGGGTACGATATCCCATCATCCATCACATAAGCTTTCCCATGAGTTCCTCCGATTGTTTGGCCATTATTTTGAGAACATAATTTCTCAAAATGTACTCACTTTCCACATCTCATCACCGTTTGTTATTATTGTTGTTACTGTTGTTATTTTTGCTGCTGTTAGATCCTTGAGCAGTCTAAGCTCGCACAACTTGACCTACTAGGTTATGAGACATCTGAATTGTTTCATCTAGTATGAGTGATCAAAGAAGTTTCGTTCTCTTAAATAGTGAGTAGAAGTTCTCAGATGAACTTTTCCCATAACTTCTCATTGGTTGAGACCGTCACTGGGCACACTATTGCCAACTCTTGAAAGCGACGAATATAAGTTGAGATATCAATACCACTGACAGCAAGGAAACTTCACCTTCATTTCTTGCAGCTCATTTCGAAATACTTCTTGATTACAATTTCTTCAACTCAGTCCAAGCAATCTAGTGAGTATCCTCAATACTAATAGATTGAGCAACAACATTTTACCCTGACAAAGCATTGTCCAGGAGCATGCTTGCAGCATATTTGACTTTGCAATCTTTAGCACAATTGCTGATCTTGCCGCTCACGAAATCATTGTAAGGAATCTAGTACAAGATTCACTTCAGCCCCGCAATATTAGGCCACATTATCACAAGAAAGGTTATCTGGATGTAGCGTTAACTTTCAAAATATCATACTAGGATTAAGGTTTTGTTGAAAGCCTCGTTGCGGTAAGGTATGATTCGTTTGGGGAAATTAGAAAAACCAAACTTAAGATATATTGGAATTTATACGATATTCGCAAGAATTGGCCTGGTAGCTTTCAGACTCGAGCTAACACCCAAACTTAGTAGTGTACACAATGCCTTTCACTTGTACACTTTGAAGAAGTGTCTTTTGATAAAACACTTACTACTTCTCTGGAAGAGATCCGGATTGATTAATGTTTAAGCTTATCGGAAATCTACTGAGATCACGGACCATGAGGTCAAATGACTTAAGAAAAGTCGCATTCCTATTGTCAACACTCAATGGAACTCTAGAAGAGTTCCTAAATTCACGTAGGAACGTGAAGATGAACTCAAATATACCGTTAGTAGATAACACTCACTGAACTTCGTGACGAAGTTCCATTACAGAAGTACCCCCACCTCTTCTCAGGAACATCATTAACTCATAACACAAACTAAATTATGAGGACATGATTCCCGTAACTGGTGGAGGCTGTAGCAACTCGTAAATTTTCGTAAGGCAAAATGACTAAATTGCCCTTTGACTCTGACTTTTGACTATTTGACTTTTACCGTAACGTAAAAGCAAATACTGTAACTGGTAGTAACTAGAATTTTCTAAGTTAAACAATTCACTATGGTTCGAATTATTACACTCTAATCATTTTTTGTTCACCTTTGGCTATAACTAATTATTTAAAGTTGTTACTTTATTAATTACGAAAGTTTAATCGTGTAAACTTTCCTCGCGGTCAACACAAGACTACGATAAGTCTAGGTGTTCAAAATACTATACTTTCACCAATAGTCATATTTTATATGAACTATTAGCACTTTGTTATTTTTACGTAAATATTTTACTCTTTACGTGTCTGCCGTTCGAACCTCGTTATTAGGTTTTAACAACATAGACGCACCCAAATAGACTTATCACACCTTTAATATATCTAGTTGGAGTATATTGATAAGTTTAGATATTTTCATAATTATTATATTCTTATGTTACTCAGTTTTAAGTTTCGTGACTTAAGGGCTTAACGTTAGTAATTATCGGGACCAAACTATACTCCGTAGAAACTTTTCTTCACCTTGAAGTTACCTCTCAAGCTAACAAGAAGGCACCACCCCACCTCGTGAGGTGGCACCTCATGTGCATAGTCATAAGACTGTGTGTCTTAAAAATAAGACATGATGTCTTATAATTTGACACCTCCTACTAGCACCTCCATAAACTAGCTACTATCATCATTTCACCTTTTCATTGTTTTCTCCACCATTGTGAACGACCCACCACAGCTCCAAACACCATTTTATTTCAAATTTTACCAAGTATATTGATATTGGATTGAAGATCATAAGTCCCTATAGCTTGTACTTGGTTCATTTCATCTTAGACTTCATTAATCTCATCATTCTTGGGTCCTTCTTGGAAGGTTTGACAAAGGGTTGTTTTGAAAGGATTTTATTGGTGAAACTTCCAGGGTTTTGATCAAGTATTCTTGGGTTAATAAAGGTTTGAATCAAGTGGTGAAAAGATTCAAGACAAGGGTGAAGATTAGAAAGGGTTTAGGATTGATTATTCTTGTAACTTTCCAACCTAATCCTTGTAAGAATTGTGATACTCTTCATTTTTATTGAATATGGTTATAATAATTTATATTCATTGTATGTAATTTGATATAAGTATTATATGTAAAAGGGCATGATTGATGTTGTACATGAGGTTGAGACCATGAAAACAAGCTAAAACAAGTCCTAGGTAAGTTCTATGAACCTGAATTCTGTAACAGTCCAAAAGATTGATTAAACTGATCTTCTCAGTAAACCTTGAGATTAATTCAGAAAGATAGGCTGGTAGATCTATGTCTTATGGTCGTTTCGCCGGGTGGCGCACCTCATAAATCCTCCCGATGAGTAAACGAGAGCCAAAATGGCAAAACATGTCAAAATCTGCACACCAGATTTCATTTGGGAAAAGCCCATGGTTCTGACCATTTCTGGAAGTCGACTCAATTTTATGAAATGTAGCCAAGAACTAAACTTGAAGTTTGGCGAAAGCTGTGTGTCAAAAAAAAGTTATAGAACTCAACTTATGGTCGTTTTGGCAGGCCTGAATGTGCAGCCAAACTTTCTGCAATGAAATATAATTAATTACTTGTAATTATACAATTGATATAAGTAAACTTTGGACTTGATTAAGCTTGAGAAGCTGTTAGAGGAAGTAAAAACTAAAACTTGGGCTTTTGAATCACTTAAAAAGGACTTGTGGTTAAAAAGTTATGCCTAGTTAAGCTTTACTAGATGTAAATATAGTGCTGGAACAAGAAAGCTTGCTGAAACGATTTTAAAACGAGGTTTTGACCCTTTTCTGGTCTGAATCAGCAAAAGTGTAAAACACGAAAGTTGCTCAGAATGACTTTTTTTACAAAAACTCAGGTGCACATAAGCAGAAAGTGAACGACAAATCCTAAAAATTACAAAAACTAACCGGACCTGTTGTATACCGGAAAACAACCATGGCTAAGAAACCTTAGTGTATTTTGATTCTTTGAGGCCAAAACGAAGCCAATGTTAAGCCAAGGCTGATGTCTCAAGGTATTTTGACTTAAAAATAGCCATTTGATATGGCCTTATTGTTGTCTCAAGTTGCTTAACCATAACTTAGCCGCACGGCTAGTTTGGGCTTGATAACCCAAAAATTGTTTCAAAAACTTGTTCATTAGATTGGACTTTGCTAGACTTTGACAAACTAAGAAAATGACCATATGACATGTTAAAATACTTCACGATACACAACTTATATCATCATATCATCACACAAGTCAATCAATAGTATTTGACAAAACACGACACATGTTTTATATAACATTTGTCTCGTCAAATACTTCACTTATAAATGACAAGGACAACAATAGTAGGGAATTTCATTATCATAAGAGGCCTCTTCGGAGTATCGTATTGACGAGTTGTGGATTTACGAATTAAAGTATCCTGGCTCCTCATACGTTCACTACACGACCTCTTGATTTTGATAGCCCGAACGATGGTACGAGGTTATTTATAAAAGGGCTATAGGCCAAACAACACTTAAGGGATACATCAACTTAAGATTTATGTACAACATCACATCATAAGCCAACAAACTACATATACTTGTACACTTATATCGTACACTATACTAAAACGAATACTATGCTTTCGTAGGTAATCGTTAAAGATCGTGGTCTTGCCATACTCTATTGTTGACATACATTATATCGTTACACTCTGTGCTGATCACTACGGTGAGTTTCATAGCCCGACTTTTGTTTAACTGTTTTATAAACTCTTTGGGGAGATACATGCTCTGCTTTTACTACATGCTAAAATGCTTTATTATGGACAATTACTTGCAAAATGAATTCCTTGATCAGATTATTGCATGCCTAAGTTGTTTATGCCAAAAGTCCCCAACATCATGGACCACTAATCACGGGAGCGAGCGCAAATATTGTGGATAGGCCTATCGAATTGACGAACCCGTCTATGTTATCGGAAATAACAAGGCGCACTATATTTGAGATTATCTAGGTATAGGGCAAAATACCTACCCGGGGCAAGTTATTTATATATATATATCGTCCGGTGATATATATACAACAGTCAGTCATGAGTGCCATGAGCTTAGAGCAATAATAACTATCAAGAAGATAATTGTACACATTGCAATTATACTACGAACTATATTGTCCACTACTGTTTTTCCTAAACTTGAAATCTTGTGATCAAACTATTGTACTTACAAATCTATGAAATCACTCAACTTTTGTGTTGACACTTTTTAGCATGTTATCTCAGGTTCGAAAGGAATTAGCTGGCATGACATGTGAAGGCGCACGGAAAAACATTTTGAAGACAATGCATATATTATCATTCGAAAAACATTACAACTTTTAAGTTGTACTTTTTATGATTGTACAAACTTGTGGGACCGGTTTGTAAATTCTGATATTTTAATCGAATGATAATTCATTTCAAAACGTCTCATTTAGAGTCGTTTTCTGTAACTTGTGCTGTGAACTATGAAGTAATACCCCAAAGACACAATCTTCCGCTGCGATAATTTTAAGGGTTTTACAGTAAAAGTTTGAATTAGAGTTTTTACTCTCTTCTCCCCCTTTTTGTCAAAACAAAAAGAGCGTCGAAAAGAAACTAACACATTGTTTTAAGAAAAATGTGTTAAAAGTAATAATATGAGAAATAGAGAGTAAGAGAAGAGAATAATTCTCGTCTTAGCTCCCCCCTTGACGGGTGCTTCCCTTTGTAAAGGGCGTCAAGTAGTTAGGAAGACTAAGCGAGTGTTTTGCATTTATGTTTTCAAATGTTTTCGTCTTTTTATGAACATGCTCCCCCTTGACGAGTGATCCCCTTTGTGAGGGCGTCAAGTATTAGCAAAATCCTAAGTGAAAGTATTGCAAATGTTTTTGCAATTATTTTGCTTTGACTAAAAGCTCCCTCTTGTTGAGGGTGTCAAAGTCTTCATGTGTATTTTAAAAATCTACAAAACAAAGGTTAGAAAACAAGTATATGATGCATAAATTCCTGCAAATGAGACTCAAATTAGTAATAAAAAGTGCTTATGTTGCACGGATCCCACGGTTCCTCCTTGGGATGGATCCGTCTATGCCAAAATGAGGGATCCGTAACCTGCATTCTCATGACAGCAATGTAGATGTAAAATGTGATGTCAACATCAATAAGAGCTATGTATTAAGGCACTAAACATATTTTCATAACCAAATAGCATACAATAGGTAATATCATTCAATAAAATGAGAGAAATGATGTACATAACTCTAAAACTAAGAAAATGATCCAAACATGAAGTATGTTTCCTAATCAATCTAAGTTAAGCTTAAGAATAGAACACCACTTGAATTCCTAAGCTCAAGGAAGTTTAGGTTTGTTGACCTCATCAAAACGTTCAAGGAGGTGATAGAACATGTAACGTAGCTCGTCACGTACATCATGTACTAAACCTTTAACATGTTGACAATGATAACAATCTTTGTCATCGCTAGGGAATGGTGGTGGTAGGAAGGGAGTGGTTTGAGATGGAAGGTTGGGTTGAGGTTCCACAAAAGAAGAAGGATTTTGTGGAGGTATGTTTGATGAAGTTGGAGGTAGATCAACTAAGGATGCTTGTGGTGGTAGAGAGGTGTATACTTCCATGTAATCCGGTTGTTGATTCCTCATAATCCAAAATGGACAATTTGAGGGTGATGGAGAAAAGGATACCGGTGCTAGTGTTGTTTCAACACCATGGTTTTGTTGTTGCGCTATTCTCTCAATTGAGGAGAATGTTGGCAATGGTGGAGGATGAGATGGCCTAGAAGGCAAGTCCTCTAAATTGTAGAGGTGTGGAGATGAGAGTGGAGTGGTGAAGGATATGGCTCTAGGCACTAAGGGTGATGGTTTAGTGGAAATAGAGGTGTTTTGGTGAAGGATATGGCTCTAGGCACTACGTATTTTCTTTGTTTCGTTAAAATGATTTTACGTTTGTTATCGACAAAACAATAGAAGATCGTAAAATATAAATAAACGTTTTTACGGCTTATTTGTATTACCACATACCTTAACACATCTTAGGCAATTAACTCTATAACCATCATCAATTCCCATAAGGGTCCAATAATTCCTTAACTTATCTATAACCAATTTTACTATAACAAACATAAACACATCATATAATAATTTCCACATTAAACATGTAGTAACCGGATTACTTACCTTAGCAATCCATGCTAAGCCATACACAATTTATCATCATCTTCATCAATGGTGCCCAACATCATCCATAGCTAACATCCTTAAACATAATAATCAAAGTACAATTAAAACAACATCAAATAACTATAATCATGGTTTACACAATCATATGACTTTCATAAACATCCTCAAATCATCACATAATCATATATTGATTATATGATGATCTGCCCATAAATTATCCAACTTTACCCATAATAAGATTCCTCCAAGATTATTATAACTCTTTTTAATCTAACCTTATGATCATAACATGATCATATCCAATTTACCCATTTACTTCAATTAAATAAAAGGGGGTTTCACCCAATTACACTATAACAACTTACCTAGTGCTTAAAACCACAATTAACTAAAACCCCCAACTTGGGTACATGAACCCTAACTCTTCAATTCACAATTAAATACAATTAGGGATACTTACTTGCACAAGGATGATGGATACTAGTTAAAGACTTGATTGGGAAAACTAATCCCATCCCAATTGATCATCAATCTTACTATCATTTTCCCTCTCTTTTTCTAAACTGACTTTCACTAATATCCTAGAACTTTTGAGAAGTCTAGCTTATATACATGTAGCTTTCTTCATTGTAAAGTTATTCACTATTTGGCACTTTTGGTCCCTCAAGTCCCTTTCTTTCTATTTTGGCGACAAGACACTTATATTAAGTTTACAATGTGGCAACTTAGGTCCTCCTCATTTATATAACTATAACATAACATTTGTTAATTATTAGATTGACTATCGGGTTGACTAGTCAGTCCCGTCAAGTCCTTAGACCATATTCATCTAGGGTAGGGCTTATTTGTATTTCGGGATACGGGTGTAACAGTTTCAACAACAACTTATTTGTCAACGGCTTTGTCATATAAATAGTTTATAACTTTTCCCATACTCCTTTTTTCGTTTCCTTGTCACCAACCTCATAAAGAACTTCATCTGATAAACATAGCAAAATAGTTGCGTGTGCATTTTCTTCTTGCAACTTATAGTTGGCATCAGTCATATCAGCCGGTTTTGTACCTGTAATGGGTGCCCAAATGCCTTGTTGTTTCATTAAAGCACGAATCTTGATACGCCACAAGCTAAAGTTACTCTTTCCCGAAAACTTCTCAATATTAGTGATGTAAGAAGTAGACATGATAATCAAAAGAATACCAAACAAGGTACCTGATATTCAAACGATTCAAAAACAAACTACAAATACTAATGATATTAGCCACAAAACTAATTCAAACCCAATTAATAGCCCACTTTATAATGAGTGAAGTAGCCCAAACTCAAAAATCTGAAACCCTAAATTGAAACAAATTTCGATGAAACCCTAAACCAAAAATGATTCAAGCTTCTTAAATACCCACAATGATCGGCAAGCTCTAATACCAATTGTTAGAATTAACAAGCGATAATCAAAGATGAAGAACAAGAGAAGAAACAAGAATCGACAAATTTGCGGAAGCTTTTGTTTATTCAAAACAAAATTCAAATGTACAAAGTCTAAATCATATGATTCCATATATATAAGAAAAACAACCGACCTAAACAACCTACTCTTAATACTTTCCTAATACTAAGATACCAAAAATACTAAATGCAAAAAATACCAAACGACCCTTAGGAGTTCTAATCACATTCATAACAATATATGGTTATAGACGAGCTGCAGTGATACGGTATCAAGGAAATGTTGGCCATGGACCAAAGGCTTTAGTACCAATGGGCCTTTGGCCTAGCAGTATCCCACTAGGGTTTGATGGGTTATGCACAGGTATAATCTCAGGACCATTGAAATCAAACACAAATATTATATTTGCTATATGAGTAATATGTTATAATTGATATGTTGATTGATTACATGTGTTTCCTATTTATACTAATCCAACCGATGTCAAGAACCATTGTGATGGTTGGTGGTGATTGTTGGTAATCGGTCGTGGTTACAATATAACTGAAAATACACACCTTTTCAGGTTTATGACAATTACTAATTGGTCCCTATATTACAGTTTTTATGTATTGCGTAATTGGTCCTATGACCTTATTTAACTATAGAATCTATGAGGCAATGATCGAGATTATCTCAACATTCACCCCATAATATTGATCATTCTGAAGGAGATTCTTTACACCAAATATTTGTCTCATTGTGACGAAACGTATCCCTGGTAGTGCCTTTGTGAGTATGTCAACCCTTTGTTCTTCTTCGCTGATGTGCTCATTTGTTAAATCTTTGTTCTCAACGCATTCTCAAATGAAGTGATATTTTGTGTCTATGTGCTTGCTTCTTCCATGAAATATTGGGTTCTTCATGAGTGCTATTGTTGATTTGTTGTCCACATAGATTGTGATCTTTTCTTCATTTGAGTCTGTTATCTTACTTAGAAGCCTTTTCAACCAAAGTGCTTGACTAGTTGTTGTAGTTGTTGCAATGAACTCTGATTTGCAAGATGATAAGGCTACTGTTCCTTGCTTCTGAGTGGTCCAGGTTATAGGTGAGTTTCCAAAGTAGAAAACTATTGCTGTAGTCCCTTTTCCTTCTTGAGTGTTGACACCATAACTGCTGTCATTGTAGCCTTAAATTTTGTTTCCATCATGCCCGTAGGTTATATGATAGTCTTTGGTTCTTTTGATATAATGTAGAACTTGTTTCATTGCTTTCATATGTTATTCTTGAGGTTCCTGCATGAATCGACTAAGTAATCGCACTGGAAAACTTAAGTCTGGTCTTGTATGTAACATATATCGTAAACATCCTATTATGCTTCGATATTTCGTAGGATCTACACATTTTCCTTTGCTTAACTTTGTCAGCTCTAGTCCTGGTTCCATAGGTATCTTTACATCATTGCAGTCCAACATCCCTGTGTCTTTGAGTATCTTAGTTGCGTAGCCTATTTACTTTATCGAGATTTCACCCTACTTTTGTGTAACCTCTATGCCTAAGTAGTAGGCAAGTAATCCAAGATCACTCATTTCGAACTGTTCTTGCATTTGATACTTAAAGGTTTCGATTTCCTTCTTCGATGTTCCAATAACTATTAAGTCGTCAACGTAGATTCCGATTAGCAGTGTTGACGTATTGTCTGTTCTTGGGTAAACCGCATGTTCTAATGCACATTTCTTAAAGTTGAGTAACTTTAAGGTTTTATCCAGTTTAGTATACCAAGCACGTGGAGCTTGTCTGAGTCTATATAGTGCTTTCTTCAATCTGTACACTTTTCCTTTATCTTCTGTCTATATAAATCCATCAGGCTGTGAGACATATACTTCTTCATTTAATCACCATGTATAAATGCTGATTTTACATCCAAGTGATTTACCTTCCATTTGTTGTAAGCAGCCAGTGCTAGAATCAACCTTATAGTTTCAATTCTTGCAACTGGGGCAAAGACTTCATCAAAGTCTATTGCATGTTCATGAATATACCCTTTCACTACTAGCCTTGCTTTATGCTTTAATATCTCTCCTTTAGCATCTCTTTTTGTCTTGAATACCCACTTTAAGCCAATGGTTTTATAATCCTTTGGTAGGGTAGTTAATTTCTAAGTGTTGTTTTTGTTAATGGAGTCGATCTCTATTCGCATTGCTTCAATCCATTTTTCATCCTTTGATGCTTATTTGAAATTCCTTGGTTCATCTTCAACTAGTAGAAGTCTTTCTGTGTTATCATATACCTCATTAAGGGTTTCGTATCCTCTAGCGAGTATGTGATCAACATTCGTGTCAGTAGTTGAAGGTGTGGAAGTTTGGGAATTTTGTGAGAAGTTTATGGATTGTGTCGGACTATATTCAATAGTGTTTGAAGGTGTTTCCTCATTTTCGTTGTCAGTAAGGACATCATCTTCAGATTCAGTTTCTTGATCTTGTTGAACCTCCTCTGTTTCTTGTGTTTCATTATTTTGTATAATTAAATCACTCCATTATGGTTCTTTTGGATCGAAATCTTTGACATATTCCTCCCAATTCCATGTCTCGTCTTCTTTGAATTTTACCTCACGACTGACGCATTCTTCCTTCGATATTGGATCAAATAAGCGATATTGATAACATCAAATTATCCTGATATTCTAAGCGTTAATTTCCCCCTTTATCATCACATTATGATTAAAATGCTATTAGAAACATCCTTAATCCTTATTATTTCATTTCAGGAACTATTTTATGCAAGGAAGCGGTAATTGGAAATTTCTAAGCCCAAGGATGATTTTCTCTTACAACCACGGCGTAACCAAGTGATAAAATTGATGGTTACGGCGTAATCTATTGCTAATGGTTTGGGCGCGGTCCCTCAGCACTAATAGGTTAAAAATTTATAATTTTTTTTTATCCTAGGGATAAAATTGATGGTTACGGCGTAATCTATTGCTAATCGTAACCGTGTGTTATGCTGAATTTCTGGGGAGTGTTACGGTGTACCAATGGGTTATGTTACGCCGTAACCACGTCTGTAGTGTAAATACGGCGTAACCTATAATGATGGTTACGCCGTAATTGGTCATCAGTTTTCACGAATATTGACATAAAGTGTGTTTTCCTTTCTGGCAACAATCCCGCTGAATGGGTCAGGTTCTTGGCTTATGATGATTTGACAATAAGGGAACTATGCAGGGATGGCTATTTGATGCTGGCGAGAAAAGAAATTGATCAGCCCGAAGCCCTTGACTTCAAGGCATTTGATGTAATCTATAATGGCTCTACTGGTAGGAAGCTTAGAAAGTTCTGCAAAATCAGATTCACTGACTCCAGGGATTCATTTACCTGCAATGCTTGGTTGAGGTTCTTTAGGATCAATGAGCCAATAATCCCCGAATATGTTCGAGAGTTTCTGGCGACGGTTGAGTTCAATAATGAGATTAACAATGATGATATGGTTGCATTGTATTTTCAGTTAGCAGGAGTTAAAAGGCAGTTGACGTTGAATGAGTTTATGGTAAGAATGGGTTTGTATATGGAGGAGGAGTTGAGCACTGATGTTTTTGATGAATTTTATAAGACTTGTTGGAAGCACAAGCCCGATACCTATGATCCCACTAACTACTTCAACAACATTTCTGTTGTGCTGGGGTACAACTCGAGGCACCCACCTACCTACACCTTGGTTAGGAGCCTAATTTGCCGACTTGTGCACAGATTAATTGCTTTTTCTCTAAAAGCAAGACATTCAGCAAAAGAAAAAATGACCATGGATGACCTATACCTCTTGCATGGGATGGACGAGGGTAATCACATTGATGTCCCCCATTATTTGGCGAGGTTTATGGTTAATGGGGCAAAGGGTTTCTCCGAGAAGAGTCCAATTCAAGGGGCTCATTTCATTGCTAGGTTAGCTGGAAGCTATGGATTGATGTCGGGGGAGGCATTAGCTTGGGTGATCCGTGGTAGGGAAACTAGTTTGATTGGGCATAATAAGCTGCTAGAATTTGGAATTTGTACCCAAAATATGCTTGGTGAAGTTGAATTGATGCGAACAGCCCCGAGGAGAGAAGTAGGGGAAGCTAGTAGTAGTGGTGCTGGACCGAGTGGTGGCCAAGTGGAGGCCGAGGAGCAAGTTCCTAGGGGTCGACGTAGGGCACATGTGAATGTAGGGGATAGGTTACAGTTGATTGATGATAGGCTTGAAGGGATGGAGACCCACTTCAATGAAGAGATTGATGGCCTCACTGTAGGTTTATATGGATTAAGTAACCAATTTGAGGGTTTTTCAGGTACACTTGATCAGGTACAACAGCTGCAACAAGACTTTTTCAGCTGGAACGCGGACCGGACTAGCCAAATGCTCCAGGAGATGCACCTGAACCATCCACGATGGCATGGACCAGCCTACGTGTACCAGCCCGACATCCCTGACATCGACATCCAGCAAGGAGTGGCGTTTATGCAGGCACAGTCGACTCCTGGTAGCACCACCAGCACCCTTTATGACCATACTCCATTCAATTCGATGGATCATGACCACCACAAGGACGAATGATTCCCCTGTTATTTGAACAATTTCAAAACAATTTCAAAATAATTTATGTCTGTAATAACTTTAAACTAGGATATTTGTGTTGCCGTTAATCAATAGTACCGATAGGTACAAATTTTCCTAGTATTTCTGTGCAGGTTTTGGAACTGTGATGCAATTATGGCGTAACCATTTAGGTTAGTTACGCCTTAACCAGTGGGGAGGAATAATTTGTTGAGGGCATTATAGTTAAGGTGTAGTCACCGGATAAGATACGCATTAGCAACCTTCTGACCCACCGTCATCCCTTAGTCAGACATCTTGGGCAAGTATTTGAGAGGGGAGTTTATTTCTTTCTCGGTTATTTTTCATTTCTATTTTCTTTTTTTTTTATTTTCGTACAAATGAGACTTTGTACACTTCAAGTGGGGGGATAGGAATAGAAATGAAGTGTTTGATTACTTAGCCTACTTGCCCTAAATTTCTAGTTGGTTTTAAAAATTTTAAGCCCTTTTGAATTTTTTTGGTCATATTTTAAACCAATCTAGAATTTCATATAGCCGAGCACACTATAACCCTTAATGTCATTGGTGAGATTTAGCCTTTCCGTTTCCCCTATTTTACCCAAATCTACCAAATTTTGAGTGTGCCGATAGTATTGTAGACTTTAGAACATGGCTTTTACATCACTTCGAGACCATAGACGAGTAGTGTATCAAGTTATCTTGGTGCATTTGGAAAAGGAAATTTGAAAAACCAAATATTTTAGGATTAAACTAAAATAGCCCATATGTGTTTACTTGTGTGCGTTTATCGACTAGTCGCATTGACTTTTCGACCTCCGTGTTAACCCTTTTTGTTGCACTCACCTATAGTGCAAGATACCCCTAGTTACACCTATTTGAGCCTATCCTTTCTAACCCTTATTTTTGTTACACCTTTACACCTTAGCCTACCGTGTAGTCTTATCTTATGATCTTGAAGTCATTGTTCGCCCTAGTTTGAGGTTTGAGTGAAAGTTTCGGAAAACGTGCCAAATTAAAGACATCCTATTGAAGATCATTGAAGATCCTATAATATTCTCCTTATGCTCATCTCAAGTGGGGGGATAAGTATGTTAAAGAAGATTAAAAAAAATGATAAGAGTGCATCTTAGTCCTTGTTGATAAAAGTGCAAAATATTGTAGCACTATGTGATTAAAAGAAATTAGCATCGAGAAAAACGCCTCGATCACATTTGAAGATTGGAAGTTAGTCAAGACATCATCGGTTCTCGGAAAAGGAAATATATTCAAATGGTGCATTCCCGTGATGTATTATGATCCTGTTTTCGTATCTTGAAGTTGAACCTTGAATGAACGGTGGGGCGATGACGACTTGGTTTTAAGTTAAGACTATTTTTTTTCTTTTTCTTTACACCCATTAAAATATCCCATGCCTTACCTAACCCTTTTGTTGTGAAGCGTGTCTAGGTGATGCAGCGAGCAATCCTTGATGTCTTGGCCATGGATTTGGTCATGTATCATTGATTTTGTCCACTTCGCTATGACATGTTAGTAATGACACTACCCCCATAGCCTTTGAACCTCTATCAACCTAACATTGCCTTGTAAGACTGTCTTAACCTTAGCACTAGTGGTGGAGATGTGTAATTTCAAGCTTATGATAGAATACTTGCTATGCCCGTGCAATTGGTGATCACCCGAAATTAACACTAGATTAGAATGGCGTGAGAGTGTTTTCGAATTTCGTGAGTTTTCGGATCTTATAATTATTCTAGTATGGAACTCTTTTCTTGCAGGTTTACTCCGATGTATCTTTTACAAAAAAGTCTACTTTTAGATATTTGATAACATCAAATTATCCTAATATTCTAAGCGTTAATTTCCTGGAAAACTAGTTGAATAGTTTTGCCGATTTTAAGTTAGTTTAAAAACTTTTAGATTCGTTAATATGTGAGATCTTATGGATGTAAGAAAGTATAGATCAAATGATAAAGCAAGTAAATAACGGCGAAGGAGAAAAGACACAACCGATGTATAGTGGTTCGGCTACAAGGACACCTTCCTTGCCTACTCCACTCCCGAGTCACCTACTCGAGAGTTCAAGCACTATGTCAACAAACTCCTTCACTTGGCGGAGAAGCCTTCACAACGTTGCTTACACTTTTTCTGGTACAAAGCAAAATACCTAGTCCGTAGCACGGTGGACTAAACCAACACGACTATTACACAACAAGTATGTGAAATATCAAATACAAGATCTTCGATACAGAAATCTTGCGGAGTGACAAATCAATCAAGGACCCCTTGCTTGGATGACTTGTAGAATGCTCGTGATCTCGCCTTAGAAAAGGACCTATATGAGGATCACAACTAGATTGAAAGAAGAACAACTCTCTAGATCAAGTGATCTATATGTTAGAAGAGAATGAGAGTGTATGAGAGATTTAGTAAGAAGAGGGGTGAGTTAGAATGAAGAAATGGCTCTCTATTTATAGGCAAAATTCTTCACTTGTTCCCGGATCCCACGGATCCCTTCCACTTGAGATCCGTCTAGTGTAATCCTAGGGATCCGTGGGCGCTCCTCTTTGCCCATGGGTTTTTGGTTATGGGTCATGGGTTGGTCCATGGGTTTCTTTAGATTCAATGTATCTAAGTATACATTGTATCTAGTCTTCTTGGGTATGGGTTAAGATCCATGGGTTATGGTCCATGGGTTATGGTTTTACCCATCCTAATAAACTATTACAACAAATGCTTAATTACTACATTTTGTATTTAAATGGCTATATGTAAATGCTTTACAAAATAACATGTATCCTTATAATTATACTTAAGACAACATTATATTTGTTATCAACAAAACATAAAGAGATCGCAAAATATTAATAAGCGTTTTTACGGTTTATTTGTATTAACAATCTCCCTTTTGTTGATGACAAAACATAATATTATGATGAGTAAAACCTAAGAATAGATGTAAGTTTTGAAAGCCCCTAAGTTTTACTTCTTCTCCCTCTTTGTCGAAACAAAAGTTAACCCTTGGAAGAAATAAACACTAACTCCCCGTATTTCTTACTCCCTTTGACGGTAGCTCCCCTTGTTTGGGCGTCAAGAGAAGAATAATAAAATCCTACAAAAGAAAGGTTAGTAACATGCTTAAATAATCTTGTGATTGACGAGAATCAATATTGGGAGCCAAGGTATGTAAACAAGCCTTGTAATAAAACAACAAATTGTAGTGGTATTTATGCCACGTACAAGCATGTAACAATAAGAACAAGACTTGTTCTTGAAAATGACTTCAAAAGAAAAAAAATACTAAAAATAGAAAATAGTAGTAGTGATTCCTTCCATGCTTGCATAAGGTTATGGATGGAGGTTTTGATGAGTGATGGTATTGATGCGATCAAGGATGAGGTTGAGTATGAAACGCATTTCTTCCCTAACTTCTATTGCGATTTACCTAGTGGATTGGCAATGTTCACAATGTAAATGATGTGGGTAATGAGTGCGGAAGTTTTCCGGGTTGTTTTGATTTGAGTTATGTGGAAGATGTGGTGGAAAAATAGGAAAATATGGATCAACATCCGGAATGTTTGTAAATGGTGGTGGAGAAGAACCTAGACATTCTTGTAATGTGATGGGAGCTAATGGTGGTGATGTTTCAAGATCTTGAAAAATAGTATTTGGAGATGTGGGGGGTGTTGAAAAGACTAATTCTTTTTCTTTAGGTCGGTTAGATCTTGTTGGAGTCTTAAGGAGTTCCAAAAGAGTAACTTTAAGTGGTGATGAATTTGGTGTACTTGTTGGTGATGAGGGATGTGCTATAAAGGAAGCATCTTGTGGTGAGTTGTTTGTTGATGAAGAACCATTTGAGGTTGGTTTTGCTAAGCAACAAGATCGGATACTAATCCGTGCGGATATCCTAGAGTTTGATTGTGGTATTTTGGATGGTGGTAGTACAAAGGTTTGGGTATCATGAAGATGATTGTTTGTACTAGGTGATTAATCTAAAGGGTTTGTGAAGGACATGGTGTATTGTGTTTGTGAGGATGAGATGGATTATGCAAGCATTTTGGGAGTTCTATATATAGAAAAACAAAGCATTGTAATGAATGCTCGACTCAAAATGTGGATTAAAATCTAATGATTAGATATGAATTTAAGGCATGTGATCATGAGAACATAAGCATTAAAGAACATACTCTAAAAAATAAAACAAATGTGGATTTTTCATCCAAAGTGAGAAGAATAGAAGGTAAAAATAGCTTCTGTCTCACGGATCCCACGGATCCTTCCCTTTGAGGGATCCGTCCAAGATTTAGGTGGGATCCGTGGGTCAGTGATTCAGCGACACAAAATTTTCCTTTTGGAAACATTTTTGCCTATTGTGTGCCTATATGCAAACTATTTGGAGTTGCGGTTATCTCGACCTCTAAAAGGAAAAAGAAAATAAACTAGAAGTAGAAAAAGCATCCTATTGAGATAACCCGAAAACACATATTTAGTACACAAGTACGTAATTTAGTGTTATCAATGCTCCTAATTCATTGTTGCTTAAATGAATGTGCCAAAACACATATTAGTTATGTGTCCCTTTAGCATTCAAAAGACATGAGATGCGATGAAAGCGGGTTTTACTTTGTATTAATAACGAAAAAGCGATTTGTCCTAGACATGAGAAATTGCTTTTGTGAAATTGATACGGGAAGGTATCATTCTTTTAGAAAACATTTTGAAAAGAGTTTTTCTTTGAAAATGTGTATGTGTTTAAAAAACATAAATAAATAAGAAAGCTTATAAGTTGAAAACTTATCTTGGGTTTTGAAAATTCCCATATTGTTTGTGAGTTGTGCGTGAAATAGAGATCCTAGACTCAGAAAGAAGAAGGCTAGTGTTTACATACCTTGTAGAGTCAAGTAATTTACGACGTTTGTTCCATTAGACCAAGACCAAGAAGAAGTAGGTTGAATTGTTCCCGCTTCAGCGGTTTGGTGAGGACGTCGGCTATGTTGTCTTCGGATGCTACCTTCTCAATAGAGATGTTCCCTTTGAACATTGTCTCTTAGGAAGTGATGTCGAATCTCTATATGCTTTGTGCGAGAATGCAATACCGGATTCTTGCTTAAGTCGATGGCACCTTTGTTGTCACATAGGATGGCTATGTCGCTTAGATGAATGTCGTAGTCGACTAACGCTTGTTTCATCCGTAGTGCTTGTTGGCATGCTTTGCCGGCAGAGACATACTCGGCTTCGGTTGTTGATATTGCTAATGCCGTTTGTTTCTTAGAAAACCAAGATGTTAAACAACATCCCATGAAAGTACATACCCCACTTGTACTTTTTCTATCAACGTAATCACCTTCATGGTCAGAATATGCATATACAATTGTTTCTACTCCCGTGCCCTTAGGATACCATAATCCTAATTGTGTTGTACCCTTAATGTATCTAAATATCCTTTTTACGGCTTCTAGGTGTGATATTTTAGGGTCTTCTTGAAACCTAGCACATAAGCAAACACTAAACATGATATCCGTCCTACTTGCCGTGAGGTAGAGAAGACTACCTATCATGCCACGATATTTAGTATTATCTACGGATTCGCCGTCTTCATCTTTTGTGAGTTTGGTGTCGGATGACATTGGAGTCCTAATTGGTTTCGACTCTTCTAGACCGAATTTCTTTAACATCTCCTTGATGTATTTAGATTGATTGAAGAAGATACCATCTTCTACTTGTTTTATTTGTAGACCAAGAAAGAAACTAAGTTCTCCCATCATACTCATCTCGAACTCGTCATGCATGATCTTAGAGAAATCATCACACATGTCTTGACAAGTGGATCCGAATATAATATCATCTACATATATTTGTACTATGATTATATGTGACTCTCTTTCTTAGTAAAAGTGTGTTGTCAACTAACCCCATGGTATAGTTGTGTTTAACTAAAATGACTTGAGTCTATCATACCAAGCTTTTGGAGCTTGTTTAAGACCGTAAAGGGCTTTCTTTAATTTATACACATGTTTGGGTGTTTCAAAATCAATGAAGCCGGAGGTTGAGCTACATATACTTCTTCATTAATGAAACCATTTAGAAAAGCGCTTTTGACATACATTTGATAAAGCTTTAGATCATTAGCACAAGCATACTCAAGAAGTATTCTTATAGACTCTAATCTAGCCACGGGCGTAGGTCTCATCAAAGTCTATTCCTCTTGTTGGTTATACCCTTGAGCAACGAGTCTAGCCTTGTTCCTAGACACTACTCCGTTTGCATCTAATTTGTTTTTATAAACCCATTTGGTTCCTATTATGGTTTGATTACTAGGTGGAGGGACAAGTGTCCAAACATCATTAGAAACAAATTGATTTAGTTCTTCTTGCATGGCCATTACCCAACTCTCATCTTTTATGGCTTCTTGAGTATTCTTAGGTTCTAAGGTTGAAATGAAACAAAACAAGCTACTTTGGTTTTGAACTTGAGACCTTAATGTTCGTTCGTTTAGTTTTCCTATGACTTTATCTACGGGGTGATCTTTGGACTCTTTAATGTTTATTATTTCATCACTTAGAGGTTCTTCCTCTTCACTTATCTTTTTCTTTATTACTATAACTTCACTTTCTATAATCTCGTCATCGACAAGAGGTGGAGAGGGTTTGGGTGGACTTTCATCAAATTTTATATTTAATGATTCTTCTACCTTCATTGTTTCTTTGTTTAATATGACGTAAGCTTTGCTATTTGGCGAGTAACCTAAAAAGATATCTTCGGTTGATTTAGGATCAAATTTTGTAAGGTAATCTTTAGTGTTAAGAATAAAGCATTTACTACCAAAGACTCTAAAGTGATTTAACGTAGGCTTTTTGCCTCGAAGTAACTCATATGGAGTTTTCCTAAGATTGGTCTAATTAAGACTCGATTGAGCATGTACGTTTAAGTATCAACGGCATTACACCAAAACTTTTGAGGTATGGATTGTTCATTAAGCATGGTTCGACTCATTTCTTGTAGGGTTCTATTCTTTATTTCTACTACCCCATTCGATTGTGGAGTGCGTGGAGCCGAGAAGTTGTGAGTAATACCATTAGCGTCACAAAAGCTCAAATTGCACTTCATTATCGAATTCCTACCATGATCCGTCCTAATGGACACTATAGGACTTCCTAGTTGTCTTTGGATCTTTTGCTTAATATTTCAAAATAATTAAAGGTTTCGTTTTGTTCTTTAAAATTTTGTCCATGTATACCTAGAGTAGTCATCCACTATGACCAAAGTGTAGTAGTTGCCTCCATAACTTTGGATAGCGGATGGACCAAATAAATCCATATGTAGTAATTCTAGACACCTAGTTGTTGACACCATGTTTTTAGCTTTATGACTAGAATGAGCTTGTTTTCCTACATTACAAGCATCACAAAAGTGATGTTCATATTTCAACTTAGGTAGATCTCTTACTAGATCTTTGGATGATAGCGATTGAAGAAGTCGCATGTTGGCGTGACCCAATCTTGATGCCATAAGGTCAAGTATCATCCATAGAGGTAAGACATAGTTTGTCTTTAGGTTCATTACCGATTTTAATGACATAGACTCCATGTTTCCAAATTCCTTTTCCTATGGTTATGCCATTTTTAGTATCTTACTACGGTTTTGGTAAAAGTACATTGCACTTTTATCACATATTAAATCCTATACTTAAGAGGTTAAAGTTTAGGTTTTCTCGTGACACACATCGTTAATGGTTAGAGATTTGTTAGAAATCGTACCTTTACCGATGATTCTACTTTGCTATTTCCAAACACCACATTACCTCCATTGAAGGATTCATATGTGGAGAATAGATCCTATTGCGGTCATGTGCCTTGTACACCCGCTATCCTTGACCCATTCATCGGGGTCTAGGTCGACCTTTAAGCATACCTCGTCATTTGCCATGAGACAAATTTCTTCATCCTCCTCGTCGCTCATTCCCATGTGCGCTCACGAACCCTTTTGATCATCTCGTTTGGGAAACTTACTAATAAAGTGGTTTGGGTCCCCACATTTAAAGCAAGTACAATCATCCTTTGGCTTCTCGTCCTCTTTGCTTTTCCGAAAGCCTTTCTTGTCCTCATACGGTTTTTTGACGTATCTTCCCTTTCTTCTAAAGAACTTTTTAAAGTCCCTTACTGCCATAGCGTACTCTTCGTCGTCACTACTCGAAGAGGAGTTCTCCTCATCGCTCGAAGCCTTTTTGGCTTTAAGGGCAAGAGATTTGTGTTTCTCTTTCACCTTTGAGGCTTTGGAATCTTTAGCAAGGACAAGCTCATAGACTTTTAGGCTGCCTATGAGTTCATCGAGGGTGAGAATTGTCAAATCTTTTGACTCTTCGATCGCCGTCACCTTGGATATCCATTTCGATGGAAGTTCCCTTATATATCTCCTAACATGGTTACGGCTAGAAAAAGATTCATCAACTGCTTGTAAAGATGTAATAATAGTATTAAAGTTAGCAAATGAATGATCTATAGTTTCCTCGTCCGATATTGAAAATTGTTCATATTGTTGAACAAATAAATCAATTTTATTATTTTTAACTTGTTGGTTGCCTTGATGAGTTACAACTAAAGAATTCCAAATTTCTTTAGAGGTTTTAAGCATAGAAATTCTTTGAATTCCTTTTTCGGTAAAGCATTATATAAAACCATTTTGCTTCACTATTTTTAGAAAGCTTTTCTTCATTTCATCGTTTAGTTTATCATGAGGTATGTGAACTAAATTTCCTTTATCATCATTTGAGGTAGCCTCAAAATCACCTTCAACAATAATATACCAAAGATCAATATCTTTGGACTTCACATATGTTTGAATCTATTTTTCCAATATATAAAACCATTAGTTTCAAGTAGTGGTGGTCGTTGCATAGATTGCCCTTCCTTATAATTTTCAGAACCCATAGTGATCGAAAAGTTTTTAAAATACAATTTAATTTTAAAACTTTTATAAACTTAGCTCTTGATGCCAATTGTGGAAAACTAGAAGGGGGGGGGGGGTTGAATAGTTTTGCCAATTTTAAGTTAGTTTAAAAAACTTCTAGATTCGTTAATATGTGAGATCTTATGGATATAGAGAAAGTATAGATCAAATGATAAAGCAAGTAAATAACGTAAAGAGAAGGGAAAGAAAAGACACAACCGATGTATAGTGGTTCGGCTACAAGGACACCTTCCTTGCCCAACTCCACTCCCCCGAGTCACCTACTCGAGAGTTCAAGCACTATGTCAACAAACTCCTTCACTTGGCGGAGAAGCCTTCACAACGTTGCTTACACTTTTTCGGTACAAAGCTAAATCACGAGTCCGTAGCACGGTGGACTAAACCAACATGACTATTACACAACAAGTATGTGAAATATCAAATACAAGATCTTTGCTACATAAATCTTGCGGAGTGACAAATCAATCAAGGACCCTTGCTTGGATGACTTGTAGAATGCTCGTGATCTCGCCTTAGAAAAGGACCTATATGAGGATCACAAATAGAAAGAAAGAAGAACAACTCTCTAGATCAAGTGATCTATATGTTAGAAGAGAGGGTGAGAGTGTATGAGAGATTTAGTAAGAAGAGGGTGAGTTAGAATGAAGAAATGACTCTCTATTTATAGGCAAAATTCTTCAACGTTCCCGGATTCCACGGATCCCTTCCACTTGGGATCCGTCTAGTGTAATCCTAGGGATCCATGGAACGCTTCTCTTTGCCCATGGGTTTTTGTTATGGGTCATGGGTTATGGGTTGGTCCATGGGTTTTCTTTAGATTCAATGTATCTAAGTATACATTGTATCTAGTCTTCTTGGGTATGGGTTAAGATCCATGGGTTATGGTCCATGGGTTATGGTTTTACCCATCCTAATAAACTATTACAACAATTGCTTAATTACTACATTTTGTATTTAAATGGCTATATGTAAATGCTTTACAAAATAACATGTATCCTTATAATTATAATTAAGACAACATTATATTTGTTATCAAAAAACACAAAGAGATCGCAAAATATTAATAAGCGTTTTACGGTTTATTTGTATTAACATCCCCTTTATCATCACATTATGATTAAAATGCTATTGAAACATCCTTATTCCTTATTATTTCATTTTAGGAACTATTTTATGCAAGGAAGCGGTAATTGGACATTTCTAAGCCCAAGGATGATTTTCTCTCACAACCATGGCGTAACAGTGATGAAGTTCTGCCGTAACCAAGTTCATGAAGAATCTTTGCGTAACAATGGAGTTGAGTTACGCAGTAACAAGACTACAAAACATAAAGAGCCAACTTTAAAAGACTACGGCGTAACCCTCAGTTCGGTTATGCCGTAATAGCAGATAAACATCAGTTTACAAAGACTACAACGTAACCCTCGGCTCAGTTACGTCGTAACCATGGATAAGTTCAAGATTATGATGAGTTACACGGTAACTAGTTAATAAAATGTTACGCCACAACCGGTATCCGAGCCTATAAATAGACAAAGTTTTCATCGCTTATAGGCATCTCTCCTTTCCCAAACCTTTCTAGGGTTTGGGAGATCAAACAGAAGAAGAATCATGGTTTAGGAGTATGAAGAGCGAAGTTACGGTCTCGTTCTCCGTTGTATTCAAGTTTGAATTCCTTTTATATTTTCTAGGGTTTATATTATGGATTCATGTTATTAATTTAAGTTTGCGTTTATGTTATTGATATTCTCTTTATTTCTTTATATACATTTACTAGTGTTGTCATAGATCGCTAGTCACGGTAATATTATAAGCTTGTTAGTATCTAAGGGGTGGGAGAATTGACCAACCGACCTCGATCCTAATAGGTTGCAGTATGGAAGGAATTGGCCATAGTACAACCACTCTTCGTGTCTGATGACCAAATGATCACCTATCAAGTGGAGGTATTTAAGAGGCTGGGGAAATCTAAGTTCCTAACGGCGGATTTCCATAGACTAGATCTAGTAGATTTGGCCCTTAGTGATTGCTATTAGGTTACCAAATGATCCGGGTGACTGTTAATTTTGGTGAGAATCTAAGAACCATAGGCCATGACAAATTGACCAAAGGAGTCTGGCGATAATTAACCACTATATTGAACCCTTATATCGAGAATCGGTTCTTATTTGTATTCTTTATTAAGCTTTGCTTTTCTATCTATTTATCCTAAATTCATTGTTAGTGCAAATATTACGATATTTAATCTATCTGATCTCGTTTGTTTTGATTGATGACAAACATGTAACTTGTAATACATAACGTAAAATGTACAAGTTACTTGTAATCACACTTTGTCTCAACATACATTCAACACCTCTCGATGTCTCAAGTCCTCGTATGTTACAACACGGGTTCGTACATGTTTGTTATGTGGCATTATGATCAAACCCATTAACAAATCATTTAGAATGTTTAAAATACATTTAGAGTCACTAAGTATTTTAATAGGTTAACCATTCTATTTGAACCTCATTTTACATTTTGCATTCACAAGTATTTCAAAAGGTAACTAGACATTTTATTAACTAGTTACATAATACATTTTACAAGTTTACCTTGATAAACCTTTTAATCTAAAAATGGAAATACATGTTACATCATGTCATGCATCATCTTTGAAATCCTTGGAAGATCACTTGAATATTTTGGTTAGATTGATACTCAATATATCAAATGTGATCTTAGTAAGATTTGGTAATATCTTGGAAAGATTTGAAGAAAGATTTTTAGATTTTGTGTCGAGCACCCACGGCACCAAATTGCATAAAGGCGGAACCCTTTTAAGGGCTCCGTGGTCCGTGGGCGCTCTGTCCACTTTTGGCTATAAATAGAAGCCCATTGTTTTCCCATTTCTTCACCACTTCAAAGCACATCTTCTCCACCTTCTTGCATACATTTAGATCAATCATTAACAATGTAGTAACACACATTAAACACCCTAATGATCATGATCATAATGCTTCTAACATTCATCTTTGTTGTAAGCATACTCTTTGATCAACCAAGGAAATCTTGGAGATCTAGCCATCCCCACTCACCACAAGTTGAAGATCTATCACAAGAAGTTTAGGGAACTTGTGATCTTCATCATGAAGGCTTCCTATCAATGGAAGTTCATTTAGAAGTAGTTATTCATATCCATTAGACATTTGTGTCATGGATCATTAGTGTAAACATCATTGCATCATAACAACACTTTCACCAAACTAGATTAGATGGTTTATGTGTTTGTGCCATAAAACACAAGGTTTATTATGTTGGGCCATAAAACATATTGGGAGTGGTTGTACCCTTGTAAAAGAACTCGACATCTAGCTTAGTGTCGGAAATATTGTATAAGCGACGTTAGGTTGGTTCTACCTCGAACTAGAACCGGTATTTAGCTTTGTACGGAAAAAGTGTAGCGGCGATTGTAAGGTTTTCTCCGCCGAGAAGGGAGCTTGTTGATTTAGTGAAGTAACTCTCGAGTTGGGTACTCGGGGAGTGGAGTAGGCGGAAAGGAGATCCGTGACCGAACCACTATAAATCCTCGTGTTCGGTTTGCACTTTCCTTTCTTTATCTCTTTACTTTTATACTTGCACTATACTATTGTTTGTGATGTGGTTTGATGTTCATGATTGTGTGACAACTTGGTTTACCATGCTTTATATTAGTCACAAACAATAATTGGTACTTTCATATTATAACAAGCTTCATAGCGATTTGATACTAAAGATCTAAAGTTTTTAAGCGGTAGCGTATTCACCCCCCTACGTTTCCACAATTGGTATCGAGCCACGTAGCTCGTATTTTCAAAACAAATGGTTTTAAAATAGAGTACGATCCATGTATCAAATTACCATTGAGCGAAAAATAATATGAAAAATGCTTTGCTTGTTATACTTAGAAATTTTGTTGTTAAATGTAACTTTGTATACAAGCTTGAAGGTTTTCTTGAAAAATAAAATAAAAGTTTGTTGAAAGAACTAGTAAGTATTGTATTGTGTGCTTATAGAAAATTTACGAAGAAATATGATTTTAAAGGAGTGTTTGGGATAACTATAAATCTAGTTGAAAAATCACCTCAGTAAATGTTTAAGATAAGTTACATAAGTAGATATGTTGTTAAATATGTGTATTATATGTTTACTATGAAATCTAGTAAGTCACACGTTTTCTCTATGTCAAATACTAGTTTTGGTGAATCATCTCGAGAGGACCACGGCACCAAATCTTATAAAGGCGGATCCCTTTATTTGGTTCCGTGGAATCCGTGTGTCGATGTCTGATTTTGGGCAACTTCAAAAATCATAACTAATTAACCGTAAGTCCGTGCAGTCGAGCCACCTATCATTTTAAAGGGAATTGAGTCTACTTTCATTTAAAAATACTTTCATGGCCTGAGTCTAATTTTAAATAAGTGAAATAGACCAAATACTACAGTATGTCTAAAATATTGAGTTTAACTTTAACATAAAAACTCAAATTTTTGAATCAAGCAATTTAAGTTGGTATTCTTAGAACTTTGATACAACTTCCTTTGAAACTAAATAATTTGGTAATATGTTTAAAGGAAACTAATCAAGCTTGGTATACATCGTCATATTTAAGCATAAAATGACGAAAAGTGTCTTTCTTGTTATCTATGCTAAATGACCACTTGTTTATGTTGTTTGCATATATGTTGCTTGCTTATTTTCAAATTGTTGTTTACACTTGTTTGTTTGCATAATATAAGTGTCAATCTTGCCATGTTATTTATTAAACTTGTTTGACGATTTCTTGTTTATGCACAATAGGACATTTGCTAGATTTTGTGCACTAAGTTGGAAAATTGTTTTACCATCGCTTGTAGAATTAGATCACTTCCTTTGCATAGGTTATACTAACATCTCGCATAACTTATGAAATGTCATAACTCACTTAGCAATGAGTACTAAGTAAATTAGTCAAGTACTTTGAAAAATGAAGGTTTAAGAGAGTGTTTGGTACAAGGACAAAAACAATGTTGTATGATGTAATTTATTTGTTTTTACTTTGTAGGATGATAATATGACTTAAAACAATGTTGTATGCTAACCGGTTTATGCGGTGGATAGCACAAGTGTGTTATCAAATTTTACCCATTTTCACTTTTATGTGAAAATCGTTAGTATAGTCAAAGTCTATGCTCCACTATGTTTGTATATGTGTTATCGACTTTTCCTAACTAGAAGTAATTAATGTCACATGTTTTAAGCAAAATTTCGGGTTTGGAAAACTCCCGACACCTAAAAATGGGTCATGAACTTTTACGGTGTCCACGGATCGAGCGGCACCAAAATGTTGGTACCGTCATTATGTATTTTGGTACCGCCATACACATGCAGGCGGACCAGGTGGCACCAATTTAAGGGTTCCGCTGTGTAAAGAAATGGTGCCGTGAATCCTACGGGTAAGTTATTGAATTTTACTAAATCCATAATCTAATTTACCAAACTTCGTTTCTAGGATAGTTGTTAATGCATATCTTTCATACCTCACTCAACACATCCTCAATGGATTAACTTAGGATGTTTGACATGATTTTAGACACTTCCATCTCATTAGAAACTACCATCTTTGTATGGATTAACATCAAATCCATGAATCCTTAGTTCCATAAATCGACACATTCAAGATGATCATTTCACACCTTCATTGTTACTTTTCCTCAAGCTTAGCATTTCTTAAAGCAAAGTCAAAATGACTAAATCCTTAACCTCAAATAAGCCACTTAAGAAAACCACTAGGATTAGCATTCGATCTTGTTGCTTCATTAACTTGAGCTCTTCATCCTCAGACTCATTACCTCTCAACATCTCATCACCCATTCAAGATGTGAACTTTCTAAACTTGAGTACTCCAACTCCACCACCAAAATCACCCACCATCATCCAAAACAACTTCACTACCAAAGTCTCCAAAGCTTGTACCTATCAAACTTTGTGCAACACCACCAACATCTCCTCACCCGTTTGCGGATGACTTAGATGACTTACGAGACTAATAAACTGGACTCATTATTTGCAAAGATATCATACACAAGTCTAACATATGACTATAGATATTGTTTTGTATCTACATGTATTGCCTCACTTGGTTAACATGAAAATAATGTGTCATCCTTCAAGCGATAAGTATTTACATCGAGTCATAACTCACACATATGTTAAATACATATTATCAAGTCTTGTTATCCTTGAGTTCAATCTAAGCTTTATAATCTCAACAAATTAGGATTGACAACTTAAGTATTTCATCCGAAATATTCAAGTATATCGACTTACGATTGTAGTCATTAAAAGTCATATCCGAAAAATCAACACCCAAGTATTTTAACAACACATGTTGAAACACTTATCCAAAACAAACAACCCACGGTGCCACTTATCCTCTTTGACACCTACTATCCTCTTCCATCTTTTGGCACCATTAACCGTATTGCTCATGAACTTCCAAGAGTATACTTTAAATCAAGCGTGCCCTTTCAAGGTGAACCTATACCTCAGCCCTAAGCTTCATAAACATAACCAAAACTTCAAGCACTTCACCCACTAGTTGTAGCAACCAATGAACCATAAAAATTAGTATCCGTATTTTTGTGTTCAACATCTATGGACAAATATTCAACCTAAGTACTCCCATAGCACAACAAACCCTACATCACCACATCCTTATTTAGACACTAGAAGACCTACCACCTAGATCAACCAATCCACCATCCTTACCATCATTTGAATTCGTTGAGTGTATTGCTCAAAAAGCCCTTGTGTCCAACACTTGTCTTGAATCAAATGCGTTTGAACAAACTCAAACATCCTTTCCAACATATAAGGACTTAGATAATTCATTATGGCTAGAACCTCAACTATCAAATAAGCATGGTGCTCTTGGTAATTGTTGTCAATTTCCACTAGGTATAAGTAGTACTACCTTCACAAATTATCAAAGTATTAGTAATACTTTGTCGTTAAACTTCGCATAAATTTCGTTAAACCTCAAATCAACATTTTAACAACATATGTTAAAATGCAATCTCAAAGCCAACATCATACACCCCAAGCAACAATGACTTTTGAGGGTATACATAAGAAACTCGGTGAATTCCTCTTGTCATCATCTAGTGAATATAATCTTGAGACCAAGTTTATTTAGATGGGACTATCCGATTCAAACACTTTGGCTTCATATCTTCATTTAGGAAAACATGATGTTTTGAAGAACATTATGACTAAGATTCATGCGTTAAGATTTCATCTTGTTAAAAGGATATTGTATATCCTATGCATCATTCTTGCGACATAAATAGTTGTGTTACAAGAGATTTCATTACACCTCATTGGCTAAATGATCTTGAAACAAACATCTACAAGTTCTATGAACTAGCATATCCAATTCATCTTGTCATACTTGTTTTCATAAGCATGATAACTTTATCCCATGGGATAATCTCATTTGTTGAAAGATACTATTTGTATCTATTTCCTTTCAAGCGTACATCATAACCTAACCTTGCTCAAACCGAGTGCACATCCAAGGTTAAAACTACACATCTTTAGAGCATACACAAGATCTATTGAAGTTGGTAACCTCACTTAGATTATTGTTAAATAAAATACCAAAGAGCTTTCTTGAGAACGTTCTTAGTTTAACATATTCCATTCTAGTCTTAGATGATCAATTCACATTTAAATTACACACTTCAACTCAACATAAAAGATGTCATCCATTAGATCATACAATTAGCTGTGTAATTTGAACAACTTTAGATTCTAAACACAAGATTAAAACACATTGTTTATCAAACACACCATTGTTAAAATTCATGTGTATAACATGACGTCTTCATCACCTTAGTTATATTGCATATTAGTTAAGTCACATTAAGCCAAGTATTGGTAAACTATCATCTTTTATGCACTTTAATATGCAAAAGTAGGAGTTCCATCTTTCTAACATGAGAATGACTCTTGGAGAACCTATTGCACTAGAAACTCAATTTGACCTAACGGTTGAATTGCTTCACGGAGAAAGTTGGGTATGTGGAATCACCGTAAAATGGTCGTGTTTAGCCTTAATTGAGCACCGCTAGTAATAGTCTCATATTCATTCTCCAACTTGAAAAATCTGTATTCCTATACTTGCCTAAAGTAAGTGTTAAAACATTGATAGTTTGCCTCGCCTTAGGAATACTAATCAAACAAGTAGTATATATGACTTTTCTTTTAAAACCACTTGCATTGCACTTACATGTGTTGATTACATGTTCTTGTTTGATACGATAAGTTGATTTGACATTATCTTAGTGTTTGATAACTAGTCAAATGTGTAAACCTTAATACGGTTTTATCTTTATAATGCTTGTATTCTTGTTTCATGCTACTAAGCGTTTAAACCTAAACTTTATTTGCATGATACTTACTTTTGAATTATTTTTAGCATGATTAACATGTTACTTATGAACTCATAATATGTCATTTTGATACGTGATAATTTTGATATGATATGTTTGTGTTTGAAAGCTATTAGTTGGCATTCATTATATCTATGTGTAGTACGATCCAAATGATACATGCTCCAAATTGTTATGTCTTAAACATGGCTTGCATGAATCTTTCATCTTGTTTCTTTTGCTTCTTGTCACACTATTTGTTTGCTACGTGTGCACATATAATATGTCAAAGTGCTTTTGGTATGACAAACTTTTAGAAGCCTTTTTATCTTACAAATTAATCACATAGATTGTTGTGTTAATTTATAAGCCAAGTATGCTTAAGCGTCTAAGTCTAACGACAAAACAATCTCAAAATGAAATGTCTTGAATAAAGTTGTATTCTTGCATAATATGATTGTCTTGATGCTATCTTGTATGGTGATTTCTTGTCTACTAAAGTGCAATGTGTTGTTTTGCTTATATAATATGTTATCATTTGATTTCTATCATGTTAACATCTTTTGTCACTAACAAATTTGTTTTGTAGGTTGATAACAAATTATTTGTTATCTCAATTGGTTCTAACTTTTATATGCTCATTTTGCATAATCCCTTTATTGCTACGTAGATTAGTACTATGCTTTATGGGACCCCTACACTTGCATATAGTTTAAAAGCATATAGAATTAAGTTCTAGAGGTTGGCTTTGCATTTTGTCTTTCAACCGACCTCTTTCCAAATCTCATTTTGCTTCCGCTTTCCAAAATCACCTCCATCATTATTTAGTTATAACAATACTCTAATCCTCTTCACTTCCTATTAGGAAACCACATGCCTCATCATACGATCATCTCGTATTAATCGAGAAGAGTGCGTGACTTTAAGGATGAAGTTCATTGTATGCTAACCATCATCCGAAAAACATCACTAAGCTCATCTCTTTCGTTAACCCGAATAACCTCCTAAACACTTTGTTGTCATTCCTTATTTGATACATTACACATTATGTTGGATGTCCACCAATTAAGGGAGAGAAATCCATTCACATAATTGTCTTTTGTCAAATTTTATGTCTCTTAGACTCTACAATACCAACACATAGGTAAACACCACTTAGCTAAAACGGTTCATGAAACCACAACTAGTTCAACCTTTTTCGCACCAATACCTCATCAAGTGAAAAACGCATCATGTGTTTTACAAACGTCTTCATCTCCACATATAGGATTTTCCTTAAACTAGCACCTTACAACTTCACTATCTAGAACACCATCATAGGATCTTATCCTTTTCTCGCTTATCATGCATGTCCTTGTCGGTGCAAAGCGATATATTAATCAAAACGACCATCTCCAACACGTTGGTCCATCCAACTCTCACTCATATGATGTCATTCTCATCCTCATATAGGTACTCATTATTAGTATTTTCCATATTGTCTTCACTTCTTTTCAAAGTGATAATCATCCATGTCGGTCAAAACCATGCTAATACTACCTTTCCCATTGTCACCTAGAATAGGTCATTTTATAATTCGTGTCAATCAATGAGCAATTTATCTTCATCACTTTTATATCTTTTGGTATCTTCATTATAATATTCTTAGATAGAGCGCATTATTGATTACTCTTGGGTTGAAGCATATGAGAACTTGCTCAAAACAATAGATTGTTAGCATCAATAAATCATTCAAATCATAACCCTTATGCATCATTGAAATGCAATGTCCATTCATATTTTTTTTCTTCTTAGCTTTGGTCACTTGACATGACGAAAGGATTGCCTGAGTCCATATTTTTATATTTGCTATACATACGAGTTTCTAACTCCTTAATAGCTTCCTACCTAATCACCACCACCTTCCATCACCACTTTCACTAATCATCACCACCATGGATTAGCGAAAACTTGCTTTTGTAAATGTCGAGTCATCTACCATCACCACATGAATCCTACTAGTAAACCGACACCAACACTAGCACCACTAGTGGCACACGCGGTGGAAGACTTCATATCTTCTTTCTAGGAATTATTTTGTAGGCTTTTATCATATTATATTCTCACTTTTCTTATGATTGTAATTAGGAGACTACACTTCATGAGATCTTTGATTATATCATTTATCACATATATACATCTTATTTTTCTTTGTGAAAAGATGAAATATATTGCACTAATGTTTTTCATTGTAGGTTCATCATCATATACACTCGATTGTATATAACTTACTCATCTAAGGATGAAGTTTGCATCAATTATTTTTCTTATTTTAGGTGCTTCTTGACACCCTAGAACAAGGAGGAATATCCTTTAAGCACTCATATTGCATCGTCTATACACTTGGTTGTATATGACATATTTGTCTAAAGACAAAGCTTCTATTATACTAATATTTATTTTGAAGGTTCATCTTGGCCCCTAGAGCAAGGGAGCTTCCGTCAAGAATTCTTGAATGCATCTTATACACACTTTGTTGTATAACACTTACTCGTCAATAGCGAATATAGTTTTGCACTAATATTTGTTTTGTAGGTTTTAATCATACCACGCGCCTCAAACAAGGGGAGCAACCGTCAAGGGGAGCATGCACGCATTTAGCATCATTCTCACTTTTCAACAAGCATTTGTGCTTGATAAAAGTGGAGAAAATAGGCTAACATTGCTATGCATTTTCTTTTCATATATTTCTCATAATTTTTGTTGCATAAAACTAACCTTGATGTAGGTTAAGCCTCTTTATTTGATCCATGGATCCGCTACCAAACAAGGGACGGATTGAAGTGGACGATTTAACTTCACTAGGGATGATGCAAGCTCGCCTTTTGGGGAGAAATAAAGTTAAACTCAAGGACACGCCCTTTTGTTTCGACAAAGGGGAGAAGAGTGTAAGCGGAGAAGGTAATGTAAAGGTAGTAAGGATACAAGTAACCTTTTACATTTTACTTTCTATTACGTTTACATATATTTGTCATCATCAAAAGGGAGATTGTTAGTGCAAATATTACGATATTTAATCTATCTGATCTCGTTTGTTTTGATTGATGACAAACATGTAACTTGTAATACATAACGTAAAATGTACAAGTTACTTGTAATCACACTTTGTCTCAACATACATTCAACACCTCTCGATGTCTCAAGTCCTCGTATGTTACAACACGAGTTCGTACATGTTTGTTATGTGGCATTATGATCAAACCCATTAACAAATCATTTAGAATGTTTAAAATACATTTAGAGTCACTAAGTATTTTAATAGGTTAACCATTCTATTTGAACCTCATTTTACATTTTGCATTCACAAGTATTTCAAAAGGTAACTAGACATTTTATTAACTAGTTACATAATACATTTTACAAGTTTACCTTGATAAACCTTTTAATCTAAAAATGGAAATACATGTTACATCATGTCATGCATCATCTTTGAAATCCTTGGAAGATCACTTGAATATTTTGGTTAGATTGATACTCAATATATCAAATGTGATCTTAGTAAGATTTGGTAATATCTTGGAAAGATTTGAAGAAAGATTTTTAGATTTTACATCGGCACCCACGGCACCAAATTGCATAAAGGCGGAACCCTTTAAAGGGCTCCTTGGTCCGTGGGCGCTCTGTCCACTTTTGGCTATAAATAGAAGCCCATTGTTTTCCCATTTCTTCACCACTTCAAAGCACATCTTCTCCACCTTCTTGCATACATTTAGATCAATCATTAACAATGTAGTAACACACATTAAACACCCTAATGATCATGATCATAATGCTTCTAACATTCATCTTTGTTGTAAGCATACTCTTTGATCAACCAAGGAAATCTTGGAGATCTAGCCATCCCCACTCACCACAAGTTGAAGATCTATCACAAGAAGTTTAGGGAACTTGTGATCTTCATCATGAAGGCTTCCTATCAATGGAAGTTCATTTAGAAGTAGTTATTCATATCCATTAGACATTTGTGTCATGGATCATTAGTGTAAACATCATTGCATCATAACAACACTTTCACCAAACTAGATTAGATGGTTTATGTGTTTGTGCCATAAAACACAAGGTTTATTATGTTGGGCCATAAAACATATTGGGAGTGGTTGTACCCTTGTAAAAGAACTCGACATCTAGCTTAGTGTCGGAAATATTGTATAAGCGACGTTAGGTTGGTTCTACCTCGAACTAGAACCCGGTATTTAGCTTTGTACGGAAAAAGTGTAGCGGCGATTGTAAGGTTTTCTCCGCGAGAAGGGAGCTTGTTGATTTAGTGAAGTAACTCTCGAGTTGGGTACTCGGGGAGTGGAGTAGGCGGAAAGGAGATCCGTGACCGAACCACTATAAATCCTCGTGTTCGGTTTGCACTTTCCTTTCTTTATCTCTTTACTTTTATACTTGCACTATACTATTGTTTGTGATGTGGTTTGATGTTCATGATTGTGTGACAACTTGGTTTACCATGCTTTATATTAGTCACAAACAATAATTGGTACTTTCATATTATAACAAGCTTCATAAGCGATTTGATACTAAAGATCTAAAGTTTTTAAGCGGTAGCGTATTCACCCCCTCGTTTCCACTCACACACCTTCGGATGATGAATATCATATGTAAAGTAGTTCTTGAGTCGAATAACTTTGTAGATTCTTTGATTTGAAGAAGAATCATTTTGACTTTGTGTTGCCTTTGATAATGAGAGAACTTCTTTATGATGTTGTTGGTATGAGCATGTGGAGAATTAGCACGATCTCTTCCTCGAGAGCATCCATCGGTGACATCTCGAGTACGATCACGAACACCAATTGATCATTGTAATCTTTTCATAAAGAATTGATTACTACAATTTTTATCTTGACGAATGTCTTGATTCCATTCACCTTGGTCGGGCGAATCGGTAGTCCGAATCCGTAAGGAAAGTTGACATTACATTGAAGAATTTCAAGTAATTACCCACATATTCGGGACTCGATTCTTGAAAGGAATCTCCTTAGCGGGATTTCCAAAGACTTACAAGTTAAAAGTTCGAGAGTGTTAACGTAATGTGAAAACACATCTCTAATTCTAGCAAAGACTGCTCTGGCTGGATGCCCTCAAAAGGCTAACACGATATACGGTACATCTATGGTTCGGTGAGTCGTTGAGGTACACCAAGCATCACCTCATGATCGAGACCTTTTGAGACACACTAAGCGTAACCCACAGGTCACCGAAGTGACTGTTTGTCGAGTGTTTGATGTTGACCATGGCAGAGTTTCCATTCAATCACTGAGATCACAATTGTGAACCCCTCATAAATGTTCTCGACAGATTGCTAAGATCTGTGTAGGACTCTAGAATGTATCACTTGCGTCCTTATTGTTAAACGACAAGTGATGAATTGTCAAGTGTTCCTAAAAGATCTTTTAATGAATCTCGTGGCTCTAGACTCAATAATGCGCTTTGGTTTTCCTGAGCGGAGACCAGGGAGAGGGTCTCCTTCTTCAATACCAGCAATCTCTAGGAGAAATCCGACAGTTTATGTAGGGTCTCCTGTGAGAATGAAACAAACTTCTGTTGAGAGAAACTTGAGTGGCTAAGAAGGTTTAGTGCATGCGTCACTGGGTCTGATGTGCCCGGTTGGTGCAAGTTTTAAATTTATAAAAGATGAATTACCAATATTACCAATAACACATACTAGCAAGTATACCCGTCCGTTATAGCAAGATTATGAAGGTAAGTCGGGATCGTTCGCAGGGATTTGAGTGAATCTAAGCACAAGTTTGAATTAACGGAGTCTATCCAAAACACATAACAAAGCAAATAGATATAATGAAATTCAGATGATTAAAAACTACACTTGCTTAAACTAGTTTCATATCATAGATTAATATGATTGTGTTAACCTCTTAACATGTTGGTTATGATAATTAGTTGGTGCACTAATCTATTGTTCTTACAAGTTAAACCCTCGTCAAGATTTTAGTTTATAAAAACAAGCATTAAGTTTAACCAATCAATTCAAGATCAATTCAAGTTTCATAAGTCTACATACATAAACTTAAACACAAAAACATCCACTTGTTCATCAAATTGCTTAAGAAATGGTCAATACAAAAGGTAACCGATCATAGACAAAGGCTACAATTGATTCTCAACAACTAATATTACGACCATTTAGATGTTTCCAACCAATCCAATTTGATAATCAAAAGCGTTTCTATTACAACCACACCTTAGTTCCTTTGTATAATCAAGAATAATGGGTAAAAACAATCATCCATAGACAAAATGATTATGACTAGTTGAATAACACGAAGTTCTTTCGACCCCAACGATTATTATCAATTAGCCAAACTTGATTAACAAATGTCACTATGAAACTTTAGCACAATTGGATCTTAGAATCAACTTGAAATTGAATTAAAACATGTTAACACAATAACTAACTAATCATATGATAATTAACATCATTTAAGCAAGTGCATAAAGAAACTAGCCACTCATAGCAAACATGAACATAAACTCGAACTTTGAACATTAGAAAACATGATTAAAAAGTCTTACAATTCTTGGAATAAGATTACAAATGGTGTAGTAATGATTCCCAAAGTATTGAGGTGGACTTCTTGGTGATTTGGCCTCAAATGGTGAACTTCGGATCTCAAACTTCTCGGACTTCTAAGGAAGAATTTTGAGAGCTTAAGGCTTTGTTTGATGAGTAGAGATTTGTATTATAGGTTGTGTCTCTAATGCTCACAATTAGCCTCTATTTATACTAATTCCAAGGCCTAGGGTATTAAATCTGAACTTGGCCACCAAGGAGTGAGGAAGGACTAGAATACACCAAGAGAAGGACCTAGAATCGTTTGGATGCAAAGGAAACTTAGTGATGAAGATTTGGCAACTGCAACTTCTCTAACCGGATCGGTCATACGACCAACCGATCGGCTGGTCTTCAATAACAACTAGCCAGCAGATCCGGTTGCGGGTTGCGACCGATCGATGGCGATGGTAAAACATTGATTACGGCGTTTTCCAACCGATCCGGTTACGGTTGTAACGGATCGGTTGAATCTTCGAATACGGAAACTTGATCTTTCTTTTACTATGTCTTGTAGAACTCGGTTCTTCAATCTTCTTCAAAGGTCCTTGAGATCTTGATTTAGTCTTCTTGAAGCGAGAATCTTTGTTTAAGATTCTTTTCTTCATTTCTTTCTCGTTTCCACGCACTTGGTTATAAACACTAGACAAACATCTTTTGATATGTTTAAGTACTATAATCACATAAATATAACCAAATAATAGATATAAAAGTACACATAACGCTACTAAAACATGCACAATTTGAGCGTTATCAAATTCCCCACACTTAAACTTTGCTTGCCCTCAAGCAAATATAGGAAAAATATCCTTTGGTACAAGATCGTGATTATGAAAAATCGATGCAAATCAACCAAGTATAAATACGAGAGGATTCATCAATTATGCTTTATAAAGGTGAAACATCAAGATGTTTGACAATATCCAATGATTTTCTTGCATGATAAACATTTGAACACCTCACGAAAAATGAGCGAAATATAATTCACTCAATCACTCATTTTTAGGGAGTAATGATAAGGTTTTAAAAGGTACCATTTTGAGGGTTGTTTAAGTCCTTATTTGATCACTTTTGTATCCGTTATTGCTTAATATCGTTCCTTTTCACTTTTAGGTCTCTTGAAGGCAAAATCTGGAATGGCACTTATTTGGACGAAAAGCGAATATATGAAGAAAATGGCCAAAGTCGAATTGAGACACTCAAAGTCTGCTGAAAGCAAGGCGACGGCGTCAAGTGTTAATGCGGCGCCGTCGGAGGATTTTTGTGACGATCGGTGGCCAAAACCCTATTTTCAAGTGACGACGTCGGGCTTTAAAAGAGTAGGCCGTTGCTACTCGGGCGGCCTAGATGCAACCCGAGACGGCGTCGAGTCGAAGAGGACGGCGTCACGGACATAAGGTGACACCGTCGCAAGGTTAACGTGGCCAAGACGAAACCCTAATGACGGCGACACGACGGCGTCATTTAAACATAAGGTGACACCGTGCATATGTAATCTTATATATAGAATCCGAATTTTTCGGTTTAGGAGAGTCATTTTGGGTGAAAACCTAAAACCGAACCTAAGGTGTCTTGTATAGTATTTTAGGGTTTTAAACCCTATCTTACATCAAGATAAGTATTTACTTCATTAATTCAATTATGTCTTTGATTATTTGTGTGTATGCTTGCATGTTCTCCATGTCCGCTAATTTATTTGTGTGTTTGCTTAGGAAGTATGAAACTTAATTATTGAATATTGATTGGTTGTTTCTTATCTTAGTTGATTAATGATTTAGTAATGCGATAGGTCATTCGTTGTGTACTTAATGCTTGATTCATCTTTGTGAACCTTAGAATATGATTACCTGAGTAGTTGTAGGCTAAATTATCCAAAGAGTGCCTTAGAGTAAGAGTTTATCATCCCTAGTGGGTTTTGTAGACGAGACCCTTTGGTAAGCTCAAAGAGTTAGGGAGACATGCATACCCTACAACTTTAGACACACAACGCAACTAAAAATAAGGACGTGACAACTCAACCATCAATAGGAGATAATTAAGGAATAGTACAACCTAAGTAAACACATCTTTAAACTATCATACGAGCACACTTTAATTAGACATAGACTCCCACAACCTTAGTTTAGATAATTAGATAATAGTAGATTAATCGGTGAAATACCAACCCCCAAATCCAATACCGAGATTCGTACCTTTCCATTTCATAAAATATAAAATACAAAAATAATCTTCCTCAACCTTAACCTTAGCGTAGTAACTTCTTCCTAGCATTCCTATTCCCCTAGAGAACGATATCAATACCCGTGGCTTACCCTAATTACTACACTACAACGATTAGGTTCACTGCCTAGGGTGTTATAAAACTTGCTCGAAGAAAAGGAAGTTTCCTTGACCCCGAACGACGCGTGTAGCGTTATCAAGTAACAAGATAAATCACACTCATTGCTCAGTCATGATTAGATTATCACCATAAGCTTGTACAAGAAACAAAACTCCACTGACGTGGCGTGAGCACCAAGTAAAAACATCAAATGAGGGCTTATATTCGGGTTATAATGATATGGCTAAGGGTTAAGGGTATGGATAAGGCATGGGAGTGTTATAAAATTGGTGTTAAAATAAAAAATGAAATCAAGTCTAATACTCATGTTGCTAGCTACCAAAAATTCCACGAACCAAATAAATGATTATAGCTTCAATTTCTTCTTTTCAGTTTTCCATAGCTTTTTTTTCTTTGCCATGACAATTGTTCTTCGATCATAGCACATTCGCTATTATTTCCATACTTTCAACACAATTTTTTGAACATAACATAACGCATGGCTCAATCAATCACATAGGATGTGGTACTCATAATCATTTGAACAATCTTTACTTTCGAGCGACTAGCAACTAACCATTAGACATTGATGAGGATAGGCTAAGGTTAAAAGTGTAAAATCTTTTGTATTTTCGGGTGAAGCAAAATGAAAAGGATGGCTCGAGGGTGTAACTAGGGGTATCTAGTGCTAAAAATGAGCACTACAAATGGGTCCATGTGGTGGTTAACTAACCAATGAGGCTAGCTAATATATCATTAGATGTAAAATGGAAGGCCATTTGGGTTAAATCCTAAGGTGCCTCTTTATCACACGAATTCACTTATATCACACGAATGCAATCTCACTGCGGTCTGGTAATGATTTACAAGCACAAGTTCTAGAATAATTAAAATCACCGGCACACTCATAGCCAAAAGATCTAAGCATAAAAGATGTATGCTTAATAAGAAATAGGCTCAAATCCTCACAATTTAGTGGAAAGGGTATAATATGTGCTAGCAAATGTTTATCGATCCCAAAATGGATTGCAATAGTAATCGGAACACATCTCAAAGTTTCAAATATTACCATTTTTACCAGTGGAATGATCTAGTTATTCTAATAGATACTCCTAAAAGTGTGAAAACAACTAGACACAAGGGCAAACAAAATTTTAAATTTAAGCATGAAAACTCTAATTTTTCCTATTCACCCTCCACACTTAAGTTAGACATTGTCCTCAATGAAAAAAAACGAACTTTAAAGTATAGAAATAGGGAAAATAGAGATGAAACCAGATATGTCAACAAGTTTATCAGCTTAAAATTCTTTCTTCATTCCTAGCGTCCACTGGAGAAATCATCACCTGCACATAATCTTATAAACAAACAAAAGGTTTTATTAAAAGGATGGCACCCCCCACACTTAAGTTCAACCGAAAGTTTAAACTTTGGGGAGTGACCATAGAAAATCAAAACACACACGGGTTGCCTCCGAGAAGCGCTTGTTTTATTACCGAGTCATCACCGACTCGAACCTTCCCGAATTTATTTAGTCGCAATGGCGACTTTGAACATTGAAAAGTTCGGGATATACATCAATTCTTCACCGGTAGCTTCAATATCGTCCCAGACGAACTCGTGAGATGGTTTCCATGGAGCAGTTTGTGGGATTCTTCACGGAAATGGTGCTACAAAGGTGATAGTTTGAATTCATTCTCATGGTGTCGCCAGGACACTGTCGCAACTGAAACTTCTTTCGTTTCCACCTTGTTTGTCATAGAGTTCGACATACCTAGATGGATATCCATGTTTAACGACATATGGTCCAAACCATTTTGGTTGTAACTTAGGAGCTTTGAATTTGAATTTCATGTTAAAAGCGAACTTTATCTCCGGCTTTGAATTCTTTTGAATTCGTAGCTTTTATCCGCTTTATCTGAGTTTAGAGTTTTCATAAGCTTGGAGTCTTAATTCATCGAGTTCGTGCAATTGCGAGAATCATTCTCTCCGACTATTTGAGATCGGTGTTACAATGTCGAGCGCCAATAAGCACGATGTTCAACTTGAACGGCAAATGACAAGTCTTCCCATACAAGAGTCATGAAGGAGTTGTGCCAATTGGTGTTTTATAAGTCGTCTGAAATGCTCACGAGCATCGTCAAGTTTTCTTGCTCACAATGAAGGATTGTCCTTCACTGTTTTTTCTAGTATTCTTTTGAGAGCTCTGTTGGTATTTTCGACTTGACCACTGGTTTGTGGATGATAGGCAGTCGCAAATCGATGATGAACTCCATATCTTTTCATGGTTTTCTCCATTTGTTGATTGCAGAAATGAGTTCCTCGATCGCTTATGAGTGCCTTAGGAATTCCATAACGAGCTTAAAAGCTTTTGAGGAAATTAACGGCGACACGAGCATCGTTTGTTGGTAAAGCTTGACTTCTTCCCATTTGGACACATAATCTATAGCAACGAGAATGTATTGAATTTGTGGGATTTAGGGAAAGGTCCCATGAAATCTATTCCCCAAATATCGAATATTTCACACACTTGAATGCTTGTTAATGGCATTTCATCTCTCGAGAGATTGGTGGTTCTTTGACAAGCGTCACAATTTGAACAAGTGTGTGCTTCTTTGAATATTGTTGGCCAATAGAATCCGACATCGAAAACTTTCTTAGGCGTGGTGGAAGGACCATAATGTCCCCAGTTGGGCCATGATGACATTCGTCAAGAATTTTTGGTTTCGAACCGAAACACATCTTCGGATCATCCCATCGGACACATTTGAAAAGATAAGGCTCTTCCCAAAAGTAGTATTTGAGTTCGAAAAGAATTTGCTTCTTTGAGCATGAGTTAGACCTTTTAGAGAATTCCTCCGTGAGGTAATTCGCAAAGTCGACAAACCAAGGATCGTCGGTTTCATCGATGGTCATGAGAGTTTCATCGGAAAATAATCATCGATTTCTTCTTCTTTTAATTCCTCAAGATTGGGATTTTCGGTAGAGATAAGTGATCGTGACAAGATTCTCTCCCTTTCTTATCTTTGATTTCGATGTCAAATTCTTGGAGTAGTAAAATCCATCGAATAAGGCGTGGTTTAGCGTCTTGCTTGGTGAAACAGATATTTGAGTACCGAATGATCGGTAAAACAGATGTTTTGAGAGCACAAGGTATGATCCGAATTTGTCGAATGCGAAAACGAGCGGCCGATAATTCTTTTTCGGTGATGGTATAATTTTCTTGGCACTATTCGGTGACTTTCTAGCAAAATATATAGGCGAAAATGTTTTCCTTTCGTTGGCCTAAGACAGCTCAAACAAAGAAATCGCTTGCGTCGCACATAAGTTCAAGGGTAGTGACCAATTAGGTGAGACCATGATCGAGCACTACTAAGTTGAGATTTGGTGTTTGAAAGCTTTTATGCAATCGACATTGAAGTCAAAGATAGATTCTTTCTCAAGAAGTTTCGTCATTGGACGAGATATTTTGGAAAAATCTTTGATGAATCGGCGATAAAACCAAAGCATGTCCTAAAAACTTCTAACGGCTTTGGCGTTAGTTGGTGGTGGAAGTTTTGAGATTACATCGACCTTTGCCTTGTCTACTTCCATTCCGACCTTTGGAGATTTTGTGGCCAAGCACAATTCCTTCGTTACCATAAAGTGGCATTTCTCCTAGTTGAGAACAAGATGTGCGACTTCGCATCTTCGAGCATTTTATCGAGATTTGAAAGACAAGCTTCAAATGAGTCTTGGAATATGGCGATCATACACCTCTGAAAAGTCGCGGTGCATTGCAAAGACCAAAAGGCATACGCCGATATCGTAGGTTCCAAAAGGACAAGTAAAGGTGGTCTTTTCTTGATCGTTAGGATCGATGGGAATTTGGAAATATCCGAAAATCCGTCGAGGAAACAAAAGAATTTATTTCTGCTAGTCTTTCAAGCATTTGATCCATGAATGGGGTGGAAAGTGATCCTTCTCGTGGTTTTGTTTAACTTATGATAGTCAATACAAACGCGCCAACCAAAGTGATTCTAGTTGGAACTAGTTCATTTTGCTCATTAGTTACAACCGTCATTCCTCCTTTCTTAGGAACACACGATGTATGTGGGCTTATCCAAGGCTATCCTCAATTGGGTAAATGATTCCAGCATCGAAGTTTTATGATTTCCTTTTAACAACTTCTTTCATGTTGGTATTGAGTCGACGTTGACTTTCTACCACAGGTTTAATCCCTTCTTCAAAATTGATTTTGTGTTTGCAAAATTGGGACTAATTCACGGGATGTCGGATGTTTTCCAAGCAAAAGCTTGTTTGTGATTTTGAGGACGAAACTAAACTTTCTTTCTCATTATCCTCGAGCAATGAAGATATGACTCTTTGGAAGAAGAGTTTTCCTCCAAATAAGCATATTCAAGATGATCCGGGAGAGGTTTGAGTTCGAGATCTCGTGGGTGGTTCTTGACGTAAGATTTAATTCGCATTTTGTCATTGAAAGTTATTTCTTGAAATTTTCTTCCTCCATTTCTTCTTCTTCATGCTCTCTCCTTGAATTCTAATTTCATGAAATCATCAAATTCTTTATCAAAATCATTTCATTGATTTTTCGGAAGTAGTCATGAATGGATCGGATTAGTTCGAAATGCATCTAATTCCTCATCGGTGACTTCATCAATAATATCGACGTTAAAACAAGTGTCATCACGGAATGTGGGTAGCGCATTGCTTTATCGATTAGAAAAGTGATTCGATCTTCCCCAACTCCAAGGTTGAGTTCTTTTCCTTTTACTTTGATGATTGCATCGGCGGTATTTAGGAAAGGTCTTCCTAAAATGAGTGGAACTTTACTATCTTCTTCCATTTCCAAGATCACAAAGTCCACGGGAAAAATGAATTTACCGACTTGAACAAGCATATTCTCGGCGATTCCCACAGGATATTGATAGGAATGATTTGCCAATCGGATACTCATTTTTGTTGGTTTCAGGCTGTTGTTGCACAACTTGGAATAGAGTGAATAAGGCATCAAATTGATACTTGCGCCAAGATCGGCCAAAGCATCGCATTTAACATTATTTCAGTACATGGAATAAGAAAGCTCCCGGGATCTCCGAGCTTTGGTGGGATTTTGTTTTGAACTATAGTGAGCATTCTTCGTTAAGAAAAGGCTGCGATATTTGCTCAAGCTTGCTTTTTTATTAAGTTCTTTCGTAAATTTCCGTAATTGGGTATTCGGCTAAAACATCAACGAGAGGAACATTGAGTCTAACCTCTTTGATTATTTCGATAAACTTCTTATAACGTTCTTCCATCTTTTCTTTCTTAAGGCGTTGAGGATAAGGAATTTTTGGTGTATATGCCTTAACGGATGGAATGTTTTTCTTTTGGTGGTTTGAGTTGTGTTTGGTTCCTTGTTTTCATCCTCACTATCAATGGTGGCAGGAGCATTAGGATTAGGTGGTGGATCGTGCGAGACCACTTCTTGTAAAACAACATTGATATGTTCATTTCTTGTTGGTGGTGGACGAGTGCGTCTTATCATTTGATGGTTTTGGGTTGGATTGAGTGTTACTTGGCAATGAACCGGATGGTCTAGAGGAATGTTGGTCGAGAAAATGCGCTGAGCTTGTTTTCAAGATCTTGGATAGATGCTTGATGATTTTTCCGTCCTTGCTCAACTTTGGCTTTGAGATTAAAAATTGATTTTGATAAAATCATTTGAGGATTTTGACCTGTTGGAATCACTCCTAAAATATGCTTGGATTGTGTTTTATATTTCAAGTATTTATATTTCATATGTAATAGTATAGCTTTATTATGGCCTTTATGTTTGTTTAAGGTCTAGCTTATGTATTAAGGCCCATAAGCTTAGGCCCAAGCCCAATATAAGAAAGGATGGGAACTAGGAACCTGTTGCCCTAGCTTCCTCCTATAAATCTCTTGTAAACCCTCATTTGAGGTTGGTTGTTCAAGTTTTCTTTAGGCCCAAGCCCACATCTTTCATATCTCCCTCATTTGAGGTTGGTTGTTCAAGTTTTCTTTTCACCGTATTATATTATCGTGTGTGTGTGTGTGATAACTTGTTCATCCGCCTTCATCTCTTTCTATATTACTTGTGTTTGTAAAACTAGTGACCTAACGATGGTATCAATCGCCTACTAGTTGGGTGAATCGTGTTTGTTTTGAAGTGGGTTTCGGTCCTCGCCTAAAGCAACATTTGATACTTTGGTTCGCTTAAAACTTGTTTTTACACTTTTAATCCAAGATTCTTGTACTTTCAATGTTTTAAGGTGTTAAAATACTTGTTTTGGCAAAAGTTTCAAACTTTACTGGCGTGGATTCGTTTTTGAGCTTGTTTTTGTTCTTGGGTGTCGTTCTACGCGTAACCCGTTTAGCGCTTTTGGTACATCAAGTTTCACACTTTTGTGTTCTTTTGGTACTATTGAAGCTATTCCATAACAAAAATCGGTTTAGAAACACATTTGGGCAAAATCAAAATTACGAGTAATCCTACGCGTATTGAAACCCTAAAATTACGCGTAAGATTATCCTTGGTTTGATCTTCATTTTCGTGGTTTATTCCGTGTTTTCTTACTTGGATAAGTCGAAAATCGTGGACTTTGGATATCTTTTGCCTTTGTGATAGTGTAAAAGATCATTTGAGCAAAAACCTAAACTTACGCATAAGCATAAGCTTCGGCGTGAAATCCTATAAGATTCACTTTACGCGTAAACTTAAGTCTATGCATAAGGTAATCCTCGCCTAACTTTCTCGCCTAACTTTTGTCTCGCATAACTTTAGTGCTTTTATCCTACTTACGCGTAAGCTAAATCCTATCGTAACTCCTTATTATTCGAGTAACTTTTGGTGTTTTACGCATAAGTGCTACTTGGTTTCTTGTCTTTTCTACGCCTAAGGACACTTCATCAACAAAGGTTCATTCGACTACAAAGATCCATTTTTACTACACAAGTTTAACAACATGTCTCAACCACCATACTCTAACTATTTCCCTCACACTTATAATCATCAACAACAACAACAATTAACTCCACAACATCAACAATGGAATCAACAACAAGCTATTTATCAACAACAATTTAATCAGCAACATACTCCACAAATTGGTGCAATTCCACCACCACAAATGGTTCAAACACCACCAAGTCTTCAAGTTCAACCCTACACAAACGATTTCAATCAACATCCATCAAGGAACACTATGAAGGAACCCACTTGGTTTGCAAAGATGTGTGAAGCTTTAAGCGACCAACAATCAATTCATGAAGTGGATCACTTGATAGACCTCCAATGCTCACTCCGAAACTACGATCAATGGGTGATAAGGTTCTTTAGGTTTTGTGATCGAAGAAGCCACATGGAAAGTTCTTAAAGAAGGTTATCTTGGAAGGTCCATTTGAGATGCCTCTTGTCATTGTGCCGGAGATCCAGCTGCTTTGTTCCACCAAGAGATGAACAAACCAACATTGCTACTTGTTGCGGATCTAAATGCTCTGAACTTCTACACTATGAAGTGATGAACTTGCAATGGAATACATCCTCTTAGGATTACCAAACCCAATTCTTCGTAGTGTTGATGCTCAAAAGCGCACAAAAATGTGGGATCATATTCGTCTTCTTATGGAAGGATCGTACTCAATCGGGAGGATTTGGAATCCAAAATTTACTTGGCTTATGAACACTTCATGATTGAACACGGAGAGACACTAGAGTCCTATCATCATCGATTTTCGAGACATCATCAATGATTTGGATAAACACAACATCATCATGCCAAGAATTGCGGTGAATACTAAGTTCTGAGTAGTCTTGGTCACGAATGGGAGAAGTATGTCATTTTTCTCCGTCAAGCGAAGAATATGCATCATTCTACTTATGGATTGTTGTACGATTACTTGAAGCCTCATGAAAAGGAAGTTGATCGGGAAAGGATTCTCCGTGCTCAAATTGCTAAGCGATCGCATCCGGATAATCAACAACTTGCCTTGTATGCTCAGCGAATTATCCTCTCGACCAACAACTCAACCAAGCGCTTCAAACACACCTTCACGGCAACAACCTCAACAAAATCAATTGGTTCCATACAACAACAATGCTCAAGCATATGTCGATTGAAGCGGCGAGAAATCGATCCATTGAAGCATTGCAACAAGGATTTGTGATGATTGCTAATGCTTTTGGCGTTACACAACAAATCCAACAATCGTATTCGTTCCTCATCTAACACACGGACTCAAGTTGTTGTGAACAATGGGCGTGTTGAAGTTCGAGAATCGTGATTATGGTCGTCGGATGGGCGGTGGTCAAGGGTTTAATCTTGTGGGTAGGAATAACAACGAGCTCAAGTGGTGGAGCAGAAATGCTCGAGAATCGGTTAAATGGTCTTAGATGCTACAAGCGCAATGAGAAGGGACACTGGCTAATGCATGCCCAAAGCCAAGGACTAGGGGCGGTGCTTATTTCAAAGAGGCTTTACTTTTGGCTCTTAAGGATGAAGGCGGTGGATCTCTCACGGACAAAACGAGCTTTATGGCGGATCGAGACTCGGATGATGATATGGAGGACTTGCGAGCCAATGCATTTATTATGTTGATGGCTAATATGCAAGAGTTACACATGAGTGAAACAGGCCCGATGTATGACAACGATGGCTTGTCTCGGTGATCTGAGATCATTCTGGATTGTTGATAGCGGATGTTCCCGACACATGACGAGCAATCTTAAGCGGTTATCAAACTTTATTGCAAAGTTCATTGCCTTTGTCGGGTTCGGGAGCGATCACTTGCGAAGCTATCATGGGCTACGGAGATTATGTCAATGGGAACATCGAAATCGGCGGGGTTTACTATGTGGAAGGCCTCGGTCACAATCTGTTTCGATGGGTCAATTTTGTGATGGAGATTTGGAGGTTGCTTTCGGGAGAAAACTTGTTTCATTCGTGATCTACAAGGAAATGACCTTATGTCCGGCTCGCGTAATTCTAGTCTCTACACTATCTCTATGCAAGACATGGTTGCTTCCTCTCCCATTTGCTTACTTTCAAAGGCAACATCTACAAAATCCACGGCTATAGCACCGTCGTCTCTCACATCTAAACTTTCAAACCATCACCAACCTTGCTCGACACAAACTAGTTGAAGGACTCCCACGATTCCGGTATTCAAAAGATCACCTTTGCTCGACTGTGAACAAGGGAAAAGCACTCGTGCTCATTTTCCTTCAAAGGTGGAACACAACTCTCGACATGTGCTTCATCTTCTTCACATGGATTTGTGTGGCCCGATCGCGTGCAAGCGATCAATGGCAAACGCTACATCTTAGTAATTGTTGATGACTACTCACGATGGACTTGGGTCTACTTTCTTGAAGCAAAGACCAAGCTCCACAAATGATCATCACCTTTCTCACAAAAATACTGAGTTCGACTCCGCAACACCGTCGGGATAATCGAGCAGAGACAAAGGCCCGAATTTGTTAACAAAACCCTTCGAGAATTCTATGAGAAAGTGGGAATTGACATCAAACATCTATTGCGTACACACGAACAAAGCGGAGTTGTTGAAAGACGAAACCGAGCGTTAGTGGAAGCGCAAGAACAATGTTAATCAATGCTAAACTTCCAGTTACTTATGGGCGGTGTATCTCTGCATGCTATACTCAAAACCGTTCTATGATCACAAAGCATACAACAAAACACCTTTCGAGCTTGTCCACAACTATAAACCGAACCTCAAACACTTTCATGTATTTGGATCCCTTTGCTATCCGAATAATGATCGTGATGATTTTGGAAAGCTCAAAGCCAAAGCGATATTGGGTCTTTATTGGATCTTGTGACAATTCTAAAGGTTTCGAATCGGAATCGTCGAACTAAGGAGGTAATGGAAGCGATTCATGCTCATTTGATGAACTCACGGAAATGGCTTACGAGTATATGACTTAGAACCGGTCACAACCGTTTAAACTTCCTCAACCCCATCATCGGTGAACAAAGCCCCGGCTAACTCGTCAACAAATGGAAAGGTTATTTGCTCCTACGTTACGTGGCGATATTGATGAGCGTGCTCGGTGTATCCATTGTTTCCATTGCACAACGATAATATTCCTATACGATACACACGCTACAACAACTCTTGTTGAAGATGCACCTACACCGTTGACTCCAACACAACAGATTGAACACACGCTTCCAACAATGATGAACCGGTGATGATATTACGAATGAAGTACCCCACTGCGATTTTGATCCAAATCGTTCTTCAACCCGTTTGCTAATGAGGCTGCGCACGGATGTCGCGGAATCTTCAACAAACCATTTGAATCCTCGAATCGCACAATGTATACCAACATCAACCCTCTACACGATGGACAAAAGACCATCCTCGGCTAACATTATTGGCAACCCGAATCAATCGATCGTTACGAGACAACGTCTTCACACAGATGGTGAACATTGCATTTATGCACTCACCGTCTGCCAATCGAGCCTAAAAACATTAAAGGCGCAATGACAAAAGACAAGCGGATTGAATCCATGCGGGAAGAACTCAACCAATTCAAGCGTCTTGAAGTATGGGAGCGGTTGAAAGACCAACGGGTCTCGTCATTGGTCTAAAATGGTTGGAAAAACAAATTGGATCTTTGAAGGGCGTCATCCGAAACAAGTCACGTCTAGTTGCTAAGGGTTATCGTCGGGAAGAGGAATAGACTTTGAAGAATCTTTTGCTCGGTTGCTCGTCTTGAGGTCGTTCGGATATTTCTCGCGTTCGCGACTCATATGAATATGACGGTCTATCGGATGGATGTCAAAGCGGCGTTTCTCAATGGACAACTTAAAAGCGGTCTATGTCGACCAACCGGATGGATTCGTTGATCCCGAGTTCCCGAACCATGTCTACAAAGCGAACAAAGCTCTTTATGGTCTCAAACAAGCCCCTCGGGCATGGTGCGATAAGCTATCATCTTTCCTCATTGCCAATAATTTCACCAAAGGCTCGGTTGACCCAACTCTTTTATACAATATCACGGGGCACATATCTTAATTGTTCAAATTTACGTGGATGACATCATTTTGGGTCTACACATAAAAAGTTTTCAATCGCTTTTGCAAAACTAATGAAGAAAAATTTTGAAATGTCCATGATGGGTGAACTTACGTTCTTTCTAGGATTGCAAGTTCATCAATCACCCGTGGTATTTTCTTGAGTCGATCCAAATATGCCCTTGAATTGTTAAACAAATTTGGAATGAAAACACATGATACTTATGCCACACCAATGACTCATACCAAGAAGCTAGAGATGATTTACATGGGAAATTAGTTGACCTACCAAATACCAAAGTATTATTGGGTCTCTCATGTATCTAACGACTAGCAGAGACTGATATTGTCTTTGCCGTTTATCTATGCTCCCGTTATCGATCGCGACCAAGCTGAAACCCACCTCTCGAGGCTAAAAGAATCCTCCGATACATCAAGGGAACCATTAACTTGGGGATCCGGTATCAGAAGGATTACGGTTTTGAACTAATCGCTTTTTAGAGACGACCACGCGGGATGCTTAGACTCGAGGAAAAGTACTTGAGGAGCTCTACAATTTCTCGGTGATAAGCGGTGTCTTGGCAATCAAAGCGCGGATTGTACATCGTTGTCATCAACGAAGCGAGATATGTAGCCATGTCCGCGTGTTGTGCTCAAGTCATTTGGATGAGAACACAACTCAAAGACTATGGTTACGTGTTTGACAGAATCCCAATGTCTTTGCGACAATCGGTGCCATTGCAATCTCGTGCAACTCGATTCGACACTTTCGAAATCAAAGCACATCGATCTACGCTATCATTTCATCAAGGACCACGTGGAGCAGTGCAGTTGAATTATACTTTGTGGTCTTGAATACCAATTGGCGGATCTTCTCACCAAAGCCTTGCCTCCCGCTAGGTTTAATGAGTTGGTCCACGGATTGGTATGAGGTGTTTGACTCAAGAGGAATTGGATGACCTCTTAAAATAATCTTAAAACACATCAAACACCAAAACATCTTTTGTAAATAAATTTTCAAAACAAAATACAAAAATATAAAATCTTATAAAACAACAAAATATTCTTCTAATCTATAATCTTTCAACATGGCAAGTACATGTCTTCCTTCAACACTATAATCTTTCAAAATTCGGTATTTTTACGATCAAGTGTTGAGGGGAAAAATTTTCATTAACTGTTTCAAAACATCGGTGTACTTGCATGTTATCATATCTCGGTTGTTTCATTTTACAATGGTGGTAAATTTTACGGTAAATGACACTCCTCGGACTAAAATTAATAACCTTTCATTATTTTCTCAAGTCGAGGGGAGTGTCGTCAAGTTTCTTTCCTAAAAACTTTGTTTGGTAACCAAAATGGAAGTTAAAGGCTTTGTTTGAAAAAGGAAAAGGTGGAGGGACCAAAGCGCCAAATGCCTAAAATTATTTTAATAAAACACCTCACCTAACTTTCACTTTACATTTATTACTCAAAACCTAAAACTCATCCTCGCCTAATAATTCAGATTTATATCCGTGTTTTAGATCATCATATTGTAAGTGTTTTCGTGTTTCTAACGTTATTACAAACAATGGTTTTGATTTTCATGAAAATCCAACGGCTAAAACTAATGATATGAGTGATTATGTGTTCTACGCGTATGCGTATGAACACATGATCAATGTGAGTGTGTTTGTGGTGAAATGGTTTGTGTCAAAGCGTTCCTAATACATCAATAATACCATTCTAACCATCAAAACCCACCCGAAACACGAATTGATGAATTTTGGAAATTAGGGTTTATGAGTCGAATTGGGTATTTTCAAATGTGAAGTGTTTTGGTCAAAAGATTGTTGGGTTATGCTCTTGTGTTGTTGAATTAATGATTTCCATGGTCTCTAACCACCCGAAACACGAATTGGTTAACAATTTGGAATTAGGGTTTAATGTTCATGACTTTTGGGTATTTTTGATTCTCAACAAACTAAGTGTTATAACTTGGTATTATAGACTCTCAACATATCTTAGAACTACGAGAAAAGTTTGGTGCAAATTCCATGGCTAGAAGTCATACGCGTAAATCTCAACCCTTAGGGTTTAGACCTACGCATATGACTTTCTACGCATAACGTTTAGCGTTTCATGCCATGTGATGTTGTTAAAATGATTGTTATGTGTTAATATTGATGATATGATGAACTTATTTCAAGCTTTGCTACGCTTAAAACTCGAGAATCAAGGTCATTGTAACTCTACGCATAAGGATTACCTTACGCGTAGTCATGTTATCGTAAGATTAGTCTTCGCGTAACGCTTCTACGCATAAGGTTCTACAATGGGACTACGGCGTATCCTGTGAAGGATATGCGTGGCGATGACCTCTACGCATAAGGTCAACTCTTACGAGTAGCCTTACGCGTAAGGTATATATACCTCTGGCGTAAGCTCTACGCATAAGGTCCCTTTTCCTACGCGTAACATTTCTTACGCGTAAGTTAGGATCCTGGCGTAAGCTTTACGCCTCGCATATCTCATTTTGTTTACGCAACTTTGCCAATCCTACGCATAAGCACGGATCATACCTTCATTATGAATTGTTACGTGTACAAACTTGTAAATAAACTAATCATATCGTCACGAATCCAATAATGTCACTAATAAACTTAAATCGTTTGATATGTTGTGAACAATAAGTGATAAAATAAACTTTAAAACTTAAAGTTAACTAACTCACGAAACATTTCACGGCGTCATTGGACTATTGAACATACAAGTGACTTAGGACTCGTAACAATCATTGACACTTGTACATTCAATAACTAGACAATAAGACCTTACATTGACTAACATTATGTCTTTCGATATGTTGGTTCTTTTGGCTAATGTTATTTCGAGATCACGACATGGTGAACAAATGAATGTGGATGCATCGAAGTTCTCTCCATTGCTTGATATCTATCCTTATGGCTATCCAATGAAGATAGGAAAGAATAATCTCCGTGTTGACTTTGACACCCTCACTTGCTCGAATCTTCGTGTTTAATTGCTATTGATATTACGAGGACTCATCCGTGTCGAAATATGCTCACTCACTCTGCAATTGTTCACGAGATCTACATCCAGCAGTTACGGAACACTATGGAAAGGGTCAAAGGACGGATTCTTTGTATGGTGACTCGAATCACAAACAAGTCACCATTACACTGCGGACTTAAGGGCTATTCTCTAATTCACAAGTCGATCCAACCAAACTATATGCCACACGTCTTTGAAGAGCTAACTCTCCAATTCTTAATCGATATCGGTTATGACGAGGCTACGGGAGTAATCACCAAGCATTCTCACGTAGAGCTTAAGAGTATTCCTCAACCATGGAGAACTCTCTACATGATCATCACCAAGTCTGTTTACGGTCGTGGCGGTGGCTATGAGCATCCTAAGCTCATGGAACGCAAATATTTTGGGCATTGGTCAACATGAAACACATCGCTATCGAAGCTCGATTTGGGATGACATGATGTCATTTCTCAACAAGCTTGGCTCAAAGATTCCCTACATCGGATATACTAAGCTGTTGATCCGAGAGCACTTGGACTTCATCACGATATTCCCAAGAGGCTCAATGACCCGACAATCACGATATGTTGACGGAACCTATTCTATCTGTCGAATCAAGGAATCGTCTACAAAGAAACAAGGTCTTTGTGTTGCCATATTTCCTTCTAATTGAAGATGTCGAAAGCTCGAAGCGTACAAAGGTATCAGGCGGTTAGACAAGGCAAAGTTGGTCATCTCGACGAAAAATCTTGGAACACTGTAAGGAGAACCGAGAAGAGAAGTGCGAGAAGCGCAACAAATCTTGTGAGTCAAAGGAAGCTTCCTAAAGGAATCCTCCTTCTAAAAGGATTGTTCCGTAAAGGAAGCCGAACCTATTCCCACAATTGAACCATAAAGAAAGCTTGTGGACGAGAGCTCGAAGATCTTGTCTGGATGAAGAGGTTCATTACTCTGCAACTACAACCGAAGCACACCCTCGATAGCAAAACCTCCAAGTCCTCCATTTGTCCAAGAAAAGGAAGACTCCGACAATTGTACCCTATGATGAGAGCTACGAAGAAGAAGAAGAACAAGCGGATAAATCATACGGGAAGAAGTTTACTATCGTCGAGACACCTTCAAAAGGTGAAGAATTTGCTAAAGATCAAATGGGTGGCCCGGAGGATCAAGTGGTCTTGCTCAATCTCTCCGATCTGATGCGGTTAATCGACCCGATAAGGGATCTGGTGCCACCACTCTTCGCAACAACAAAAGCTTGTGGAGGATACTATCGAATATGACTTTGAGAACCACGAAACCAAGAAGTCGAGAAAGATAAAGATGATGATTATGACAAGTTGCTTCGGATAGTCCTACACGCTCATAGGAAAACCTCGAACCACCTAAGGACCCCGAATCTCCTCATGTCTCATCATCATCGGACTCTTCATCTCATTCATCACAACCACCATCTAAGAAGTCAACGGATCATCATCCAAATCGTGAAGAAACCACCTAAATCTTGGATTTCTCGGACTCATGAAAGAATTGTGAAAGTCATCCAACAAGTCGGAAAGAAGGACATACTTCTGAAGCTGAATTGGTTTCTTGACCAAATCTGATGCTTAAATGATGAGAAAGACAAGATGCAAGAAAAAGGAAATTTGTTCGAAGTTCATGAAGAGTCATCGTAAAGAGGAACCGAGCGAAATGATCGAAGGTTACACTAACAAGTACCTTCGTGGATATCGTTCCTAAAGTCCAAAAGGCTGGAGAAGGCGACAAGAGATCATACCCACAAGTTTCTTCTCGACACTATCCCGGTGTGACTAGAAGTATTTTCGGACAACTCACCCTAACATCGTCGCATTGGTTAAACATACAATGGCCAAAGAAGTTGATCTCTCGAATACGAGTTAATCGCTAAACTAGTGATGCAAATGTCAAAGCGATGCGGAGCGTTTACTTTGGATGAAGCTAAATTTTTCGAAGGTCTACTTGCTTTTCAACTCGGATCATCATGCAAGGAGTCGGTGGATCAACCCAAGCGGCCAAGAGATGGCGATGATAAGGATAAAGACTCGCACCAAAGCGTCGGAAGCAATGCGGTGAATCTTCTTGATGCCACCTCCTCCACAACGGACTTCTTCTCAGCAAAGTCTCCTCCACCTCGGTCTTCTCTTGATAAACCTCGGGACGATTCGAGTTACCACCCCGACTCAAAAAACGGTGATTACTTTGGTATCTGGTGGTGACGATGAAGAGGTCCTTGAGCCCCAACAACAACCCACCTCTCCCAAACAAGGATGAAACCATCATCATCATCTAAGCCTTCGAAAAGAAGAAGAAAACGCTTCATCTTGGCGTCATATCATGGCTAGATGACGATAAAGCGAAGAATTTGAATGGTTTGCTACACTTGTTAACAACACTCCACCACGAAGAAGGTCAAGAATTGGTGAGCGGTAGTACCTTGGAGCATGCAAAGATTTTGCAAGAAAGGTTTCGTGTGAAGAAGATGACGAAATCGAATTGAAGCGCATCAAGAATGAAGCATTCCTACTTTTGAAAAACAACTCGGAAAGTGCAATCGAGGTTGAATATCACCTTGAAAACATTGCTCGAGCTATGTCTAATAACATGGATTGGCTCAACCCGAAGCAAACATCGACTTCACCAAGCGGGACAATCCTCCATATTACACCGGTGGTCTCGACCTCTACCTACCATTGGCCAACTGATCGACCTAGAATCCCTTCGGACATTTCTTCAACAAAGACTTAGATTTTCTTCAACACGGTGGCGATGGTTCAAGGAAATCGCTACATCTCGACACTTCCATTCCGGTGCCATATACTCGATTGTATAGCCATCGAGGCGTGCTACCCACATGTTCTCCGACAAAGTGGTAGCGTATGACCAAGATGCAATGTATGGGATTCACCATTGGCGGGCAGAAAGAATCTACTACTGTTGCTTGGTCGAGAAGTCTCAACATGCGGTGTTCGATTACTAAAAGTATCGTGGCCATCCAACATGTTGGTCTATCGTCTAAATGGGACTACACTTTTCTCAAGAAGATTGTGGTCAAAAGACAAGACGAAAGGGACTATGCATTCTCTGAAGTCGACTTTGAGAATTTGAACATCAACGATATTGAAGACATGTACCTTGCCAAAGTTCAAGGTCGCATGAGACAATTTCAAGCGAAGTACAACGTGAATTCATCAAGTCACTACTCATCTTCATCGACGCATAGTCATCAAAGAGCGTGTTGAAGATCTTGACTTGCCGTTGAATCATATCGAAGCGTGTCAACTTCACTCCACCACGCTTGATCTTCCCGACATCAACCAACTTAAACAATATCGCTCATCGACAAACCTTTCGGAGTCGTTTACCACGTGAACTTCAAAGAAATTGCTTAATGGCGTGTAGTGATCTTCACAAATTTGGAGATCATACTTTGAAGCTGGTTAGGGATGGATTGGCTTATCGGTTGAAGGATATACATGAAAAGATTGGGTCTCCCAGCGATGGAATTCTCGGGAAAGGAGGGATGTGAGAAGGATCATCACCATGATTGATGAGCGGTTGTTTGAAGGGATCGATTCGAGCGTTGGAAAGTTTTGTTGGTGGTCGACCGGGATCAACATCACCGGCTATCAGCGCCTGTTTGTACTCACAGGAACATCACTGCACTTCACGGTACTCCTTGATTTGGTTCTTTCATTAATAATTTTGGATGTATGATGATATATGTCCATGGCTTGTGCACATATAACGATGTACAACCCGTAATTGTCAAGAAAGGACCACGTAGTGCGCCTCGATGCCACAATCCTTATAAAAGGCGAAAGCTTCTTATTTTGAGTAAAACCTATCAAACCTTTCATTTTCAAGGTTTTGCTCAAAAACACAAGTACTTCCCATATGATTTTCAAAACCTCAACCGTTTATATCACTAGTTGAGGGGAGTATTTGAATTAAAACTTTGTTCACAAATTGTTCATAGTGGTCATCTTCCATGACACTCGAAATGGTCATATTTATTCTCAACCGTTCAAAAATAACATTTTATATGCCATTTTTGAGGGAGAAAAATTTGTGTGATAAGAAATATGTTGTGCAAAATGCAAATGAATCATGTACCTCGGACTTAACCAACGAATTGGCGGTACTAAATAGTTTGTAACTCGAAAAGACTTGTCACAGGACGGGTAATAATTTCAAGCTAGTTCGCTAGTAATGTAAACGTGTCTCATGAAAGGACTTGTCCAAGTAGAAAGTACCATTCGAGAAACTCTTGATAGACATGAACTCGATGGGTATGACAACCTTTTGAGGTTTGTCTACACCTTCAAGGTAGTTATTAGAGCTAGTTGTCACCTAAAAGGCGACAATGTAACTCTTTAACTATACAGCGTAACCGTGTCTCGCGGGGATTGTCTATCTTGATGGATCAATTCAAAAGTGCGCTCTTTCCTCACTGTGCATTTAAACCATTAAAACTATTAAGCACATGTGGAGGGGAGTATTTATGCAAAACCTTATCTCTCACGATGGTTCAAACATGTTTTCATTTACAAACCCTTTGAGAGATATTTTCACATCTGATGGTTTTAATGGCAAACATAGGTTAGTCATGGGTTATAAGGTGACTAAGGTTAGGAATAACAGTCCTATGATCCGCCAGAGTGGAGGGATCTACCCAAGGACACTACCATTAGTTAGTGTTAGAAGTCCTTAGGAATGATTGTAAAAGGAGAAAATGAGAATCGGAGAAAGAAGGAGTTGAAGAATCAAAAAGAAATGTAAAGTAAAGGGTGAAAAAAACGACCCTCCAGTTATTCAACTTAGGGCGGACACGGGTTCAATTCATATACTCTTGGTTGTCACTTAGTGACACCGGTATTGAAGATTAAAAGTCGTCATGGACCCGATGGCGCATGCACTAAACCTTCTTAGCCACTCAAGTTTCTCTCAAAAGAAGCTTGTTTCATTCTCACAGGAACCCTCGTAAACTATTGGCTTTCTCTTAGAGATCGGCTGGTATTGAAGAAGAGACCCTCTCCTAGTCTCCGCTCGGGAAAACCAAATCGCACTATTGAGTCTAGAGCCACGAGATTCATCAAAAGATCTCTTAGGAACACTTGACATTTAATCACTTGATGATCAACTAATAAGATTATCGATGGTTCATATCGAGTCCTTCACGGATCTTAGCAATGTCGAGAACATTTATGAGAGGTTCACATCTGCGATCCTCGGTGATTGAATGGAAACTCTGCCGGGTCAACATCAAACGACCACGGCGGCGGTCGCCGGTAACTCCCGTGGATTACGCGGGTGTGTCTCAAGCGGTCTGATCGTGAGTGATGCTTGGTGTACCTCGGCGACTCATCTGAGCTGTAGATGTGCTTGGTACATCGCGTTATCTCACTTGTGGGACTCCGGTTCGAGAGCGGCCTTTGTAAAATTAGAGTTGTGTTTTCACACTATCTTGTTAACACTCTCGAAGTTCAAACTTGTAAGTCTGGAAACGCTTATTACTAACCGTTTGAAATGTTTTCTTCTTATGGAAGCTCGGGAGCGGAATGATCGTCTTGATTCTTCTCATGCTCACGCCAACATCATCACTAATGGAAGTTCTATTCAAAAGCAACACAACCGTCGAATGATTCTTCGTCAAACTAAAGAATCTACAAAGTTAAAGACTTAAAGAACTTCATCGATATTGAATTCCAACGTCAAAGAGCGTGTGAGCATGTTGAAGAATGGCGTGGAGACACTTTGGGCAGACGAAGCGAGAACTGAAGCGATTGATGCGAACAACAACATACTATCACTTACACCACAAAGAACAATGATCAAAGAACAAAGTTAAAGATGACGTCAAAGCATAAGCGTTCAAAGATAACTATCTCTACACTGGGGAGATTGTTCGAATCAAGGCAATTCCTCTCACGAAAGAAGAATGTCGAAAGGCGTCGAGCTACTATTACATCAACGCCTTCACCGTTTACATTCATATATACTTGAGGGAGATTGTTGGAATCACTCTAAGCAGTATTTCAAGTATTTATATTTCATATGTAATAGGTAGCTTTATTATGGCCTTTATGTTTGTTTAAGGTCTAGCTTATGTAGAAGGCCCATAAGCTTAGGCCCAAGCCCACATAAGAAAGGATGGGAACTAGGAGTGTTGCCTAGCTTCCTCCTATAAATACTCTTGTAAACCCTCATTTGAGGTTGGTTGTTCAAGTTTTCTTTTCATTCACTCTCTTTGCCTTATATTATTATTTGTGTGTGTGTATAACTTGTTCATCCGCCTTCATTATAACTTGTGTTTGTGTGTGACCTTCTAAAACATCACCAAACTTGTTCAATCCCACTTCCCAACCACAACAAACCAAAGCCTCATCTCCTTTCTATATTAATTGGACTTGTGTTTGTAAAACTAGTGACCTAACGTTTTAATGCATAAAAATCAAGAAAATAGGCCTAATATAGTGATTTTCTAGTTTAGCTTATTTAATGCTTATTGGTTCTTGAAATCGTGTAATTAGTAGTTTTATAAGTTAGTGAGCTTGTGGGATTAAATATATATAGCTTTTATTAGCCAGGAAGCCACGAATAGTGAATCAAATTCCAACGGGGTGTTTGGCACGACTTCATTTTAAGGTGTTCTTGCAAGTTCTTGTTCATTTCGTCTTTTCCCAACTTTGATTAAGTCTTATTTAGTCCATATAAGCTGTTTTCGGTGGTGTTGAGCTCTATTAATGCATTTTTAGGTTTTAGCTAAATATGAAATTTTTAGATCTTTAATCATAAATCTGACTTCATTAGGTTAAGATGTTTATTAACGCTTATTTTAAGTTGTTTTGATATGTTTAAGTTATTAGAATAGAATTCCTAAGCCATGCACTAATTCATTCCATTTTGGCCATTTCCCATTTCATGTTCTCGCATCGATACTTAGTTACCCAAATACCCTTATAGTTTTGATTTTAATTTCTTCACCTTAAGTCCAAATTAGTGAAATTTTGGATTCTAGCTCTCGGTTGGTTGTCTATTCATACGTATTTTAGTTAATTTTATGAATTTTTCTAGATAGCTTAATAGGGGCTTAAAGTTGGTACATTAGGGTCGTTTGGCATTAAGAAGTCTTAAACCGATCTAGTGCTTAAATGCCTTTTGCTTGAGCTTATTTGATCCATTCCGATTCAGATAGCTCGGTTTTAGATAGTTTAGGCTAGTGGTAGCTTATAGTAGCTTATTGGTAGCTTTTAGCTTATTTCAAGTCTTATTTGCATTAGTTAGTTGCCCAAATCTTATTTCACGCACTCTATAGTAGTTTCGTTATTTTCCCTTGTTTTCGTGATTATTTTATAATATTACGGAAGTTTTCATACTTTTCGGGGTCTCTTGATATTTTTCGCATTTTATGTCATTTTCTAGCATTTTTAAATAGCATTTTATTCAAATAATTTAGAAAAAGCTCATAAAATACAATTTCAATTTTATTAGTTTTAGAATATTCAAAAAGTCATAAAAGTTTTTTCCTGAATTTTCTTAGTTAAAATAGATTTTCTAGCATTTTAATTAATTTTAACTAGTTTTTAATTAATAATAAATATTTAAAAGTCTAAAAAATATATTTTCAGTTTTAAAATTAGTTTTATAATATTTTAGATTTTTCCAATTTATAATTTCATTTTTAGGTTAATTTTCTATTTTCTTGTATTATTAATGTATTTTAAATAGTTAAAATAGTTTTTAATTAATAATAATTAGATAATTAGTTTAAAAATTAATTTTCTTTTCAATAATTTTCTAGTATAATTAGGATTGTAAAAATGTATTTTCCATATCCGTAGGTATTTTACTTCTTTATTTTTACGTTTTATTTCGTACGTTACGTAGTTTTTAATTTAAACGTACGTTTTAGGTTTTTAACGTGAAACGTTTTTTAAAAAAATAGAATTAGAAGGACTTCAAAGTCTTTTATAGATTTAATTTCCTTAGTTTAATCACTCACTCACTCATATTCCTTTTTCTGTCCAAATCACCCGATCACAAACCCGTGTTTGAGTACCATCACGACCTCGTTAGGAAGAACGACCCGGGTTTGCGGTTTCTTACGCAATACTTTGGAACACACACTATACTACATTTGATTAGGCGCCTCAAAAAGGTCTTTGTCGGTGGTGGATAGTCGGTTCGTGGTTGAGAATCACGGTTGTCATCCCTCGGTCGGCGATCTTGCCAATTTCGATATTTCGACCGTAATAATTACTACGATATCCTCCTCCACGGTATCCTCCTTGGCGTAACTTGCTTCTCCTTCCTTTGGTCCACCCATAGGTTTATCGTCGCACTTTTCGGACGATGGATGATTTCCTCACAATTGTTGCATCCGTCTCGCATTTCTTTCATTTCATCTTTGATATCTTTATCTGCGAGTTGATTTTGAGGTTAATGCTTCCATCTTCTCCATGAGTTTTGAAGTATCGGTGTTTTCGACAAAAGCAGCGGTTTTTCGGAGAGGTTTAGTTTTGGAATCTTTGGACCAATCAAGTTTGAGAAGTACTCGATCTTTGAGCAATTGATTAGCATCGTTGGGAGTCTTATAGAGAAAATTCCTCCGACATCAAGGATGCCTTGAGAGATTTCATCTAGTCCATGGTAAAGATTTGGATAATGGTTCTGTTGATAGCCCATGTCTATGACAACTTCGAAGCAAATCTTTCATTCGAAGCCAAGCTCGACAAGTGATTCGTTTGGGTTTTGGTTGAAAGCAAATTTCTCCCATTAATCGATCAAACATGGCGGTGGAAAGAATCGGCTCACAAAAGCTTGCCTCATCTCCTCCCAAGTATTGATGATTCACGGGTTAATTCATTGTACCATACTTTAGCATCTCCGGCGGTGATGATGGGAAAAGTTTGAGTTTGATGGCATTGACATCGGTGTCGCCATAACGAAACATGCCGCAAATTTCGATGAACTCGGCAATGTGCTTATGCGGATCGGCCAGCGCCTCGCCATCGAATTGTCGGTCTTTGATCATAGAAAGATGATGTCCCTTCACGGTGAAGTTTTCACCAAGGTTAATAGCAACAATAGCACTTTCGGTGTTGGTGCTACGGTTCGATTGGTTCCCACATGGGTTGATCGTCCGCCATGGGAAAAGGTAAATTGGTGAAAGGGTTGTAAACAACTTTGGCTTCAATGAGGTTATCAAATGGTGGGTTTGGTACTCTTGGTACACGATTTTCCAATGGTATGAAACGTGTTCTCCTTCTTCTTCGAATCAAACATTCGGGGTTGGTAAGAGGTGTAATTGGTTCTATTCCTCACGCTCGAGTGTTCATCTGTTGTCCTAGAGAATCCAGCAATATCTAAACACACGAACAAACAACAAAATGCTTTTATGGGTCGAGAGAAGGTAACCGGATCGGTTGCGGGATCGCGACCGATCGGTTAAACCAGATGATTGATGGGCAAAATCGTAACCGATTCGGTTGAGGAGCAACCGGATCCGTTAAGGTTTCGAGAAAATATATTTTTGTTGAATCGACTTTGGGAATTTCAAAACTTGTTGAAACACAATCAAAATCCCAGTGGTATAAAAAACTTGATGTGCCGGTTGGTGCAAGTTTTAAATTTATAAAGGTGAATTACCAATGTTACCAATAACACATACGAGCAAGTATACTCGTCCGTTATAGCAAGATTATGAATGTAATTCGGGATTGTTCGCGAGGATTTGAGTGAATCTAAGCAGAAGTTTGAATTAACGGAGTCTATCCAAAACATATAACAAAGCAAATAGATATAATGAAATTCAGATGATTAAAAACTACACTTGCTTAAACTAGTTTCATATCATAGATTAATATGATTGTGTTAACCTCTTAACATGTTGGTTATGATAACTAGTTGGTGCAGTAATCTATTGTTCTTACAAGTTAAACCCTCGTCAAGATTTTAGTTTATAAAAACAAGCATTAAGTTTAACCAATCAATTCAAGATCAATTCAAGTTTCATAAGTCTACATACATAAACTTAAACACAAAAACATCCACTTGTTCATCAAATTGCTTAAGAAATGGTCAATACAAAAGGTAACCGATCATAGACAAAGGCTACAATTGATTCTCAACAACTAATCTTACGACCATTTAGATGTTTCCAACCAATCCAATTTGATAATCAAAAGCGTTTCTATTACAACCACACCTTAGTTCCTTTTATAATCAAGAATAATGGGTAAAACAATCATCCATAGACAAAATGATTATGACTAGTTGAATAACACGAAGTTCTTTCGACCCCAACGATTATTATCAATTAGCCAAACTTGATTAACAAATGTCACTATGAAACTTTAGCACAATTGGATCTTAGAATCAACTTGAAATTGAATTAAAACATGTTAACACAATCACTAACTAATCATATGATAATTAACATCATTTAAGCAAGTGCATAAAGAAACTAGCCACTCATAGCAAACATGAACATAAACTCAGAACTTTGAACATTAGAAAACATGATTAAAAAGTCTTACAATGCTTGGAATAAGATTACAAATGGTGTAGTAATGATTCCCAAAGTATTGAGGTGGACTTCTTGGTGATTTGGCCTCCAAATGGTGAACTTCTGGATCTCTAAACTTCTCTGGACTTCTAAGGACGAATTTTGAGAGCTTAAGGCTTTGTTTGATGAGTAGAGAGATTTGTATTATAGGTTGTGTCTCTAATGCTCACAATTAGCCTCTATTTATACTAATTCCAAGGCCTAGGGTATTAAATGCTGAACTTGGCCACCAAGGAGTGAGAAGGGACTAGAATACACCAAGAGAAGGACCTAGAATCGTTTGGATGCAAAGGGAAACTTAGTGATGAAGATTTGGCAATGCAGCTTCTCCAACGGATCGGTCATACGACCAACCGATCCGGCTGGTCTTCAATAACAACTAGCCAACCGATCCGGTTGCGGGTTGCGACCGATCGGTGGCGATGGTAAAACATTGATTCGGCGTTTCAACCGATCCGGTTCTGGTTGTAACCGGATCCGGTTGGATCTTCTGAGATATGGAAACTTGATCTTTCCTTTACTATGTCTTGTAGAACTCGGTTCTTCAATCACTAAGGTCTTCAAAGGTCCTTGAGATCTTGATTTAGTCTTCTTCAAACGAATCTTCGTTTAAGATTCTTTTCTTCATTTCTTTCTCGTTTCCCTGCACTTGGTTATAAACACTAGACAAACATCTTTTGATATGTTTAAGTACTATAATCACGCAAATATAACCAAATAACAGATATAAAAGTACACATAACGCTACTAAAAACATGCACAATCTGAGCGTTATCAGGGTCCATGACGACTTTAATCTTCAATACCGGTGTCATCTAGTGACAACCAGGAGTATATGAATTGAACCGGTGTCTGCCCTAAGTTGAATAATACGGAGGCTATTTCTTTTCACCCTTTTTACTTTTCTTTTAATTCTTCAACTCCTTCTTTCTCCGATTCTCATTTTCTCCTTTTATAATCATACCTAAGGACTTCTAAATTCTAACTATTGGTGGTGTCCTTGGGTAGATTCCTCCCAAGACAGGCGATCGGTGACCGAGCCGATTGTCCTGGGTAGATTCCTCCGGCTCTGGCGGATCATAGGATGGTTATTCCTAACCTTAGTCACCTTATAACTCCATGACTAACCTATGTTGCCATAAAACCATTTTCACGAAAATTTCTCAAGATGTTTTATAAGTGAAAACATTTTATAGCACTTTGAGTTTTGCACTTACGAAATACTCCCCATCCACAAGTTCTTAAGTATTTTGACGTAAATCTGCATGGTGAGGAAGAGCTCGCACTTTTGAATTGATCGACTCAAGATAGACAATTCCCATGAGACACGGTTACATCACGACTAGGTCATCTTGAAGTTGTAAACACTCCTTGGAGAGGAGGTTTGACCCGTCAAAGTTCATGTCTACCAAGAGTTTCTCGAATGGTACATTCTACTAAGACAAGTCCTTTGAGACACGTTTACATCACTAGCGAACTAGCTTGAAATTATTACCCGTCCGGACAAGTCTTTTCGAGTTACTAACATTTAAGAGCTCGTCAATTCATTGGTTAAGTCTTTAGCACGAAGATTTAATCACAATTTTCACAACATATTTGTATCACATAATTTTTCTCCCCCTCAAAAATGGCATATAAATGTTATTTTTGACAAAATTTTTATATCAAATATGTCCATTTCGAGTTTTATGGGAAGATTTCCACGAAAAATCATTTGTGAACAAATTTTTAAACAAATACTCCCCCTCAACAAGTGATATAAACTTTTGAGGTTTTGAAAATCATAAGGGGAAGTACTTGTTCTTTTGAGCAAAACTTTGAAAAGTGAAAGTTTTGATAAGTTTTACTCAAAAGTAAGAAGCTTTCGCTCCTTTTATATGATTGTGGCACCGATGTGTACCACGGGGTCCTTTCATTACAAGTGCGGGTTGTACATCGTTATTTGTGCACAAGCCACGATCAAATATAGATCAACACATCCAAATATTCATGAAAGAAACAAATCAAGGAGTACCGTGAAGTCCGTCAATAACACCGGAGTTCTTTACGGGCGTTGATAGCCTATTAGAGATATGCCCGACGCCCACCCACGAAGCTCTCTAATGTCCTTATCCGATCACTACGAAACAACCTCTCATCAATCTCGGTGATGATTTTCTTCACATCCTTGATCTCTAGAATTCCACCTCTTCTACGACCCAATGCCTTCATGAATCTCTTTAACCGATATGCCAAACCATCCCAAACCTTCTTGATGTATGATCACAAAACTTGTGAAGCTCCTTGCATGCCATGAAGCGGTTATGATGAAGTTCACTTGGTGAGACAACACCAAACTTTGGTTTCACGAGGATGGTGTCTTGAGCCGGTTGGTTGATATCGGGAATGTTTAGCGGCGTGTGGTGAGATTAACATGTTTTGGTGCGATTCTACGGCAAGTTGAAGGTCCGCAATACGCTCTCGGATAACGATGCTTCGATGAATATCGAGAACGACTTGATGTAATCGCTGGATGTTGGTGGAGAATTGTCGCATTCGACCTTGTACCTTAGCAAGATACATGTCTTCAATGTCATTGAGTGACAATCTCGGAAAGTCCGCTTCAGTAAAGTCATATTCCTGTTCGTCTTGGCGTTTGACTACGATTTTCTTCAGGAATGAGTAGTCCCACTTAGAAGATAGGCTAACATGCATTATAGCAACAATCCGTTGGTCACTGTATACTTCTTTTTTCGATTTGAGTACATGGCAGCTTCTGTAGTAAATTCTTCTTTGTTCAGGCCAATGATGAATCCCATACAGTGCATCGAGGTCATACTTAACCACATTATCAATAAACATTCATGTGGCTTCTTCCTCGATGGCCACATTGTTGGAGAAGATTGCCGGGATCGGAAGGTTAGTGAGGTAGGGTATTTCGTGCTCAAATCGCTACCATGTTGAAGAAACTCCAGGTCATTGTTGAAGAAATACCGGTAGGAAATCTGAGGTTGATCAGGTCGGCCAATGGTGGGTAGTGGCTTGGTCCAGTCGGTGTAGTAAGGAGCCTTGTCAGGTCTGGAGAAGTCGATGTTCGATTCAGGGTTGAGCCAATCAATGTTGTTGGACATGGCTCGTGCTATGTTGTCGAGATGATATTCGACTTCAATGGCACTGTCAGAGATGTCCTTAAGTAGTTGAAAAGCCTCGTTCTTAATTCACTTTAACTCTGCTTTCGTCATCTTCTTAACTTTAAACTTTTCTTGGATGATCTTGACATGCTCCATAGTTCAACCATCTACCGGTTCTTGGCCTTCCGGTAATTGAGGGGTGGCATCAACAAGCTTAGAGAACCATTCGTATTCTTCAGTGTCATCTTCATCCAACCAAGGTACAACAGTAGTAGATCTTTTCTTTTGTGGCTTGGAAGACGATGCTGGTTGCTTAGTTGATGTAGAAGAAGGAGGTTGTTGTTGGGGCTCGGGGAATCTCCTCGTCGTCACCACCGGTGTATTCAAAGTGATCACCGCTTTTCTCCGTTGGTGGTGGAGACTCAGAGTCCTGAGGTTTGTCTCTAGCAGGAGGACGTTATGAATATCTTCTAGTGGTGGAGGTCCTTTGGGGTGGTGGAGGCATAGAAGAGGATTCGCCAGTTTTCTTTGGACGTTTTGGCTCAGAATCCTTGTCCGCATCATCATCATCTCTTGGACGCTTAGCCCTTTCACCTGACTCTTTGCATGATGTTTTGAGTTGATATTCCAGCAATTCCTCAAATAGTTTAGCTTCGTCAGAAGTGAATGTGCCGGATCGTTGAGACATTTGCATTACCAGCTTCGATATCAATTCAGCATCGGAGACAACCGGAGATGGGACTGGATTGATTTGCATAGCAACAGATGTAGTTGACATTGTATGCTTGACCAATGCCATGAGATTAGGATAGAGTTGTCTGGTGAACATCTCTCTTGTCACTCCATGGACGGTGTCGAGAAGAAACTTGTGAGTATAGTCTCTAATCGTCTTGTCCATTTCCCCTTGTATATCTCGATTGAGAAACTGTTGGATTTGTTCCCGTTCTCCCAAAAACTCGTTTATCACAGTCTGAAGTAGATTGATTATGTCCGCAAGCTTATTCAATTTCTAGTTAACTACGTTGCGCTTCCTTGCTTGACGGACAACTTTGACAATCCAAGTATCGATTGGTTTCTTAACCGATTTGGATGCGGATCTGGTGGTGGCATCTTTGGAAGGTGGTGGTGATGAATGTGATGAAGAATCTGACGAAGATGAGTGATGAGATGGATCCGGGTCTTTTGGTGGCTCAGAAGTGTCTTCCGGGTTGTGTTCAGGATTATCTAGAAGATAATTATCAGCTTCTTCTTGAGCTTTAGCATCTTCTTTAGCTTTTACCCTAGCCTCTTCTTTAGCTCGAGCTTACTCTTCAGCTCTTTCCCTAGCAGCTTCCTCAATGTCTTCATCAGTAATCTTTTCATCCTTCTCCTTTTCTTGTTCCGCTTCTTCCTCAAAGTCAAAGATGATTTGATCTTCTTGTCGTTGTTGCTCGCTGATTCGTGAGTGGTGGTACCGGTTCCCTTATTGGGTTGATTAACCGCATCGAGAACCGGTGTGGTTAGTCCACCACCACTTGAACCTCCAGGCCACGATTTTGTTAAAGATTAAATTCCGTAGCAGACATGTTGTTGCTCGAGATGCTTGATGTTTTGTGGTAGTCTTTGTCCTCATCCTTTGGTTCTTCATCCGAACTCTCTTCTTCTTCCCGCTCTTCAACCGGAGTTTTACCCTTGTCTGCTTTGGGACTTTGAGGTTTTTCTCGTTGTTGTATCATCCATACTGACTGAGTAGTGAACCTCCTCATCCGTCTCGGTATCCTCGAGTCTTGATCCTCTAATTTGAGTGCCGTTGAGGATTAGGGTGGCTCTTTGATGGAACTTTTCTTTTAGGGAAGGATTCCTCTTTGGATACTTGCACTTCCACTTCGGTGCTTGCATCACTTCTGCCCGCCCGATCTCCTCGGTCTTCTTGGCCGGGATGGCGTAAGAATTTTCATCCATAAAGGCGACTTTGCCTAAGGTCACCTTCTTGATATCGTGAATATGATTGAAGGCTTTAACATCATTAGTGAGTAGGCGCTTAGTCGAACTACACCTTGCTTCTTTATTGACGAGTCTTTGAATCGACAACATTTAAGGTAGGCTCAAACAACGCAGATGATGGTCGGGGTCATCAAGTCTCATGGGAATGTCTTGATTATTCCCAAGTATCCTTTGGATCAACAACTTAGTGTATCCGATGTGGGGACCTTGGTGCCAGCTTCGAGGTAAGACATCATGTCTTCCCAAATCGTACTTCATAAGTCAATATGCATCTTGTTGACCATGCCCCAAAAGATTTGTAGTTCCATGAGCTTAGGATGCTCATAACCGATGTCTCGTCCGAAAAGTACTTGGCGATTATGATCTATAAAGTTCTCCACGATCGAGGGATGTTCTTTATATCGACCAAAGAATGTTTAGTAATGATCCTCATGACTTCATCATAGCCAATATCGACCATGAATCTGAGTGTAGCCTCTTCGTTGGAGTAGGAACATACTCAGGTCGGATGGCGGGGAGCGTAAGAATTGCTCGTAAGTCGACAATGGTGACGGTGACTTGTTTGTTGTCGAGAGTCACCGTGACAAGATCTTGACCATCGACTTTCTTCATCGTGTGCCAGAACTGATGGATATAGATCTCTGGTACAGTTGCTGAATTGGTGAGCATGTTGTGGTAGGGATGAGTCTTAAGAATGTCCACAACAATTCGGCAAGAGGATTCAGAACAAGTGAAGTTATCAAAGTCCACCCTGAGGTTGTTCTTTCCAATCTTCATTTTATAACCAGTAGGGAAAATGTCTTCTATTTTGAGCTCATTTGGTGCGTTAACGTTTTCCATTGTGATGTCCATATCGCGATCTGAAAGATATTTAGCCAAAAGAACCAACATATACAAAGACATTACGTTAGTCAAAAGTTGATTTTATTGTCCAATTATTGAATATGTTATGTTAATGAATGTTACGAGTCCAATGTCACTTGTTTGTCCAATAGTCCAAAGTAGTCATGATAAGTTTCGTGAGTATATTAGTTTTGAATTTTAAAGTCCAAATTTTCACTCATTCACACAACATATTAACCATTCTAGCTTATTAGTGACATTTTGGTTTTATGGCGTTATGAGTAACTTATTTACAAGTTTGTACGCGTAACAATTCATTGGTAAGGTTAAATTTAAGGCTTAAGCGTAAGAATGCAAGCTTATGCGTAAACATTGTGTAACCATACGCTGAGACCTAAGCTTATGCGTGGCAGTTCCTCTTGGCATAAGGCTTACGCGTGGCGTATGTGGGAGCTTATGTTAAAGTTTACTCGTAAGAGTGAACCTTATGCGTAAGACTCCAAGTTTATGCATATCCTTCACAGGATACGCGTAGTCCCCATGTAGACCCTTACGCGTAAGATTTCTATTACGAGTAACATCTACGCGTAAGGTGTTCCTTAAGCGTAGAAATCCAATTTTGACCTTAATTCTAATTTTGCACGCGTAAAACCTGAAATAAATTCATCATAACATTTCCATTAACACTTTTATTCAACCTCTTTCAATCACACATGGCTACACAAGTCACATTTGGTTATCAGTAGACTAAGTTTATGCGTAAACTAAAACCCTAAAGTTTCAAATTTTACGCCTAAACAATCTAGCCATGGGAATTGAACTAAATGATTTCTCGGTAAGTCTTAGAGACCATATGAGTGAACTGGAACAAGTTTTAACATCAAATACCTCGTGAATCAAAAATACCCAATACAACGAATACTTAAACCCTAAAGTTTAATTTAGCCAAATTAGTGTTTCGGTATGATTCAAGGTTGGTTTTGGTCAATTAAGTATGTACCAAACATCATACAAGCATCTAATTACACGAAACACTCACAAATGAGAACCCCAAATTCACGCATAAACCCTAAATCTTGAAAATGATTAATTGAAGTTTCGTGTCACACCCCAAATTACATGTTTTGCAACGGAATGGAATTCACGGGGGTTGGCCGTCATAGCACCACAATCACAGTTATATTGAACGACCTAAAGTGTCGCTTTGAAAATATCGTTTGATTAAGTAAATAATCGAGTTTACAAAACATAGGTCCCAAAATATTTCCAATATATCAAAACGAGTTTGTTACAATCAAACGATAGTTAAGTGCATAAAATATAGGTGAGACGCATCGACACCGCGACTCTATGATAAGTCCACATGCATGCCATGAAGTGAATGCCTTAGATATCCGAGATAAAACATGCTAAAAGTGTCAACACAAAGGTTGAGTGAGTTCATAGAGTTTGAGTTGAAATGTAAAGCCTTTCAAAATCGTTTATGCAAGAAAGGCATTGTAATCCACCCGCCCAAGTTCCCCCATACAAAACTTGCAACCTGTGTGTTTACAACCCACCGCCAAAATGTGTATAATTTATGTTCAAGCGCATGATGTCAAATGAATTCACAATAGTACCTAACTCGACGTAAAACCATAGCACATAATCAATAGCACCTGACTCAATGTATCGATGGTCAATCGATTTAGAACATTATACTGACGAGAACAATAGCACATAATCAATAGCACTGACTCAATGTATCAAGAGTCAACGATTTAGAACATTATCTGACGTAGAACTATAGCACATAAACAAGAACAATTGATATAGTACAACATTCGGTTTTAAACGATGGTGATCATGATAGAAGTTATCCTTAAAAATATAAAGTACTTGTGAAAAATAGTTAAGCATGTATCTCCCCCAAAATAGTTCAAAACATATAAAAGTAGGGGCTACGAAACTCACCTGATGCAATTATAATGATGACAAGAGTGGATACACTGAAATGCGGCGCAATCTCTAAGCGCGACCTATTATGAATGATATGCTCTAATGTAAATCATGAAACAATGTCGTGCATGCAAACTCATATGATATCCATACCACTTGTACATTTGAAAATAATGTTTATCATCGAAATATATGTTTATGACATCTCGTCATATTATAAAATACTTTACAAGTATTTATGTTGAAATGATATCATACGATAATCATTTAATGATTTATTATGAAATTATAACTTTTAAATCAGTAAAATAATGTCATTTGACAATTTCATGAAAGTGACTAAATAGCCTCGAAAAACTAGTCGTAAAATGGTGCACATCGAGTGTTAGGAAACAAACTCAACGGTTTTGGAAAGCTTGTATCATAATCCCAAAGTTTTAGCATTTAAGTTTTTATCATAGAGGTCTCGATCATAGAGAAAATGTAGGTAAAGTATGGTACTTGTATACAAAATATTGTTTAAGGGTGGTTTTCAAAGTTTAAGTGACCGTATTTTATTCGTTACAACTCCGTTTGACGAGACGGTTAATCATTTTGGAAAATAGGCTAAGCGAACTTACTTTTACTAGAAAACTTCATTTTATAAAAGTACTACATCAATGTTAAAACGACCCTTAACATGGTCATTCATGGCGATATGTTTGTCTATTAGAGAATATATTAGTTATGCTTATATATAATAGTTACGGCAACTTGTTTAAAATGTGAATAACTTAGTCGTTATAAGTCCGTTTTCTATGTTCTTTATATCCACGGTTTCAGATTAACATATACTAATATAATTTTGATTAATCGACACAATTTATAATGCTTAAGACTCATTTTGACTCGTAAAAGTTGAGAATACATGCTGAATTTTCTCGAAACAAATAGTTTTCGTCGTCAAATTTGAAAATATCATAACTTCTTCGTTATAACTCCGCTTTAACCCGTTCAAGCGACCACGGTTTCGCTTTTAAGTATATTTTCTGAATATCTAGCCCAAAATATTTTACAAACTGTCGGATTTTCCAGATTTCACAAATAAGATCAGACCCTTAATTATACTTGTCGAAAATGATTTCTCTCGCGTAAAACTTATTCCAACCAATTCACAACAACTCCGAAGCTATTCTAATCCTACCATACACCTTCTTAGGGTGTCATGGGTTCCTAGACATCACCAAAAGTGATATATTTCAAGGAGTAATTATAGGATGATAATTATATATATAACACTTAAAAACATTAAAAAGTGGTATAAACATCATTATGACTTGCATGTTTTTCTTAAATATGATGAAATGAACACCAAATAAATATAAAAGATGAACATGAATATGAGATGCTTACTAGTAACTTGATGCAGTTTAATGAACAAAGGTTTTATCCTAAACACCCAAGGTTTTTATTTCACAACCTTAATCAAGAGTGTAACTAGAGTGTATAAAACTTGTCTTGAAAATTTTTGGATGAACTTCTCTTGATCTTGTATATGGCCGGTTCTTAGGTGAAGAGAGGAAGAGAATGGTTTTGGTTTTCACACTTTGTGAATGAGTAAGTATATGTGATGTTAGAGTATAATACATTAAAAGTATAAGATATTTTGGCAACCAAAATGTGTGAGTCATATGGGTGTCGACATATACATAAAAAAAAGATTAGATGAGTTTTGTTATCAATTAAATGCATAAGTGTAGGATAAATGTGTAGATATTTAAGGATATTTAGTAACTTGTGTATATATCTAAGCATTTAAGGTAGCGTTGGCTAAAAATAAATTTTAACGGATCAAAATAAAGTATATTGAAGCCATAAAAATTATAAAAATATATTCCTTACAAAAATGAGTGAAATAATAATTATCGTGTAATATTTACGAAAACCGTAAAATTTTATACATAACAATTTATATACAAAATAAATTGAAAACATCGGGTAAAGTAATAATATTATTTTATAATCTTAATATGAGTATAAAATATATCGGGATAAGTTTTTGGAAGTATCGGATTAAATGTTCAAAATAATTAATTGATGCGATAGCGCTTATTTAATAAGAAAATAAGCGTTTAATGTAAAATGCAAACCCATGCATAAATTGATATGAAATGATGTTACTAATGATGTGTAGACTAAATCTAGTCTATATGAAATGTCTGAAATTACGAGTTGTCACATTTGCCCACTCCAAAAGGAATTCACCCCGAATTCAGTTAGTGTTGGTCTCTCCCTGGTTAGGATTTGATGTGGCAAACTTTCCATTCCCGAGCAAAACCCTCAAAAGACTTTTAGGTAACCGATTTTACTTAATCTCACAACTCATCAAACAAGAACCATGAGATTAGACTAAATCGGTTTGAGTAACGGTCTTTTGAAAATTTGGCTCGATCGTAGAATAACTTACACATATAAGACTACTACTCCTTCATTGCATGATTCTTCCTAAATTAGACATACGTGATCAGGCTATGTATAATTTAGGAGTAACTATGCAATGCTTGGACTAATCGACTCATATGATATTTGGTGTTAAGTCACAAACCCGCATGTACAATGAGTATGCACTTATAATGATATAATGAGATGCTATGATGAAGTAGTTATAGTCTAGGGTCAATGATGCAACCTAGTTCACTATAACCGAAGCTCGATACCAATCATCACACCCCAAATTACACATTTTGCGTGAATGGAATTCTGGGGTTGATTGTTGCACCACAATCACAGTTATATTGAGCGACCTAAAGTGTCGCTTTGAAAATATCGTTTGATTATGTAAATAATCAGAGTTTACAAAACATAGGTCCCAAAATATTTCCAATATATCAAAACGAGTTTGTTACAATCAAACGATAGTTAAGTGCATAAAATATAGGTGAGACGCGTCGACACCGCGACTCTATGATAAGTCCACATGCATGCCATGAAGTGAATGCCTTAGATACCTGAGATAAAACATGCTAAAAGTGTCAACACAAAGGTTGAGTGAGTTCATAGAGTTTGAGTTGAAATGTAAAGCCTTTCAAAATCGTTTATGCAAAGAAAGGCATTATAAATCCACTCGCCCAAGTTCCACCGATACAAAACTTGCAACCCGTGTGTTTACAACCCATCGCCAAAATGTGTATAATTTATGTTCAAGCGCATGATGTCAAATGAATTCACAATAGTACCTAACTCGACGTAAAACCATAGCACATAATCAATAGCACCTAACTCAATGTATCAAGAGTCAAGCGATTTAATCGTTGTTCCCTATTCACTATTGTTTAAAATCAATTAAGTATGTAAAACAATATTAACAGTGAATAATGACCGAGATTAACATAAGTAAAACACACGAGGTAATTTTCAACATCATATTCTTATTAGAAATAAATCAAAGAATGTTACCCAAGTACTTGGAATAGTACTTGGGATTGAAATGACAAGGTTTGGGTGACTCTCTCTAAGCTTAGGCTAAGTCTAAGCACAACTCTTAGAACCCACCGAGCTAGCTCAAGGATAAAGTTGTATTTGGAGGAGTGAAAAGTTGGCTTGTGTGTATGTGTGTTTTACAATTCACAAGCTTAAACTTTTCACTCTTCTTCTTATGCTATTTATACAAGTGTGATATTTAACTTTAACCTAGAAGACAAAAACATAGAACTCAAAGAAACATGAATCTTGAAGGATTCGATTCGTTTGTCTTTCTATTTATAGTAGGCGGCGAGACTATTTCCTTTGACAGAGAATCACCGCTTACTATAAGTGGAAAGATATGATTCTAGAAGATTGTGACCATCGTAGACCGGATAAAGACTTGAGGAACTAAGTTTTATCCGGGTAAAACTTTCCGCTTTATCCAAATCATTCTTCGATCTTTAAGGCCTTGGTCTCTTCCTTCATTTGTCTTGGTGTTTAACAGTTGGAGAGGAGTCGAGGGATTCAGTGAGTTATTGTCATCACTCACCGAATCCACCATCTTCTTCTTGACTTAGTCTTCACCCTTTAAGATCCGCCTTGGAGTGGAGAGGCTTCTTCTTTGCCTCGTACTAAGTATCCTCGAAGATGACTCACCGAGAGACTATGCGCTCGATGACCGATTGTGTTTAACGGATTAAACACTTAGGATATTTTCTATTCAAATCCAAGATTAAGGGATTGGGTATTTATGAACCCAACAGTCTCCCTATTTGGATAGACAAATAGCCTAAGTGTTTGATCGATGTAAAGTGAGCTAATGGCTTCTTCACACGTAATGTACTAATGAAAATAATAAGGAACTTTGAGTAGTTTAACAAAACATACATCTTTATTGATCGATTCCATAATTCCTATCACTAATACAAGAAGATTAATTGATGTCGACGAGATGGATACCCAAAGCTTCAAGCTTCACTTTCTTGGTGATGAGTGTTTCCTGTCGGGATGATCTCGATCTTAGCATTCGTGTCTTGACAAACCACGACGTTTTGGGGATTGGATCCGAGAGGCACAAGAATATAGTCGATCATTGCGCCCACTCGGCTGATCAATGTCACTCCATCTTTGAAATGCACGGGTTCCCATAGACATCAATGTGGAATAGCCCTCTTCGTGCTCTTCAATCACTAGACAGTTCACAAAATTTACACCTCGTGAAGTTCTCTGTTGCATTCAAGGCCAAGCACTTTGATCTCGTGTTGGAAATCAACTCTTTCCTTTTGCCGGTGGAAGCTTGTGGTTGAGATCCTTGAGGTGCAGTCAAGGTAGGTGAATTCTCGCCAATGGTGCATCCTCAAAGATTTCATATCTTTTATCGAGCATTTTCATCGATCCTTGACCACCTTATTTTGCTTCTTTCCAATGATCGGACCAAGTTCATCAAGTTCGGTGATCCCAAAGTCACCGAATTTTAAGGATCATGAACTTCAAAGTGTCTTTTTTCATCCCTCCGAAAACATACATAGCCAATGGTTTAGTGTTGGGAATAATCTTGACATCGCTGATTTTTCAGAGCCTTGGTGGTCATTGTCGATTGTACTCCTCAATTACGCTTTCACGAGAGCTTGGCTTTCTCTCTTTCTTCATACCGAGCCTCATTGCGCCCATTTGAGCAACTGAGCTTCCTTGAACTTCATCTGCTGACCCTTTTGAGCTTGCTTGCATCTATTCCCACATTTTCACTTCTTGACAATCACTTTGGCCGTGCCTCCTTAGTCTTCTTATCATCCTCGCCTTGTTTCAATTTCCTTTCTTCTTTAGCAAGGTGTTTGGTTAGCTATCGAGGAGTGAAGAGGTATTCAAAGGTGTCACCGATTTTAGGGAATCTTCTCGTGCTCGAGGTTGTCAAGATGTCTTTACCCTTGTCCCGTCCCGAGGAAGATGATGCAATAATGGGAGGTGTTGTTATCATGATTGGTGTTAAGACCGCCGGTGTTGTTGTTGTTGCATGAGGTGGAAGTGATGAGATTGGTACCGCCGAGACCGGTGCCGATGATGATGATGTTTGAGTCTTGAGATCGGTGGTGTTTGCTCCCTTCGATGTGAAGAGGAGTTTCTTGACAATATTCTCCCCTCAACTGCTGCCGTGGCGTCGGTGAGGGCAAGAGTTGGAGTAGGTCTTTGAGGGGTGACCGACTTGACCTTTGAAGGCTGATAGATTTCACCATCATGGCCTTTATTTCAAGTATCTCATCAAGACCAATGACCTTTGCATCCAAGTTCGCATGAGATAACTCCAAGGCAATCATTCGTGGACCAAGATTCCAAGCCATGAAGACGAGGCCCGAGTCAAGGTAGCTACCGAGTGTTCAAAGTGAGTCCATGGTGATCCAAGAGTCCGAATGTTTTGAAGACTCGAACATTTGCGACTTGAGCATCTCTATAAGGTCGGTGAGCTCGATGAATTTTTGCATATGCCTCGGTGGCCTCAAAGACTTTGGCATTGAGCGCTGGGTCTTCTTTGACAGTCATCCCCCGATTTCATCAATTGTAACCCCAACCGTCTCAAGATGCTTGAGGAACTTAACCATGTGTTCATCCAGTTGACAAGATGGTGGTACATAAGATCTACGTGCTCGTGAACATTTTCGTTGAAGGTGAGCACATCGATCTAAGGTCGAATAACCGCGGCCTTCAAGTGTGTTGATCCCAAAACTGCTCAAGAACCCCGAAAACGGCTTCCTTGTAGCCCTCTTGATCCACTTAACCAGTTGTCTTTCAAGTGAGTGGAAGAACATTGTCAAACCTTTGAATTCATCGTAGCCGAGGATGAGGCCGAGTCATTGTCTTCGCTTGAAAAGGTGACTCACCGCTGCTCTGTGGATCAGTGAGGCTCTTGTTCGCTTTGAACCTCGGCCCACTTCTTCTCCTGCCGATAAGATTTCTTCATCACTTTCAAAGAAGGTCATCATCGATTTTAGCAACTCAAGAACCTCAAAGAATCATTAATGCGGAGTGGGAATGGGTTCCATATCGGTGGGTGGTATTGATCCCTCCGAGTCTTTGTCCTCGTGGACCCCTCGGACACCGTGGAGTTTCCGCGTCTTCTCGGGAGTCGATTGGTTTTGGTTTCGACGGCGGTTGTTCCTTTCCTCCGAGTCTTTGTCCCGAGTGACCCCCGATACACCGTGGGTAATTCCCAATGCCTTTAACAGAGTCGATGAATGTTGTATCCCTATCGGTGGGTTGTTTGTGTCCCCGAGTCTTTGGGATCGATCGGTGTGCCCTCCGACAAAGACTTGGATTTGTTAATGTCATCATCAGGCGTGGTGGGCGCGCCCTACCGGGGGTTGTTTGTTTCCTCGGATCTTGGGAGTAGTAGGTGTGACCAAGGCACCGATCGTGATGTATCGGTGTCCTTCGTTGTCACGGGGTGGTTGTTGCCCAGTCGGTGGGTGTCTTTTGGTCTCGTGATTTTTGTGCCTCTTGGCGGTGCTCACAAGCCTCGGGGCCCCGAGACTTTGGTTTAGTCTTAGTCCCGGCCTCGAGACTTCCCTTTCTCCTTTAGGAGCGGGGTTTGAGACACCGATCCCTCCCGGTTGTTTACAAGAACCATATGGGTCATCAATTCAATAGGTGTGACAAGGGATGGGTCCTTTTGAAAGTTTGAAGGACTCGGGATGCCGTAAATTTCCAAATTTTTCATCCCGAGTATAATTGGTACCAAGAATAATTGTAAGCACAAGAGACAAACCTATGATACTAAATATACTTCGTCCTAGTTTTGCTCAGTAGCTTCGTTACAAGATCACCGTAAATGATCTCCCTATGTCGACAAAGGACCCATTCATTAGGCAAGATGCCATCATCAATGAATAGAGTTAACCTGCTCGGTGGATGAGTGGTTCCCACGAGGACCCGAATCATAAAAGTGAAAAGGATCCTCCAAGCCACGGGAATGAACTTTTAGTGACGGGCAAAATTTTGGATCCAAAACGATTTGTTTTAACCCATCCTTCACCGTGGAAGGTTCGTGATGGGCGACATAAACACCTTTGTTGTAATTCTAACCACGTTGAAGTGCAAAAGTTTTGTAATCCAGGTATTGTTGCCCCATTATGTTGGAATCACTCCTAAACAAGATTTCAAGTATTTATATTTCATATGTAATAGGTAGCTTTATTATGGCCTTTATGTTTGTTTAAGGTCAAGCTTATGTAGAAGGCCCATAAGCTTAGGCCCAAGCCCACATAAGAAAGGATGGGAACTAGGAGTGTTGCCCTAGCTTCTCTCCTATAAATACTTTTGTAAACCCTCATTTGAGGGTTGGTTGTTCAAGTTTTCTTTTCACATACTCTCTACGCCTAACCGGTCATAATATTGTTTGTGTGTGTGTTAGATCTTGTTTAATCGCCTTCATCTCTTTCTTTATAACTTGTGTTTGTAAAACTAGTGACCTAACAAAGGTATCAATCGCCAAATAGTTGGGTGTACTCATTTGTTTTTGAAGTTTTTGGTTTTGGGTCTTACGCGTAAGGTTAACGATTCTTTAGCTCTTTAAAACTTGTTTTTGCACTTTTAATCCAAGATTCTTGTACTTTCAACGCTTTAAGGTGTTAAAATACTTGTTTTTGGCAAAAGTTTCAAACTTTATGCGTGGATCATTGTTTTTGAACTAGTTTCTATTCGTGTGTGTATTTCACGCATAACTGCTTTGAGTGCTTTGGATCATCAAGTTTCACACTTTTGTGTTATTTTGGTGTTATTGAAGCTATTTCATCACACAAAACCGGTTTAGAAACAACTTTGGGCAAAATCAAAATTACGAGTAATCCCACGCGTATCAAAACCCTAAAATTACGCTGTAAGATTTTCCTTGGTTTGATCTTCAATTTTCGGTTTATTCCGTGTTTTCTTACTTGGATAAGTCCGAAAATACGTCGACTTTGGATATCTTTTGCACCGTGAAGTGTAAAAGATCATTTGGGCAAAACCCTAAAATTACGATAAGATAAGCTTACGCCAGAAATCCCACGATAAGATTCACTTTACGCCGTAAACTAAGGTCTCACGACAAGGTAATCCCACGCCTACGCTTTCTACGCCTAACTTTTGTCTACGCATAACTTTAGTGTTTTTCCTACTTACGCCAGAAGCTAAAACCTACGCGAACTCCTCATTGTTACGCGTAACTTTTGGTGTTTTTACGCATAAGTGCTACTTGGTTCTTGTCTTTTCTACGCCTAAGGACACTTCATCAACAAAGGTTCATTCGACTACAAAGATCCATTTTACCACACAAGTTTATCATCATGTCTCAACCACCATACTCTAACTATTTCCTCACACTTATAATCATCAACAACAACAACAATTAACTCCACAACATCAACAATGGAATCAACAACAAGCTATTTATCAACAACAATTTAATCAAGAACATACTCCACAACTTGGTGCAATTCCACAACCACAAATGGTTCAACCACCACCAAGCCTTCAAGTTCAAACCTACACAACCGATTTCAATCAACATCCATCAAGGAACACTATGAAGGAACCCACTTGGTTTGCAAAGATGTGTGAAGCTTTAAGCACCCAACAATCAATTCATGAAGTCGGATCACTGATAGACCTCCAATGCTCACTCCAGAAACTACGATCAATGGGTGATAAGGTTCTTTAGGTTTTGTGATCTAAAGAAGCCACATGGAAAGTTCTTAAAGAAGGTTATCTTGAAGGTCCATTTGAGATGCCCACCGTCATTGTACCCGGAGATCCAACTGCTCCACCAAGAGATGAACAAACCAACATTGCTATCAAGCAGATTTAAATCCTACGTAACTTCTACACTATGAAGTCGATGAACTTGCAATGGAATACATCCTCTTAGGATTACCAAACCCAATTCTTCGTAGTGTTGATGCTCAAAAGATCGCACAAAAAATGTGGGATCATATTCGCCTTCTTATGGAAGGATCTCAGACTCAATCGAGGATTTGGAATCCAAAATTTACTTGGCTTATGAACACTTCATGATTGAACCCGAGACACTAGAGTCCTATCATCATCGATTTTCGACATCATCAATGATTTGGATAAACACAACATCATCATGCCAAGAATTGCAGTGAATACTAAGTTCCCGAGTAGTCTTGGTCCCGAATGGGAGAAGTATGTCATCTTTCTCCGCTGCGAAGAATATGCATCATTCTACTTATGGACTGTTGTACGATTACTTGAAGCCTCATGAAAAGGAAGTTGATCGGGAAAGGATTCTCCGTGCTCAACTTGCTAAACAATACATCCGGATAATCAACAACTTGCCTTGTATGCTCAATGTAATTATCCTCTCAACCAAAGAACTCAACCAATCGCTTCAAACACACCTTCACGCCCACAACCTCAACAAAATCAATTGGTTCCATACAAAGAACAATGCTCAAGCATATGTCGCTGAAGCGATCGAGGAAACAGATCCGTCAAGCATTGCAACAAGGATTTGTGATGATTGCTAATGCTTTTGGCCGTTACACCAACAAATCCAACAATCGATTCGCTCCTCATCTAACACACGGACTCAAGTCATTGTAAACAATGGACGTGTTGAAGTTCGTAATCGTGATTATGGTCGCCGATGGGCGGTGGTCAAGGGTTTAATGTCGTGGTAGGAATAACAACAGAGCTCAAGTGGTGGAACAGGAAATGCTCGTAATCGGTTAAATGGTCTTCGATGCTACAACCGCAATGAGAAGGGACACTGCTAATGCATGCCCAAAGCCAAGGACTAGGGCGCGTGCTTATTTCAAAGAGGCTTTACTTTTGGCTCTTAAGGATGAAGTCGGTGGATCTCTCACGCATAAAGAACAGAGCTTTATGGCGTATGCGCTCTGGATGATGATATGGAGGACTTGCAGCCAATGCAAATTGTTATGTTGATGGCTAATATGCAAGAGTTACACATGAGTGAAACAGCCCAAGAGATGACATCGATGGCTTGTCTCGTGCACCGAACAAACCATCATCATATCTCGAACTAATATCTCCATCAAAATCAATCCGCACACGGCTCAAAATGTTCAAAATGAGTCATCTACATCTCATTCTCGACGATTAAATAAACCCCGTAGTTACATTTGACGATCCGTATGACCTTATGGTTTCCTTGATAATCAAATTGACTCGTGGTTATACTTGATGATCTACATAATGATCATGTTGTGACTCACGTTGAACAAGATGAACCTTGCCCCATCCGTATCTTGTTCTCATTTTAAAGACCAACAATCCAAAATTGTCGAATGTGTTGCATTAAATCACCCCTTAAAAGTAAAATGCATCGTTAACCAAGGATTTTGAATGTTTACAAATGCAACTCAACTTTTTCAAAACTCAAGACAACCGTGAAAAAGGTTTTGAAGCCGCTTTGCAAAATCTCATCAAAATGAAAAATATTTAGAGAGACAGATGCGTGATCTAGCCGCCTCGAAGAATGCTTTGTTGTCTCGAATTAGAACAATCAAACACGAACATAAAAAGCAAATTAACGCCTCACCTTGGAAAATCAAAAGCTAAGGTGAGTTGTTGACTTGTCAAAACAGCCTCCGTGATACAAAAGCATTCAACGAATCGGTAGATGACCTTCTTGAAGAAATTATCGCTTGCAAAACAAACTTAAAGAGTTTAAAACTGTTGTTTATAAACATGGTGAATCAAGAATGACTATTGAAAAGTTTACCTTAAAACCCAATCCAAAAGGATATGGAAAAATCTAGCCGACATAAACCAAAGCTTTCACTAAAAACATTCAAACCAACTCCTCAAGTTTCCAAAGGTAATACAAAATTGATAATATCACATGAGTGTTGTTGAATATCATCGTCAAGAGGAATTAGATGCGTAAGACGAGAGTCGATCTAAATTAAAAATGTTGTTTACAACAAACCTTTAATTATAAAACGCGGTCACTTTCACACACCAACGGATTCTTCAAACACACCAAGGGTTATCATCAAAACACCGAGTCTTCTATTGTTAATCCCAAAATGACTTTGCACAAACTTATGGTCCTTTACCTTCCATTAGTGAAGTAAACTCACAACCCGAAAATCGAAAAATTCTTCGATATTTTGACATTTTCATGGTCGACCTCAAAATTTTACAACATGAGATAGAATATCGATCCGAAATCAAAGTTGAACATTTTCAATCGCCTCGCGCGAGAACAAAGAGACATTTTTCGAAAAATCTTTACCTAATGTTAAAACTTGAAAAGTTGTGCAATTGCTCGGGAAAAGGATTTTCATAAGGAACTTGGGTAATGAAAACGCTGAGAAAATGTAAACATCTATTTCTAACACAAAACGCAAAAAGAAACTCTTGAGAAAAGATGTTGATCGACTCTTGGAAGATGTTATCTGTGCCGATATCCATAATGTTGTGTTACTTCATGCTTTGCCATTTGCATCCGATTACATCTCTCCGATATTGTTGAAACTGTTGTAATCATGAGAACACCGATAATGTGCTTCGATCGAGTCTTTAAAAGTCGAAAATAAACGACACACACCGAAATTTACAATGCAAAACGTCGTCTTCATTGGTGTGAAAAGATATTCACAATCATCAACTTAGTTTTCAAAAGAAAATCGCCGCTTGAGTGCAAAATCTTCCGATCCTAAAATTGAGCAACTGGATGATCAAAACGTGTCTTTGAAAAGTCAAATCTCAAAATATGAACAAGAACTTTTAAAAGTTAAACAGAATATGGTGTCATATTTGATTTACTCAAAAGACTCGACTTGAAGCATCAAACGAACTTGATCACTATCTTGCTCACACTAGAGATGTCATGAATTTTGCCGGTAATATTCGCTCGAAAATCAAGATCCGATTCACACCATCTCTAAGTTACGGAAAAGTTAGGAAAGTATGAACAACTTCCGCCATCGTGATTAAGAGATTAGCACCAACACACTTAGTAATCGTGAACCTAGAATTCCCACGCCAAATCACAAGTTGCTAATGTGTTTCCCATCAAACAGAATAGTTGCATCTTTTCCAAACGTCCGCACTTCACACCCTAGAGCACTCAATCAAGAATAGGAAGTTGCGACCTAAGAAAAGATCAATAAGGAATGCTAAAGTAGAAGAACACCCTAGGACTCGAATAAAACTCATGTTGCTTCCACTATAGATGTTATGTCTCGCAAATGTAATACAAATAGTGATGTAACGAATGCTAAACCGTTAAGTACTTTTGATATTCATCCGATGCACCTTGTGTTATTTGTCAAAAGCGTATGAATTCGATTGTCATGACAAATGTGTTGCTAAAGCTATAATCTCGATTACAAAATCCTAAGAATCGAATACCTCTAGGCCCACTAATCATTCTAAGTCCGTGCTTGGTAGACCGCCTTCTTTAGATTCTAAGGCAACCATTGCTATCACAAGAGCTCCCGCTCACCTCCTAAGAATGTAGTACCACCTAGTGTTTTCACTAAGACTAAAGCAAAGAGTAGTTATAGATGGCGAAATGGATATATAACACACTAGGATTTAAATGGATGCCTAAAATTCTCAATGTGTATGTCTAACATACCGCTTCGAACCCTCTAACATTTCGGGTTCCACATCTACTTCTATTCCATCCGTGTCGCCTGTGTGTAATGCAGTGATATGATCATTCTCTGATTGTTGATAGCGGATGTTCCCGACACATGACAGCAACCTTAAACTGTTATCAAACTTTATTGCAAAGTTCATTGGCACCGCCGATTCGGAACGATCACTTCAGCAGCTATCATGGGCTACGGAGATTATGTTAATGGGAACATCGAAATCAGCAGGTTTACTATGTGGAAGGCCTCGGTCACAACTGCTTTCAAGAGGTCAATTTTGTGATGGAGATTTGGAGGTTGCTTTCAGGAGAAAACTTGTTTCATTCGTGATCTACAAGGAAATGACCTTATGTCCGCTCGCGTAATTCTAGTCTCTACACTATCTCTATGCAAGACATGGTTGCTTCCTCTCCCATTTGCTTACTTTCAAAGGCAACATCTACAAAATCCTCGCTATGGCACCGCTGCCTCTCACATCTAAACTTTCAAACCATCACCAACCTTGCTCGACACAAACTCGTCAAGGACTCCCACGATTCCTATTCAAAAGATCACCTTGCTCACCGTGAACAAGGGAAAAGCACTCGTGCTCATTTTCCTTCAAAGGTGGAACACACCTCAAAGATGTGCTTCATCTTCTTCACATGGATTTGTGTGGCCCGATGCGCGCAAACGATCAATGGCAAACGCTACATCTTAGTAATTGTCGATGACTACTCACGATGGACTTGGGTCTACTTCCTTCGTAGCAAAGACCAAGCTCCACAAATGATCATCACCTTTCTCACAAAAATACAGTGTTCACCCGCAACACCGCCGTGATAATCGTAATGCATAAAGGAACCGAATTTGTTAACAAAACCCTTCGTGAATTTTATGAGAAAGTGGAATTCAAAGATCAAACATCTATTGCACGTACACCGAACAAAACGGAGTTGTTGAAAGACTAAACCGAACGTTAGTGGAAGTCGCAAGAACAATGTTAATCAATGCTAAACTTCCAGACACTTATGGGCGTGTCGATTCATCGCATGCTATACTCAAACCGCTCTATGATCACAAACGCCACAACAAAACACCTTTCGAGCTTGTCCACAACTATAAACCGAACCTCAAACATTTTCATGTATTTGGATCCCTTTGCTATCCAAATAATGATCGTGATGATTTTGGAAAGCTCAAAGCCAAAGTCGATATTGAGTCTTTATTGATATCGTGACAATTCTAAAGGTTTCCGAACTGAATCGCCGAACTAAGGAGGTAATGGAAACGATTCATGCTCATTTCGATGAACTCACGGAAATGGCTTCGAGTATAACAACTTAGAACCCGGTCACAACCGCTTAAACTTCCTCAACCCCATCATCACCGAAGAAAGCCCTCACCTAACTCACAACAAATGGAAAGGTTATTTGCTCCTCTGCTCGTGACGATATTGATGAACGTGCTCTCGTGTATCCGCTGCTCACCGCACAACCCGATAATATTCATATACCGATACACTGCTACAACAACCATCGTTGAAGATGCACCTACACCAGCTTGACTCCAACACAACAGCTTGAACACACCGCCTCAACAATGATGAACCAAATGATGATATTCTCAATGAAGTACCCCACCGCAGATTTTGATCCAAATGCTTTCTTCAACCCGCTTGCAAATGAGATCGCCGCACTGATGTCGCGAATCTTCAACAAACCATTTGAATCCTCGAATCGCACAATGTATACCAACATCAACCTCTACACATAGATGGACAAAAGATCATCCTCCGCTAACATTATTGGCAACCCGAATCAACCAACGTTACGAGACAACGCCTTCACTCGATGGTGAACATTGCATTTATGCACTCACCGCCCCGCTAACTGAGCCTAAAACATTAAAGATGCAATGACAAAAGACAACCGGATTGAATCCATGCAGAAGAACTCAACCAATTCAAACGCCTTGAAGTATGGAACCGGTTGAAAGACCAACAGGGTCTACGCCATTGGTTTAAAATGGATTTGGAAAACAAATTGATGTCAAGGAATGTTATCCAAACAAGTCACGGCTAGTTGCTAAGGGTTATCGCCGTGAAGAGGAATAGACTTTGAAGAATCTTTTGTCCGCTGTTCGCCTTGAGGTCGTTCGATATTCCTCGCTCACAGCTCATATGAATATGACGGTTCATCGATGGATGTCAAAACAACGCTTCTCAATGGACAACTAAAAGAAACGGTCTATGTCACCAACCGATGGATTCGTTGATCCCGAGTTCCCGAACCATGTCTACAAACCGAACAAAGCTCTTTATGGTCTCAAACAAGCCCCTGCATGGTACGATAAGCTATCATCTTTCCTCATTGCCAATAATTTCACCAAAGGCTCGGTTGACCCAACTCTTTTATACAATATCACGGGCACACATCTTAATTGTTCAAATTTACGTGGATGACATCATTTTGGGTCAACACATAAAAGTTTTCAATCGCTTTTGCAAAACTAATGAAGAAAAATTTTGAAATGTCCATGATGGGTGAACTTACGCTCTTTCTAGGACCGCAAGTTCATCAATCACCCCGTGGTATTTTCTTGAGTCACCCAAATATGCCCTTGAACTGTTAAACAAATTTGGAATGACAACTGTGATACTTATGCCACACCAATGGCTCATACCAAGAAGTTAGATGTCGATTTACATGGGAAATTGGTTGACCCTACCAAATACCAAGTATTATTGGGTCCTCATGTATCTAACAACCAGCGCAGACTGATATTGTCTTTGCCGCTTATCTATGCTCCCGCTATCGTCGCGACCAACCGAAACCCACCTCTCTCGAGGCTAAAAGAATCCTCCGATACATCAAGGGAACCATTAACTGGGATCCGTATCCAAGGATTCGGTTTTGAACTAATCGCTTTTCAGACGCGATCACGCAGGATGCTTAGACTCAAGAAAAGTACTTCAGAGCTCTACAATTTCTGGTGATAAACCGTGTCTTGGCAATCAAAGAAGCAGGATTGTACATCGTTGCATCAACCGGCGTAATATGTAGCCATGTCCGCGTGTTGTGCTCAAGTCATTTGGATGAGAACACAACTCAAAGACTATGGTTACGTATTTGATGTAATCCCGATGTATCGCGACAATCGGAGTGCCATTGCAATCTCGCAACCCGCTCAAAGACTCAAATCAAAGCACATCGATCTACGCTATCATTTCATCAAGGACCACGTGAATGTGGTACCGTTGAATTATACTTTGTGGTACCGAATACCAATTGGCGATCCGCCACCAAAGCCTTGCCTCCCGCTAGGTTTAATGAGTTGGTCCACCGGATTGGTATGAGGTGTTTGACTCAAGAGGAATTGATGACCTCTTAAAATAGCCTTAAAACCCGTCAAACACCAAAACATCTTTTGTAAATAAATTTTTCAAAACAAAATACAAAAATATAAAATCCGATAAAACAACAAAAATATTCTCCTAATCTATCTTTCTTTCAACATGGCAAGTACATTTTTTCCACAACACTTTAATCTTTCAAAATTCAAGATTTTTTCCGATCAAGTGTTGAGGGGAGAAAATAATCTATTAACTGCTTCAAAACATCTCGTACTTGCATGTTATCTTATCTCTCGCTTGAATCTTTTACAAATGGTGGTACATTTTCGTTCAAAGACACCCTGACTTAAATTAATAACCTTTCATTATTTTCTCAAGTCGAGGGAAGTGTCGCAAGTGTCTTTCTTAAAATCTTTGTTTGATAACCAAAACGGAAGTTAAATGGCTTTGGATGAATAAGAAAAGGTGGAGGGACCAAACTGTCAAAACTTTAAAGTTACTTTAAATAAAATACCCTACCAACCTCATTAACTTCATCACATTTATTATCTTACCAAACATAATCCACGATCCATAATCGCTTGACAAATCCGTGTTTCGATCATCAATTTGTAAGTGATTTCGTGTTTATAACAAGTTTTTAAGCAATGGTTTTGAATTTTCAAAATCCAACGGTTTAATCTTGAGTTATCATCACTTTTGTGTCTTACGCGAAGCACAAGAACACCAAATCATGAAAGGGTGTTTATGGTTAAAAGGGTTGTGTCAAAACGTTTTAAAACATCAATGATACCTTTTAATCATCAAACGCACCCGTAAACACGAATCGAGTATATTTGAAAACTAGGGTTTATGCGTGATTTGGGTTTTTCCAAATGAGAACGTTTTTGGTGAAAAAGATTGTTGTATAAGGTTATTATCAAGTTGAATTGATTATATCCAGCTCAGATTACACCCGTAAACACTAATAATTCATAAAATGGAAATTAGGGTTTTGTGTTCATACGGTTTGGGTACTTTTGATTCTTGACACTTTTGATGTTAAAACTTGACCAAAACAACTCTATATGCTTCTTAGTCCTACCGTAATCACTTTAGTGCATAATCCATGGCTAAAATTCATACGCCAGAGAATTAGGGTTTAGACTACGCGAAGATTTTCTACGCCAGAATCGACAAACTGCTCAAATGTGTTTTGATCCGTCATAAAATGAATGTTATGTGTTAAACATTGATGATATGATGCTTTGTTTCGTGCTTGCTACACTTAATATTCGTAATCAAGGTTGTTGTTACTCACGATAAGGATCACCTTACGCGTAGCTTGTTATGCGAAGATTAGTCTTACGCGTAGCTTCTACGCATAAGGTTCTACATATGGGACCACGCGATCCCGTGAAGGATATGCGTAACAAGGACCTCACGCATAAGGTCAACTCTCACGAGTAGCCTTACGCTGTAAGGTTAATATATGCCCACGCATAAGCTCTACGCATAAGGTCCCCTTTTCCCACGCTGTAACACTTCTTACGCGTAAGTTAGATCCTACGCGTAAGTCTACGCCACGCATATATCATTCCCGCTCACGCATAACTTTACCAATCCTACGATAAGCCGAGATCATACCTTCTTTATGAATTGTTACGTGTACAAACTTGTAAATAAACTAATCATATCATCACGAATCCAAAATGTCACTAATAAACTTAAATCGCTTGATATGTTGTGAACAATATGTGATAAAATAAACTTTAAAACTTAAAGTTAACTAACTCACGAAACATTTCACGACATCATTGAACTATTGAACATACAAGTGACTTAGGACTCAGAACAATCATTATCACCGTACATTCAATAACTAGACAATAAGACCTTCCGTTGACTAACATTATGTCTTTCGATATGTTGGTTCTTTTGGCTAATGTTATTTCGCATCACGACATGGTCGAACAAATGAATGTGGATGCATCCAAGTTCTCTCCATTGTCGATATCTATCCTCATGGCTATCCAATGAAGATTGGAAAGAATAATCTCCGTGTTGACTTTGACACCCTCACTTGCTCGTAATCTTCGTGTCTAATTGCTATTGATATTCTCGAGGACTCATCCGTATCGTAATATGCTCACTCACTCGCAACTGCTCCTCGAGATCTACATCCAACAGCCTCGAACACTATGGAAAGGGTCAAAGGATCGATCACCATAATAAAGACTCTTAACCACAAACAAGTCACCATTACACCGCAGACTTAAGGGTCGCTTCCTAATTCTCAAGTCAATCCAACCAAACTATATGCCACACCGTCAAGAGCTAACTCTCCAATTCTTAATCGATATCGGTTATGACGAGGCTACGACCAAGCATTCTCACGTAGCCTTAGCTTAAGAGTATTCCTCAACCCCGAGAACTCTCTACATGATCATCACCAAGTCTGCTTTCGGTCGTGACGGTGGCTATGAGCATCCTAAGCTCATGGAACCGCAAATATTTTGGGCATTGGTCAACATGAAACACATCGCTATCGAAGCTCGATTTGGGATGACATGATGTCATTTCTCAACAAACTTGGCTCAAAGATTCCCTACATCGATACACTAAACTGTTGATCCGAGAGCACTTGGACTTCATCCCGATATTCCCAAGAGGCTCAATGACCCCGACAATCACGATATGTTGACGGAACCTATTCTATCTGTCTGAATCAAGGAATCGCCTACAAAGAAACAAGGTGTTTGTTGCCGATTTCTTCTAATCAAGATGTCGAAAGCTCAAACGTACTAAAGGTATCCGGAAGCGCTAGACAAGGCAAAGTTGGTCATCTCGACGAAAAATCTTCGAACATAGTCCAAGTAACGGAATGAAAGTGTGTGATGATCAAAGCAATGGAGTATCTATATCTGGTACAAGTAAATCATATATGAGTAATCACCAAGCATTCTCACGTAGAGCTTAAGAGTATTCCTCAACCCCGAGAACTCTCTACATGATCATCACCAAGTCTGCTTCTCGTCGCGACAAAGGCTATGAGCATCCTAAGCTCATGGAACCGCAAATATTTTGGGCATTGGTCAACATGAAACACATCGCTATCGAAGCTCGATCCGGGATGACATGATGTCATTTCTCAACAAACTTGGCTCAAAGATTCCCTACATCGATACACTAAACTGTTGATCCGAGAGCACTTGGACTTCATCCCGATATTCCCAAGAGGCTCAATGACCCCGACAATCACGATATGTTGACGGAACCTATTCTATCCGCCGTAATCAAGGAATCGCCTACAAAGAAACAAGGTGTCAGGTTGCCGATTTCCTTCTAATCAAGATGTCGAAGCTCAAACGCACTAAAGGTATCCGAAGCGCTAGACAAGGCAAAGTTGGTCATCTCGACGAAAAATCTTCTCGACCTGTAAGAAGAACCGTAAGAGGAAGTGCAGAAGCACAACAAGTATCGTGAGTCAAAGGAAGTTTCCTAAAAGGAATCCTCCTTCTAAAAGGATTGTTCCCGTAAAGGAAGCCGAACCTATTCCCACACTTGAACCACAAAGACAACTTAAGGACGAGAGCTCAAGATACCGACATGTATGAAGAGTTTCATTACTCGCAATCGCAACCAAACACCGCCTCAAGAGCAAAACCTCCAAGTCCTCCAAATTGTCCAAGAAAAGGGAAGACTCAAAGAATTGTACCCTATGATGAGAGCTCAAGAAGAAGAAGAAGAGCAATTGGATAAATCATACAGAAGAAGTTTCACAACGCCGACACCTTCAAAAGGTCAAGAATTTGCTAAAGATCAAATGAGTGGCCCCGAGGATCAAGCGGTCGCGCCCACCTCTCCGCATCCCGATGCGTTAATCGACCCGATAAGGGATCCGTGCCACCACTCTTGTGCAACAACAAAAGCCTCAGAGGATACTATTGTGTATGATTTTGAGAAACCGAAACCGAGAAAGAAAAGTCTAGAGATGACGAGGATGATTATACAAAGTTTCTTCTAGACACCCAACACACTCAAAGGAGAAAACCTCGAAACTCCTAAGGACATGAAGTCTCCTCATGTCTCCTCATCATCGACTCTTCATCTCATTCATCACCACCACCATCAACGAAGTCAACCGATCATCATCCAAATCGTTGAAGAAACCACCTAAATCTTGGATTTCTCGACTCATCAAAAGATTGTGAAAGTCATTCCAACAAGTCGAAAGAAGGACATACTTTACGTAAAACCGAATTGGTTTGTCGACCGATTCAAGACTTAAATGACGAGAAAGACAAGATGCGAAAGAAAGGGAGTTTGTTCGTAAGTTCATGAAGAATCATCGAAAGAGGAACTCGAACGAAATGATCAAGGTTACACTAACAAGTACCTTCAAGATATCGCTCCTAAAGTCCAAAAGGAACCGGAGAAGACAAAGAAGAGATCATACCCACAAGTTTCTCCTCGACATCGCCCCGTGTGACTAGAGAAGTATTTTCCGCACAACTCACCCCTAACATCGCCGCATTGGTTAAACATACAATGGCCAAAGAAGTCGATCTCTCGAACTGAAAGTTAATCGCTAAACTAGTGATGCAAATGTCAAAGCGATCCGAACGCTTACTCGGAGGAAGCTAAATTTTTCAAGGTCTACTTGCCTTTCAACTCGATCATCATGCAAGGAGTCACCGATCAAACCAAACGCCAAGAGATGACGATGATAAGGATAAAGACTCGCACCAAAACGCCGTAAGCGCCCGGTGAATCTTCTTCGATGCCACCTCCTCAACAACGGACTTCTTCTCAACAAAGTCTCCTCCACCCGGTCTTCATCGATAAACCTCGGACGATTCCGAGTTACCACCCTTGACTCGTAAAACCGGTGATCACTTTGAGTATACGGGTGGTGACGATGAAGAGGTCCTTGAGCCCCGACAACAACCCACCTCACCTAAACAAGTGCAGAAACCAAAATCATCATCAAGGCCTTCTAAATGTAAGAAGAAGACGACTGACCGACGCCGATCATGGCTTGATGACGATAAACCGCAGAATTTGATTGGTTTGCTACTCTTGTTAACAACACTCCCTACCCCAAGAAGGTCAAGAATTGGTAGACGGTAGTACCTTGGAGCATGCAAAGATTTTGCAAGAAAGATTCCGTGAAGAAGATGACGAAACCGAGTTGAAGCGCATCAAGAATGAAGCATTCCTTCTTGAAAAACAAATGGAAAGTGCAATCAAGTTGAATATCACCTTGAAAACATTGCTCGAGCCATGTCTAACAACATGGATTGGCTCAACCCGTAAGCAAACATCGACTTCACTAAACGGGACAACCCTCCATATTACATCGATCGACCAAACCTCTACCAACAATCGCCAACCGATGAACCAAGGATTCCTTCGATATTTCTTCAACAAAGACCGAATTTCTTCTCCATGGTGGCGATGGTTCAAGGAAATACGCTACATCATTGACTCTTCCATTCCCAAAGCAGCCTATCTACTCGAATCGCAAAGCCATCGAGGAACGTGCCAATCACTTGTTCTCCGACAATGTGCAAGCATACGACCGAGATGCATTGTATGGGATTCATCATTGGCCGTAACGCCGACGAATCTACTACCGTCGCCAGTACGTAAGTCACAACATGAAGTGTTTAGTACTAAAAGTATCGCTGCCATCCAACATGTTGGTCTTTCATCAAAATGGGACTACACCTTTCTCAAGAAGATTGTGGTCAAAAGACAAGATGAAAGAGACTATGCATTCTCTCAAGTCGACTTTGAGAATTTGAACATCAACGATATTGAAGACATGTACCTTGCCAAAGTTCAAGGTCGCATGAGACAATTTCCAATCAAGTACAACGTGAATTCATCAAGTCACCGCTCATCTTCATCGACGATAGTCATCAAAGAACGTGTTGAAGATCTTCACTTGCCGTTGAATCTTATCGAAACGTAAACTTCACTCCACCACGCCTGATCTTCCCGACATCAACCACCTTACACAACTTACGCCATCAAGAAACCTTTCGCGCTGCCATACCGCAGTGAACTTCAACGAATCGCTTAATGGCGTGTGACGATCTTCACAAATTTGGGGATCACACTTTGAAGTCGGTAAGGGATGGATTGGCTTATCGGTTGAAGGATATACATGAAAAGATTGGGAACCCAAAGCGATGGAACTCTAAGGATGTAAGGGATGTGAGAAGGATCATCGAATGATTGATGAAAGGTTGTTTAGAAGAGATCGCCTGCACGATTGAGAGCTATGTTGGTGGACGACCCAGATGAACATTACCGCTTTCAACGCCTTGTTCGCACTCCCGAAACATCACCGGACTTCCGGTACTCCTTGAATTGTTTCTATTCACTATATATTTGGATGCATGATATAATATGTCAATGGCTTGTGCACACATAACAAAGGTACAACCCGTAATTGTCAAGAAAGGACCCCGTGGTACGCCTGCCACAATCCTTATAAAAGGAGCGAAAGCTTTTATTTTTGAGTAAAACCTATCAAACCTTTCATTTTTCAAGGTTTTGCTCAAAAGACAAGTACTTCCCATATGATTTTCAAAACCTCAACCGCTTATATCACTAGTCGAGGGGAGTATTTGATTTAAAACTTTGTTCACAAATTGTTCATAGTGGTCATCTTCCCGCAACACTCAAAATGGTCATATTTATTCTCAAACGCTTCAAAAATAACATTTTATATGCCATTTTGAGGGGAGAAAATTGTGTGATAAGAAATATGTTGTGCAAAATGCAAATGAATCTGTACCTCGGACTTAACCAACGAATCGACGGTACTAAACTGTTTGTAACTCGAAAAGACTTGTCCCGACGGGTAATAATTTCAAGCTAGTTCGCTAGTAATGTAAACGTGTCTCGCAAAGGACTTGTCCAAGTAGAAAGTACCATTCGAGAAACTCTTGATAGACATGAACTCGACGGGTATGACAACCTTTCGAGGTTTGTCTACACCTTCAAGGTAGTTATTAGAGCTAGTTGTCACCTAAAAGTCGACAATGTAACTCTTTAACTATGCAACGAACCGTGTCTCGCGGGGATTGTCTATCTTCGTGGATCAATTCAAAAGTGCGCTTTTTTCCTCACCGTGCATTTAACCATTAAAACTATTAAGCACATGTGAGGGGGAGTATTTATGCAAAACATCATCTCTCACAATGGTTCAAACATGTTTTCATTAACAAACCCTTTGAGAGATATTTTCACATACAAGGGTTTTAATGGCAAACATAGGTTAGTCATGGAGTTATAAGGTGACTAAGGTTAGAATAACTGTCCTATGATCCGCCAGAGTCGGAGGGATCACCCAAGGACACTACCATTAGTTAGTGTTAGAAGTCCTTAGGAATGATTGTAAAAGGAGAAATGAGAATCGGAGAAAGAAGGAGTTGAAGAATCAAAAGAAATGTAAAGTAAAGGGTGAAAAGAAATAGCCCTCCGATTATTCAACTTAGGCGCATAATCGGTTCAATTCATATACACCGGTTGTCACTTAGTGACACCGGTATTGAAGATTAAAAGTCGTCATGGACCCAAAGGACGCATGCACTAAACCTTCTTAGCCACTCAAGTTTTTCTCAATGTGCTTGTTTCATTCTCACAGGAACCCTACGTAAACTATTGGCTTTCTTAGAGATCGCCGGTATTGAAGAAGGAGACCCTCTCCCTAGTCTCCGCCAGAAAACCAAAACGCACTATTGAGTCTAGAGCCACGAGATTCATCAAAAGATCTCTTAGGAACACTTGACATTTAATCACTTGATGATCAACAAATAAGATCATCGCTGGTTCATATCGAGTCCTTCATGCATCTTAGCAACTGTCGAGAACATTTATGAGAGGTTCACATCCGTGATCCTCGGTGATTGAATGGAAACTCCCGCCAGTGGTCAACATCAAACACCGACAAGAAGTCACTTCGTAACTCCCCGTGGATTACGCGGAGTGTGTCTCAAACGGTCTACAACAGAGGTGATGCTTCGTGTACCTCAATGACTATCTCGAATCAGATGTACTTCGCACATCGCGTTATCTCACTTGTGGGACTCCAGCTCAGAACGGCCTTTGTAAGAATTAGAGTTGTGTTTTCACACTATGTTGTTAACACTCTCAAGTTCAAACTTGTAAGTGCCGAAACCGCTTATTACTAACCGCTTGAAATGTTTTCTTATGGAAGCTCCGAGCGGGATGATCGTGTTGATTCTTCTCATGCTCACGCCAACATCATCACTAATGGAAGTTCTATTCAAAAGCAACACAACCGTAAGAATGATTCTTCGTCAAACCAAAGAATCTACAAAGTTAAAGACTTAGAGAACTTCATCAAGATTGAATTCCAACGCCAAAGAGCGTGTGAGCATGTTGAAGAATGACGTGGAGACACCGGAGCAAATAAGGCACTGAGGCGCATCGATGCGCATAACAACATACTATCACTTTCACCACAAAGAACAATGATCAAAGAACAAAGTTAAAGATGACGTCAAGCATAACTGCTCAAAGATAACTATCTCTACACCGGGAGATTGTTCAAATCAAGGCAATTCCTCTCACAAGAAAGAAGAATGTCGAAGACGCCACAACTACTATTACATCAACGCCTTCACCGCTTACATTCATATATACTGAGGGGAGATTGTTGGAATCACTCCTAAACAAGATTTCAAGTATTTATATTTCATATGTAATAGGTAGCTTTATTATGGCCTTTATGTTTGTTTAAGGTCAAGCTTATGTAGAAGGCCCATAAGCTTAGCCCAAGCCCACATAAGAAAGGATGGGAACTAGAGTGTTGCCCTAGCTTCCTCCTATAAATACTCTTGTAAACCCTCATTCGAGGGTTGGTTGTTCAAGTTTTCTTTCACATTCACCCACGCATAACCGGTCATAATATTGTTTGTGTGTGTGTGTTTATCTTGTTCAATCGCCTTCATCTCTTTCTCTATAACTTGTGTTTGTAAAACTAGTGACCTAACAGGGATTCTTTGGGATTGGACCGATATCTAGCTATGAGACGCATCGAGAATTGAATGTCTAGTCCGGAAGCGCTTAGAAACATCAAAGAGCCAACAATCCCTCCGAAATGGGTTTGATTAACGATTGCCGGTGAGATCGGGTCCAAGATTGTTAGAGGGACCATTGGTGTCTTCACCGAGGCACAATCGGATATCTCATATTTCTTCAAGAGATTTCTTGTGTATTTCTCTTGTGGATGGAGATTCCTTTATCGATCCGCTCGATTTGTAGTCCAAGAAAATAAGTGAGTTCACCCATCATGCTCATTTCAAACTTCTTTGTCATCAGTCTTTCAAACTGTTTGCAAAGAGTGTAGTTAGTAGAGCTAAAGATGATGTCATCAACATATACTTGGACCAGTATGACATCAAGTTTTGTCATGTAGATAAACAATGTGTTGTCTATCTTGCCTCTGACAAACTTGTTTTGAATGAGGAAGGCTGAGAGTGTTTCATACCATGCCCTGGGAGCTTATTTTAGACCATAAAGGGCTTTATCAAGCTTGCGCACATAGTCGTGAAATTCACTACTCTCAAAGCTCGGTGGTTGTTGAACATAAACTTCTTCCTTGAGTTCACCGCTTAGGAATGCACTTTTACATCCATTTGATAAACTTTGAAGTTCATGTAGGAGGCATATCCAAGGAAGATCCCGATGGCTTCCATTCTTGCAACAGAGCAAATGTTTCATCATAGTCAATGCCTTCTTGTTAATCAGAACCTTTGGCTACAAGTCTTGCTTTGTTTTTAATGACAAAGCCGTTTTCATCGCTTTTATTTCCGAAAACCCACTTCATTCCTATGACTACTACATCCTCGAGGACATTTGATCAAGGTCATGACCTTGTTCTTATCAAACTGCAGCGATTCTTCTTGCATAGCCCGAACCCGGCTTGGGTATTTTAGAGCCTCTGTGACACTTTTGGGTTCTATTTCGATAGGTAATCAAATATAGACATTCATTGGTCAAGTCGAAGTTAAGTTAGCGACCATGCTTCTAGTGAGCATGCCTTCATGGGTTCACCAACAATGTTTACAAGCTCAATGTCCCGAGTTCTTGTCCACTTACTTTGTGGTCTAGGATCCGAGCTTGAAGAAGCCACCGTGACATAGGGGTGAGTTCGTATTTGAGCCAAAGTATCATCAAGAGCATCTGCTGAGATGTCTTGTTCGGGTTGGGTTTCATGAATCACGTGGTCCCGAAAATTTGGTTGATGTTACCTATCTCATCGTGGATCGATTGGTTATCGATGAATTCACCGATGGTTGGTTGTGACAGATTGAGGTAAGACATAATATGAGATGTCGAATTAGCTTGGTATGAGGAATTGATTTCGATGTTAAACTCATCGGGAGGATATCTTGAAGAGTTATCAATTCCTATCTCCTCAATCGAGGTGTTTGAGAACCTAATGCTTTCGACACTTTCATCAAAGGTGACATGAAAGGTTTCCTCAACTTGTTGTCTCGTTATGTTAAACACCTCAAGGCTTTGGAGATCGTTGAGTAACCTAGAAAGTATCCATCATCGCCTTTAGCATCAAACTTGCCTAGATGATCCTTGTGATTATGAATAAACACAGGACATCCAAATACATGAAAGTAGTGATATTAGGAAGTCTACCTTTGAATATCTCATATGGGTTTTATTATGTCTTTTGATAATGATTGACCTGTTTGAGTGTAACAGTTTCGCTTTGACCGCTTCATCCGTAAATGCTTTGAGAGGGTGAGCCATTTAACATGGTTCTTGCACCTCGATGAGAGTTCTATTTTTCCTTTCACCACCCCATTTTGTTCGGGGGTATAAGGAGATGAGAAATTTTGGGAGATTCCTCTCATCACGTAAACTCTCAAGCTCAAGATTTCTAAATTCAGCACCATTGTCGGCCTCGATTTGTTTCATCGTAATGTCATTCGGTTTTCAATGTTCACGATGAATGACATTATAGTATTAGTTGCTCGACTCTTTTGGAAAGAAAGTATACCCAAGTGTACCTTGAAAACTCGTCGACAATGACAAGTGTATACTTCTCATGCCGGATTGATCTAGGACTAATCGGTCCAAAGAGATCCATATGCAAGAGGTGAAGGCGACTTTTGATGGAGAAGTTTTGCTTGGTTTTGAAGGATGCTCTTTGATGTTTGCCTTTTCACAGTGAGCATGGTTTATCTCTTGCAAAACCAAAGATGGTAAGCCAAGGACCTTGTTTTGTTATGCCAAGTTGTTGAGGTTTTTAAAGTTTAAGTGTGAGGGTCTCTTGTGCCACAGCCAGTTGATGGTTTCATGGCTTTGGCAAAGAGACAAGTTCCATCTTTAGAGAGTGTTGACATGTCTAAGACATAAACATCATCTCTCTAGAGCAATCAACACAACTTCCTTGTTGGCATTAAAATGGTACCTTGTTTGTCATTGAATTGGACAATGTACTTTGCATCACATAGTCGATCGACATCGATGAGATTGTATTTGAGACCGTTGACATAAGCTATTCTAGAGAAAACTATTCCATTGCGCCATCGAACCATAACCTTCATGGGACATGATGAATTATCACCAAACACTACCTTGGGTCCTGGTTCTTTACAAACTTGTGCAGATATTCCTTTACACCGGTCATGCTTCTTGAGCATCCATCGTCCGAGATGCCGATAGGCTCCACGGCATGCCTCTCACAAGTAGTAAACAAAGATTAGTTTCTCTTCAGAACCCACTTACTAGTGGGCTTGGGTCTCATGGTCTCTTTGAATTGAGCAATTGATTCATGGTCGCGGTGGAGTGAATGAGCTACCACAGTTTTTGCATTTAGAGACCGAGGATGACTCGGTGGATTTTGGTTGTTTTGAACTTCTCCTTGCATGGATGACGTTGTCATGTTTGAGATGTCTTATGAGTCGTGTTACCGCAAATATCACAAAGATATGTTCATAAGACAATCATCGTATGATGATCATTAAAGCCACAGTGTGGGCAAGGAGGAAAAGGCTTTGCTCTCAATTTTGAGCTTTGGATGAAGAAGCATACCGATGACCAACTTTTGTGTAGTTTTCTTGACCGAGAGAATTCACATATTGCAAGTGGTCAATAGTTCGTGATCATCCTTTTACGCATCATGCAAAAAGGATTCTATAACAATTGTCGGTGGTATGACCGGTATAGTGGCATAGATCACACTTCTCGCTTGTTTTTGTGGTGGCTTTTGACTTTGAGGAACTAGAGGAAGTCGACTTTGTCTCCTTGATTGGTTCAGTGACCTTTTCAATAGATTCCATTTTGTCATTTGTTTCCTCACAAGTTCGATCGATTGTTGAATCGATCGGCTTGATGGGGACCGAGGATGTGGAATTTTCAGTGGGGTGGATTCATGTTGAGTTGGTTTTGATTGTCTTTTCAAAATGGTTCTACCAAGTCCAGGCCTTTCTTTAGGAGAGTGTGGATTGTAATGTAATGGAGTAAGCTCGAGCTAGGATTAGCACCTCAAGAGGTTCCAAAGGTGGAAGGGTGCTTGAGATTCATCTTCGACTCGGAGATGTGATCGGTACTACTAGACACATCGGGGAGTCCAAGTATGCTCTTTAGAGCTTGACTTTCGTGCTCTAGAATTTTCCCAGTCAAAGTTGGGAAGCTTACTCTCGTGATTAAGTCTTTCAATCCACCACCGGGCTTGGGAATAGTCTACACTTGGTAATCATGCCACCGCACACAAATGGTTTGGGACTCGGTCTTTGTTGCATGCAGAGTCGGTGAGATGGTGTTCACCTATGACTCTCTTTTTGCTCTTGGGGCACCCACAAGATCAAAGACCTTTGATTCTTAGCATCCAACCTTCAATGATATCTTTTCCTTTTTAGTTCATCTTGAAGAGCCCGATTTCTTTTGACTAGTTCGTAGTTTTGAATTTGTAAAGTGACGGCCTCAAGCTTAGCTTGTTTAAACGTATAACTCATCTCTACACTTATTCAATTCAAAACCTAACTTGTTATACTTAGAAAAAGATTTAATCGCTTTTCTACAAACTTAAGGTCAACATTGATATAGTTCATATAAGATCGCCAATCGAGTCATCATCCAAAGAAAGTAGAATATTTACCTTCTTCATTGTGATGTTAACCCATTCTCCATTTACGCATGATTCTTTCCAACAGCCTAGCTTGTCTTCCTCCGAGAGGGCCATCGGTCTACCGACATGCACCATTTCGTCATCCGATGAGACTGGCTCTTCATCCCATCGAAGGTTTCAAAGAACAAGACCTTTGTTTTACCCCGCAGTATTGAACACTTTTGGTTCTCGAGGGATGGCCTCAAGCAATGCAAGCTTAGCTTTGATTTTTCTCAGACTTAGCTTCAAAATCTATTGTTTTGTTCTCGTCGATTTATTTTGAAAGTTTTGATGAGACCGATAGATTTTAGGTTGAAATTTGGTAAAGCCCGAGGAATGATTTGAGCTTGATGGTCTGTAAGAGGGTTCGTAAATTGTTTTTGAAAAACAGTCCTTTGCAAATGACCTCTTTTGTGACACTTAAAGCATTCATGTCCTCATTTGCTTTAGCCGTTGAAAACCTTTGTTTCTTTTAATAAACCTTCGAGAGTTTGTTAGAGTGCTCTTTCCGAAATTCAACGTTCAGTCATTTAAGTACTCCTCACATGATCTCTCATCGTGCTCATCATCGAGTTTTCTTGAAAATCTTGAACCACATTGTTAGAAAAGAAATCGGTTGACATAGGTGAGGAGGTGGTCGTGACTTCTTGACATCCCGAGACTTCTTTAAGTCGTGGTATCGTCTGCTGATGAGGTTTTCCTCATAGACTAATTTCCATAGATTTCGTGAAGATCAAGGTTTTGGATATGATTTGCATTTCTAAGTCCCCGAGAGAAGTTTAACCACTTCTCGTGAAGACAATTGACAAACCAACATTAATCTCATGTTTGGACAACTTAACACCATCATTAGCCGCTTCATTTAAAAGGGTTTTGTAACGGTGTAAGTTTGAGAGAGTGTTTCGAGTCCCTAGCCTCAAGGTATTGTACCAAGTTTCGTGTCCATTATCCTGCTTTTCCTTGGTATCGATGGGCCTTCATGGCTATGGACAAGGTCATCCCAGTTTGTTTAGTCAGACATACTATAACCGACTCCATTATATCATCGAAGGCAAGATATGATGATACTTTTGAGTCTTTGGTCCCAGTTGACCACTCACCTTTCATCCTGGGTTCATCGAGCTTGTGTTTGGGCAAACCTTCAAATAGCTTTGGGACAAATGGAACTTCATTTATACACTTGATATAATAAGGTTCCATCCCAATCAAATAGCAAAGCATACGCTTTTTCCATTTGTTGAATTTTCCAACTTCAAGTCTAGGGCAACAAATGAGAAAGCTCCACCCTTTTATCGACTAGTTGGGGTACATCAATTTCACCATGTAGGATCCTAATTTAAAACTTTAAAAAAAACGAGTTTTATAATTAGCCGAGCTCGATACCACTTGTTGTTCCCTATTCACTATTGTTTAAAATCAATTAAGTCGTAAAACAATATTAATAAAGTGAATAATGACCGAGATTAACATAAGTAAAACACACGAGGTAATTTTCAACATCATATTCTTATTAGAAATAAATCAAAGAATACGCTACCCAAGTACTTGAATAGTACTTGGGATTGAAATGACAAGGTTTGGGTGACTCTCTCTAAGCTTAGGCTAAGTGTAAGCACAACTCTTAGAACCCACCGAGCTAGCTCAAGGATAAAGTTGATTTGGAGGAGTGAAAAGTTGGCTTGTGTGTATGTGTGTTTTTACAATTCACAAGCTTAAACTTTTCACTCTTCTTCTTATGCTATTTATACAAGTGTGATATTTAACTTTAACCTAGAAGACAAAAACATATAACTCAAAGAAACATGAATCTTGAAGGATTCGATTCGCTTGTCTTTCTATTTAGAGTAGGCGGCGAGACTATTTCCTTTGACGAGAATCGCCGCTTACTATAAGTGGAAAGATATGATTTTAGAAGATTGTGACCATCGTGACCGGATAAAGACTTGAGGGACTAAGTTTTATCTGGGTAAAACTTTCCCGCTTTATCCAAATCATTCTTCGCCTTTAAGGCCTTCGCCTCTTCCTTCATTTGTCTTCGTGTTTAGCAGTTGGAGAGGAGTCGAGGGATTCAAAGAGTTATTGTCATCACTCACCGAATCCACCATCTTCTTCTTGACTTATTCTTCACCCTTTAAGATCCGCCTTGGAGTGGAGAGGCTTTTCTTTGCCTCGCACTAAGTATCTCGAAGATGGCTCACCGAGAGACTATGCGCTCAATGACTCGATTGTGTTTAACGGATTAAACACTTAGGATATTTTCTATTCAAATCCAAGATTAAGGATTGGGTATTTATCGAACCCAACAAGAACATTATACTACGAGAACTATAGCACATAATCAATAGCACCTGACTCAATGTATCAGTAGTCAACTGATTTAGAACATTATACTGACGAGAACTATAGCACATAAACAAGAACAATTGATATAGTACAACATTCGGTTTTAAAACGATGGTGATCATGATAGAATTTATCCTTAAAAATATAAAGTACTTGTGAAAAATAGTTAAGCATGTATCTCCCCCAAAATAGTTCAAAACATACAAAAGTAGGGGCTACGAAACTCACCTGATGCAATTATAATGATGACAAGAGTAGATACACTGAAATGCGGCGCAATCTCTAAGCGCGACCTATTATGAATGATATGCTCTAATGTAAATCATGAAACAATGTCGTGCATGCAAACTCATATGATATCCATACCACTTGTACATTTGAAAATAATGTTTATCATCGAATATATGTTTATGACATCTCGTCATATTATAAAATACTTTACAAGTATTTATGTTGAAATGATATCATACGATAATCATTTAATGATTTATTATGAAATTATAACTTTTAAATCAGAAATAATGTCATTTGACAATTTCATGAAAGTGACTAAATAGCCTCGAAAAACTAGTCGTAAAATGGTGCACATCGAGTGTTAGGAAACAAACTCAACGGTTTTGGAAAGCTTGTATCATTATCTCAAAGTTTTAGCATTTAAGTTTTTATCATAGAGGTCTCGATCATGGAGAAAAATGTAGGTAAAGTATGGTACTTGTATACAAAATATTGTTTAAGGGTGGTTTTCGGCAAAGTTTAAGTGACCGTATTTTATTCGTTACAACTCCGTTTGACGAACGGTTAATCATTTTGGAAAATAGGCTAGGCGAACTTACTTTTACTAGAAAACTTCATTTTATAAAAAGTACTACATCAATGTTAAAAACGACCCTTAACATGGTCATTCGCGGCCGATATGTTTGTCTATTAGAGAATATATTAGTTATGCTTATATAGAATAGTTACGGCAACTTGTTTAAAATGTGAATAACTTAGTCGTTATAAGTCCGTTTTCTATGTTCTTTATATCCACGGTTTCGTATTAACATATACTAATATAATTTTGATAAATCGACACAATTTATAATGCTTAAGACTCATTTTGACTCGTAAAAGTTGAGAATACATGCTGAATTTTCTAAACAAATAGTTTTCGTCGTCAAATTTGAAAATATCATAACTTCTTCGTTATAACTCCGCTTTAACCCGCTCAAGCGACCACGGTTTCATTTTAAAGTATATTTTCTGAATATCTAGCCCAAAATATTTTACAAACTGTCGGATTTTCCAGATTTCACAAATAAGATCAGACCTTAATTATACTTGTCGAAAATGATTTCTCTCACAGAAACTTATTCCAACCAATTCACAACAACTCCGAGTTATTCTAATCCTACCATACACCTTCTTAGGGTGTCATGGGTTCCTAGACATCACCAAAAGTGATATATTTCAAGGAGTAATTATAGGATGATAATTATATATATAACACTTAAAAACATTAAAAAGTGGTATAAACATCATTACGACTTGCATGTTTTTCTTAAATATGATGAAATGAACACAAAATAAATATAAAAGATGAACATGAATATGAGATGCTTACTAGTAACTTGATGAGGTTTAATGAACAAAGGTTTTATCCTAAACACCCAAGGTTTTATTTCACAACCTTAATCAAGAGTGTAACTAGAGTGTATAAAACTTGTCTTGAAAATTTTGGATGAACTTCTCTTGATCTTGTATATGGCGGTTCTTAGGTGAAGAGAGGAAGAGAATGGTTTTGGTTTTCACACTTTGTGAATGAGTAAGTATATGTGATGTTAGAGTATAATACATTAAAAGTATAAGATATTTTGGCAACCAAATGTGTGAGTCATATGGGTGTCGACATATACATAAAAAAGATTAGATGAGTTGTGTTATCAATTAAATGCATAAGTGTAGGATAAATGTGTAGATATTTAAGGATATTTAGTAACTTGTGTATATATCTAAGCATTTAAGGTAGCGTTATTAAAATAAATTTTAACGGATCAAAATAAAATATATTGAAGCCATAAAATTATAAAATATATTCCTTACAAAAATTGAGTGAAATAATAATTATCGTGTAATATTTACGAAAACCGTCGTAAAATTTTATACATAACAATTTATATACAAAATAAATTGAAAACATCGGGTAAAGTAATAATCTTATTTTTATAATCTTAATATGAGTATAAAAATATATCGGATAAGTTTTGGAAGTATCGGATTAAATGTTCAAAATAATTAATTGACGCGATAGCGTTTATTTAATAAGAAAATAAACGTTTAATGTAAAATGCAAACCCATGCATAAATTGATATGAAATGATGTTACTAATGATGTGTAGACTAAATCTAGTCTATATGAAATGTCCCGAAATTACGAGTTATCACATTCGCCCACTCCAAAAGGAATTCAGTCCCGAATTCGCCTCGTGTTGGTCTCTCCTGCTAGGATTTGATGTGGCAAACTTTCCCATTCTCGAGCAAAACCCTCAAAAGACTTTTAGGTAACCGATTTTACTTAATCTCACAACTCATCAAACAAGAACTGCCATGAGATTAGACTAAATCGGTTCGAGTAACGGTCTTTGAAAATTTGGCTCATCATAGAATTGCTTACACATATAAGACTACTACTCCTTCATTGATTGATTCTTCCCGAATTAGACATAGGTGATCGTGCTATGTATAATTTAGGAGTAACTATGCAATGCTTGGACTAATCGACTCATATGATATTTGGTGTTAAGTCACAAACCCGCATGTACAATGAGTATGCACTTATAATGATATGATGAGATGCTATGATGATGTAGTTATAGTCTAGGGTCAATGATGCAACCTAGTTCACTATAACCAAGCTCGATACCAATCATCACACCCCAAATTACTGCTTTTGCGCCGAATGGAATTCTCGGGGTTGACCGTCATAGCACCACAATCACAGTTATATTGAACGACCTAAAGTGTCGCTTTGAAAATATCGTTTGATTAAGTAAATAATCGAGTTTACAAAACATAGGTCCCAAAATATTTCCAATATATCAAAACGAGTTTGTTACAATCAAACGATAGTTATGCATAAATATAGGTGAGACGCGTCGACACCGCGACTCTATGCTAAGTCCACATGCATGCCATGAAGTGAATGCCTTAGATACCGAGATAAAACATGCTAAAAGTGTCAACACAAAGGTTGAGTGAGTTCATAGAGTTTGAGTTGAAATGTAAAGCCTTTCAAAATCGTTTATGCAAAGAAAGGCATTGTAAATCCACTCGCCCAAGTTCCGCCCATACAAAACTTGCAACCTGTGTGTTTACAACCCACTGCCAAAATGTGTATAATTTATGTTCAAGCGCATGATGTCAAATGAATTCACAATAGTACCTAACTCGACGTAAAACCATAGCACATAATCAATAGCACCTAACTCAATGTATCAGTAGTCAACTGATTTAGAACTGTTGTTCCCTATTCACTATTGTTTAAAATCAATTAAGTATGTAAAACAATATTAACAGTGAATAATGACTGAGATTAACATAAGTAAAACACACGAGGTAATTTTCAACATCATATTCTTATTAGAAATAAATCAAAGAATCGCTACCCAAGTACTTCATGGAATAGTACTTGGGATTGAAATGACAAGGTTTGGGTGACTCTCTCTGCTTAGGCTAAGTCTAAGCACAACTCTTAGAACCCACCGAGCTAGCTCAAGGATAAAGTTTTATTTAGAGGAGTGAAAAGTTGGCTTGTGTATGTGTGTTTTTACAATTCACAAGCTTAAACTTTTCACTCTTCTTCTTATGCTATTTATACAAGTGTGATATTTAACTTTAACCTAGAAGACAAAACATAGAACTCAAAGAAACATGAATCTTGAAGGATTCAGATTCGCTTGTCTTCTCATAGCCTTGATTATTTTTATTAGAAGTGATGGTCATTCACATTTAGGAACTTTGTAATGTGTGTTAGATATCGTGATAGAATAGTCAACGGGCTCATGGATTGGGCTAAGCTAATTGGGCATTAGTTAAGTTAAGCTAGCCTTGAATAAATTCTTGTAACCCAATCCATGTCCAAGCCCATATTCGGCCCATGGCCAAGCCTTAGGGCATCCTTTATCTTGTACTATAAATACCCCTCAAGTATGTCATTTGAGGGGTGTGCTTGAAAGTGTGTGTGTGTGTGTGTTTTCCTTTGAAGCAATATAACATCTTATTGTTTCATCTTTCTTCTCTCTACCTCTCTAAACATACATACACGATCCATATCATTCAAGTCACCAAGTTCTTCATCTTTTCTTTCTTTCTATACGCATAACTGTTACGTGTTTGTGTTGGGTTAGTTTGATAAAGTGATAAGGTATAAGTGATAAAGGGTATTAACAATTGGTATCAGAGCCAAGGTTGTTGTTTGTTGATTTATTGTGGTTTTATACATGCTTGTTGACTGTTTTTTTTATACATACGAATATACATCAAGTCACCATATCTTATCTTAATCTTTCTCTTTATTTACGCATAACAGTTTGGGTTTAACGTGGTATTCTTGTGTTCATAACGTGGGTATTTGATAAGGTTGGTATATCTTTGGTCATAACAATTGGTATCAATCGCCTAACAATGGTTTAGGAGTGTTTGTGTTTGTTTTGAAGTTTGGTATACGCATAAAGCTCTCGTTAGTCATATTTGAAACGCTTAAAGCTTTAAATTTTGCACTCAAAAATTCAAGATTCTTGTGGTTTAAGGTTTATTTGGTGCTAAAGTTTCGCTTTTTGCAAAAGTTCAAGCTTTACGTGTTTTCTTCATTTTAAGCTCGTTTTGGTTCTTTGGTCATTTCTACTCAGAACTTTTCTAAGCACTTTGGGTGAAAAAGGTCAGCAGTTTTGTGTTATTGGAGTGTTTTAAGGCTATCTCATGCAAAAGAAATCATTTGAATCGTTGGAAATTTCTTACAGTAGAAGTCAAAAAGTCAAAACCCTAGTTTTCTACTCATAACTTTTCTAAGCACTTTGGGTGAAAAGATCAACATTTTGGGTTATTCGAGTGTTTTAAGGATATCTTTGCAAGAGAAATCGTTTGAATCATTTGAAATTTTTTTTTTCGAGTAGGTCAAACCCCGCCTACTCGTAAGAAAGTCAACTACGATAGTTTTCTACTCAGAACTTTTGGTGAAGAATCTTCGTGCTATAACGGTGACTCGATTGCTTCCTCACTTGGATAAGTGTGGAACACTTCGACTTTGGATATCTCTTACATCGTGATAGTGTAAAGGATTTTGGGCAAACCCTAATCTTACGCATAAGTTTCGACTTCACGCCAGAATACTTTACGCATAAGCATTTTCTTACGCCTAAGTTTTTCTTACGCATAAGCTAAATCTACGCATAACTTTTTCTACTGTAACTTTAAACCCACGCATAAGATCCTCGCCTAAGGAATCCTACGCCTAAGCTTCCTACGCATAAGATCCTACTCAGAACCACATCCTACTCAGAACTACATCCTACTCAGAACCACATCCTACTCAGAACCACATCATACTCAGAACCATATCCTACTCGTAACCATATCCTACTCAGTAACTTTCTCTTTCACGCCTAAGCTCTTAAAAAAAAAAAAAAAAAAAAAAAATCAAATTTTTCGAGGAGACTAAACGTTCAATTTTACGTGAGTTTTAAATTTTGGTTTAATCAGAAAATTTTGGTCAAAATTCAAATTTTGGGCCTAAATTCAAATTTTTCGGTCAAATTTACGTCAAATTGTCATAACTCAAAATTTTCATACGACCTTAGAATTGATATTTATAGTGAATTTCAAATTTTGGGCGAAAATTTTTAAGAACCCGCCATTTAGCACGACTTTCGAAATCACCTCAACCGAGCTTAATCTTCATCAACCACAACTCATTTATCGTTGAATCGATCCTACATCAACTTTATCATTACATACCTTCATCAATGGCAACTATGCAAGATCGTTATACAACTGCTGTCATAAATGCTATTGCTGCATTCGCCAATAATGCATTAAACATCAATGGTTACTCTACACTGAATAACAACAACCCATGGATTTCATCGTACAATACGCAGTTTTCTCAACCAAGTATTCATATGAGTCAAGAAGGACACATGGGAGATGTTATCGAATCGCAAGGATTTACTACGGGTATACAAATGGGGAATCGATGCAATATGCGAGACAATATGTTGGACATCAAGGGGTCGATTGTGAATCGTAATATGGGATATCAAAATGGGAATAATCGTTTTATGACTTCGCTCGTAATGCTACTCCGAACCTCAAAGTCATGATTCGTGATATTCAACGATGTCAAACCAAGGATATCATCTAAAAGCTCGTGTACATGCAGATGATAGCCGAGAAAGAAGAATTGGGAATATAGTCGATCACGAGGAATAAGAATTTCTGTATCCAGGACGGGCAGAGAAAGCAAATGATAATGCAAGCTACCGTCTTACAATCAATCGCCAGGACTCAACATCAAGCGGTACTTTGATACAACTCCCGCCTATGACACAGATCAACTCAATGAGGTACCAATTATAGTAATGTTGTTAATCGCTTTACTCATGATGAACAACATTACAGAACATTAGCACCTACTTATGATACATACCGACAATCCGAGTTGTGCAATACGAACTCGAAACCCGTATGTGAATCCTAATGGAGGCGTGTGGCACAAAATACCGAGACCGATGAGGAAACACGTGCTTATGTTGAATCTTTAATCAATCAATGTGGCATTGATGTTGAGAAAGTAAGAACGGTCAATCGCGGTTAAGGCGCGAATGCTAAATTGACCGCGAGCTTGAGAGTTTCAAGGAGCACGCCAAAGCCTATGAATTTCATACAAACAAAATGTCCGAATTAGAAATTGGTTATCGAGATTCTGCTTTAAGAGAACAACAATTGCAACTCAAGTATGACACACTTGATGTGAATCAACTTGAAAATCAAATCTTTAAACAAGGAAATTTCTAACTAAACAACCAACTTTCTAAACAAAAAGCACCGTGTTACGATCTTGAAAAGAGAAGAAACAGTTGATTGTCGATTTTCAAAACGAGAAGATTCTCTTCTTGATGAAATTACGGACAAAATGAAACTATAAAGAAATTGGATAATTTGCTTTTACAACGGGTCATTCCGCTAAATCAAACAAGATGCTTTCTAATCAAGTAAATCCGATTTTTCATACTTCACATAAGATGGCACTTGGTAACGACCTTCTTCGCTCCTCAAGAAAGCTCGTAAATCTCGTAATGTGTTGAACAATGGCAAACCGTTGCATGAACCCATAATTGTTCGTGATTCTCTTGAAACGTTGGAACTATCTCGAGAGAGTAGATCAAAATGAAACAAAAGAATCCGGATCTTAAACCGATTGATTATAACAAATGGAACAAAATTAATGCGATTACTTTTGTTAATAAAAAGAAACGCTAAAGTTTTCCATAACACCAAGTGTTTCAAACAAAGTGTCAACACCGCTTTCAAAATCGGTTTCAAAACCAGTTGTAGTTTCCAAGTCTCTTTCGAAAATCGAACAAATGTCTTCAAACAATCCTTTTAACACAAGTGATACTAGAAGCATTTTAGATGATGTTAAAACTAGAATTGGGTATCTTCAAAGATCATAAAACTAAAACCAATATTACAACAAACATCCGGTTTAATAGTTTTGATAATGAATGTAAAAGTTTTTGAAACTCTAATTGCCCTCACCAATGCCATCGCAAGGGTAATTCATGTTGAACAAGCACTTTTGAAAGAAACAATCGACTTTGTCAAGGACCATAAATCCACAGTAAAGCAAGCTAATGAATGTTTTGAACACATCAAAGTTTTGGAAAATTTGAATGATTCTCTCTTCAAGATGTTATGACTACCGATATCATGTCCATTATCTTACAAACATATTCTGTTGAAGATCATGAAAGACTCAGTGAGACCTCCAAATTGTTTCAAAATATGAAAAGCTCTTGAAAACTTGAAAAGAAAATATCTCATATTTTAAACAACTTGATCGAAAAGTGAGGAATGCAATATGACAAACTGTCAGATGAGCGTGCCTACAATGACATGAAAGCGAAAATGATCTTTTGAGGGCTCACCGAAAGTCAAAAGGAAAGGCAAGGATACTTGTGATTAAAAACCATTGATCATGAGAAAGCAAATGTTCCCAAACCGGTTTCAAACCAAAATGTCTGCTTTCTATGCCTCCTCCAAAAGTCAATGAAAAATAATTTGTCAAAAACAATACCCATAGTCCCCGCTATTAAAAAGAGAATTATCAAAAGTTTTGAAAAGGAAAAGCAATTCTTTGAAACACCAAAAGTGATTACACCTGCATTTCTAGGAATAGAACACTAATGTGACCAAAAATCCAGTTAAAGAATCTGTTGGTTCTAACAATGTTGGAATCACTCCTAAACAGTGTTTCAAGTATTTATATTTCATATGTAATAGGTAGCTTTATTATGGCCTTTATGTTTGTTTAAGGTCCAACCTTATGTAGAAGGCCCATGTCGAGGCCCAAGCCCAATAAGGAATAGGGAAGGAGAGGAGTGTTGCCCTAGCTCCTTGCCTATATAAACTATTGTAAACCCTCATTCGAGGGTTGGTTGTTCGTTATTCTCTCATTCACTCTTGTTTCATAACCCATCATACTATATCGTGTGTGTGTGTGATAACTTGTTCATCCGCCTTCATCTCTTTCTCTTATAAGCTTGTGTTGTAAAACTAGTGACCTAACAAAGGGTATCAATCGCCAAATAGTTGGGTGTACACTTTGTTTTTCAAGTTTTGGTTTTGGGTCTTACGCAGAAAGATAACACAATCTTTGGTTCGCTTAAAAGCGATTTTTACACTTTTGAATCCAAGATTCTTGTACTTTCAACGTTATTAGGTGTTAAACTATTGGTTTTTGGCAAAAGTTTGGAACTTTACGTGTTTTTCCTTGTTTTTAAGCTTGTTTTGCACGCAAGTGTTATCCTACGCAGAATCGTTTTAAGTACTTGGATCATCAAGTTTCACACTTTTGTGTTATTTCTGTTATTATTGAAGCTATTTCATCACACAAAACCGGTTTAGAAACATCTTTGGACAAAATCATTCTTACGAGTAGGATTACGTATCAAAACCCTAGTTTTACGAGTAGTTCTACGCGTAACTTTGTTCCCGGCTTGATCTTCAATTTCCGGTTTATTCCGTGTTTTCTTACTTGGATAAGTCCGAAAATACGTCGATTTTGGATATCTTTTGCACCGTGAAGTGTAAAAGATCACTTGGGATAAAACCCTAATCTTACGCTTAGCATAAAGCTTACGCGTGAAAATCTTACGCTTAAGATTCATCTTACGAGTAGACCTATTCCCACGCATAAGGTAATCCCACGCCTAACTTTCACGCCTAACTCACCGCTTACGCATAATTTTAGTAGTTTTTCCTACTTACGCCAGAAGCTAAATCCCACGCCAGAACTATTCTTGTTACGCGTAACGCTTGGTGTTTTTACGCATAAGTGCTACTTGGTTCTTGTCTTTTCTACGCCTAAGGATACTTCATCAACAAAGGTTCATTCGACTACAAAGATCCATTATTACCACACAAGTTTATCATCATGTCTCAACCACCATACTCTAACTATTTCCCTCACACTTATAATCATCAACAACAACAACAATTAACTCCACAACATCAACAATGGAATCAACAACAAGCCATTTATCAACAACAATTTAATCAAAGAATATGCTCCACAACTTGGTGCAATTCCACAACCACAAATGGTTCAACCACCACCAAGTCTTCAAGCTCTACCCTACACAAACGATTTCAATCAACATCCATCACGAAGCACTATGAAGGAACCCACTTGGTTTGCAAAGATGTGAAGCTTTAAGCGACCAACAATCAATTCATGAAGTCGATCCCTTGATAGACCTCCAATGCTCACTCCAGAAACTACGATCAATGGGTGATAAGGTTCTTTAGGTTTTGTGATCTAAAGAAGCCACATGGAAAGTTCTTAAAGAAGGTTATCTTAGAAGGTCCATTTGAGATGCCTACCGTCATTGTACCCGGAGATCCAACTGCTGCTCCACCAAGAGATGAACAAACCAACATTGCTATCATTGCAGACTTAAACCTACGTAACTTCTACACTATGAAGTCGATGAACTTGTAATGGAATACATCCTCTTAGGATTACCAAACCCAATTCTTCGTAGTGTTGATGCTCAAAAGACTACACAAAAGATGTGGGATCATATTCGCCTTCTTATGGAAGGATCAGACTAATCGAGGATTTGGAATCCAAAATTTACTTGGCTTATGAACACTTCATGATTGAACCCGAGAGACACTTGAGTCATATCATCATCGATTTTCGACATCATCAATGATTTGGATAAACACAACATCATCATGCCAAGAATTGCGGTGAATACTAAGTTCTGAGTAGTCTTGGTTCCGAATGGGAGAAGTATGTCATTTTTCTCCGTCAAGTGAAGAATATGCATCATTCTACTTATGGATTGTTGTACGATTACTTGAAGCCTCATGAAAAGGAAGTTGATCGAAAGGATTCTCCGTGCTCAAATTGCTAAACAAATACAACCGGACAATCAACAACTTGCCTTATATGCTCAATGAATTATCCTCTCAACCAAAGAACTCAACTAACTGCTTCCAACACACCTTCATAGCAACAACCTCAACCTCAACAAAATCAATTGGTCCCATACAAAGAACAATGCTCAAGCATATGTCGCGAAGCTATTGAGGAAATTGATCCGCTCAAGCATTGCAACAAGGATTTGTGATGATTTCTAATGCTTTTGGTCATACACCAACAAATCCAACAATCGATTCGCTCCTCATCTAACACACGGACTCAAGTCTGTGAACAATGGACGTGTTGAAGTTCGTAATCGTAATTATGGTCGCCGATGGGCGGTGGTCAAGGGTTTAATGTCGGGTAGGAATAACAACAGAGCTCAAGTGGAACAGGAAATGCTCGTAATCGGTTAAATGGTCTTAGATGCTACAAGCGCAATGAGAAGGACACTGCTAATGCATGCCCAAAGCCAAGGACTCGGGCAATGCTTATTTCAAAGAGGCCTTACTTTTGGCTCTTAAGGATGAAGTCGGTGGATCTCTCACGCACAAAGAACGAGCTTTATGGCGATGCGCACTCGTATGATGATATGGAGGACTTGCAGCTAATGCAACCGTTATGTTGATGGCCAATATGCATGAGCCGCACATGAGTGATACAGCTCCCGCAGAGGATGAATCGATGGCTTGTCTCGTGCACCGAACAAACCATCATCATATCTCGAACTAATATCTCCGCCAATATCCGAATCCGCACGGATCAAACTGCTCAAATGAGTCTTCTACATCCTCGCTCGATGATTTTCAAGTTAACCTCAGTAGTTACATTTGACGATCAAGATGACCTCATGGTTTCCTTTGATAATCAAATTGACTCGTGGTCGCATTTGAGGATCTAAAGAATGATCATGTTGAGACTCACGCTGAACAAGATGATCTGCTGCCTCATCCGGATTTTGCTCGGTTAATTCAAGACCATAAAATCAAAATGGAGGAATGTTATGCATTAAATCAATCCTAAAAAGTAAAATGCACTGTTAACCAAGGATTTTGAATGTTTACAAATGCAACTCAACTTTTTCAAAACTCAAGAAAACTGTGAAAAAGGTTTTGAAGCCGCTTTGAAAAATCTCATCAAACGAAAAATATTTAGAGAGACAGATCGTGATCTAGCCGCTCAAGAATGCTTTGTTATCCAATTAGAACAACTCAAACATGAACATAAAAAGCAAATTAACGCCTCACCTTGGAAAATCAAAATGCTAAGGCCGAGTTGTTAAATTGTCAAAACAGCCCGATACAAAAGCATTCAACGAATCGAGTAGATGACCTTCTTGCGTAAATTCTCGGTTTGCAAAACAAAATTAAAGAGTTTAAAACGGTTGTTTACAAACATGGTGAATCAAGAATGACTATTGAAAAGTTTACCTTAAAACCCAATCCAAATGGATATGGAAAAATCTAGTCGACATAAACCAAAGCTTTCACTAAAAACATTCAAACCAACTCCTCAAGTTTCGATGCAAAATACAAAATTGATAATATCATGAGTGTTGTTGAATACCATTGTCAAGAGGAATTAGATGCGAAGACGAGAGTCGATCTAAATTAAAAATGTTGTTTACAACAAACCTTTTAATTATAAAACGCTGTCACTTTCGTCATACCAACGGATTCTTCTAACACACCAAGGGTTATCATCAAAACACCGAGTCTTCTATTGTTAATCCCAAAACCGTCTTTGCACAAACTTATGGTCCTTTACCTTCCATTAGCGAAGTAAACTCACAACCCGAAAATCAAAAATTCTTCGATATTTTGACATTTTCATGGTCGACCTCAAAATTTTACAACATGAGATAGAATATCTATCCGAAATAAAAGTTGAACATTTTCAATCGCCTCATGCGAACAAAGAGACATTTTCGAAAAATCTTTACCTAATGTTAAAACTTGAAAAGTTGTGCAATTGCTCGGGAAAAGGATTTTCATAAGGAACTTGGGTAATGAAAACGTTGAGAAAATGTAAACATCTATTACTAACACTAAACGCAAAAGAAATCATGAGAAAAGATGTTGATCGACTCTTGGAAGATGTTATCCGTCGATATCCGTAATGTTGTGCTATTCTATTCGCCTATATGCATCGATCATATCTCTGCGATATTGTTGAAACTGTTATATCATGAGAACACCGATAATGTGCTTCGGATCGAGTCTTTAAAAGTCGAAAATAAACGACACACACGAAATTAACAATGCAAAACGTCGTCTTCATTGGTGTGAAAAGATATTCACAACCATCAACTTAGTTTTCAAAGAAAATCGCCAATTGAGTGCAAAATCTTCGATCCTAAAATTGAGCAACGGATGATCAAACCATGTCTTTGAAAAGTCAAATCTCAAAATATGAACAAGAACTTTAAAAGTTAAACAGAATATGGTGTCATATTTGATTTACTCAAAAGACTCGAGATGAAGCATCAAATGAACTTGATCACTATCTTGCTCACACTAGAGAAGTCATGAATTTTGCTGGTAATCTTCGCTCAAAATCAAAATCGATTCACACCATCTCTAAGTTACGGAAATGTTAGGAAAGTATGAACAACTTCCGCCACTGTGATTAAGAGATTAGCACCACCACACTCAAGAATCGTGAACCTAGAATTCCAACGCCAAATCACAAGTTGCTAATGTGTTTCATCGAAACAAGAATAGTTGCATCTTTTCCAAACGTCCGCACTTCACCCTAGAGCACTCAATCAAGAATAGGAAGTTGCGACCAAGAAAAGATCAATAAGGAATGCTAAAGTAGAAGAACACCCTAGGAATCAATAAAACTCATGTTACTTCCACTATAGATGTTGCGTCGGCAAATGTAATAGAAATAGTGATGTAACGAATGCTAAACCGTTAAGTACCTTTGATATTCATCGATGCACCTTGTGATAATTGTCAAAAGAGTATGAATTCGATTGTCATGACAAATGTGTTGCTAAAGCTATAATCTCTAGATTAAGGAATCCTAAGAATCGGAATACCTCTAGGCCCACTAATCATTCAAAGTCCGTGCTTGTGAACCACCTTCTTTAGATTCTACTAGCAACCATTGCTATCACAAGAGTCTCGCCACACCTCCTAAGAATACAAGACCACCTAGTGTTTTCACTAAGACTAAAGCAAAGAGTAGTTATAGATGGCGAAATGGATATATAACACACTTGGATTTAAATGGATGCCTAAACTTGTAAATGTGTGTATGTCAAACGATTCGCTTCGAACCTCTAACATTTCGGGTTCCACATCTACTTCTATTCCATCCGTGTCGCCCGTGTAATGCAGTGATACAGATCATTCTCTGATTGTTGATAGCGGATGTTCCTACACACATGACAGTAACCTTAAACTGTTATCAAACTTTATTGCAAAGTTCATTGGCACCGCCGATTCGGAACGATCACTTCGCACCCATCATGGGCTACGGAGATTATGTTAATGGGAACATCGAATCAGCAGGTTTACTATGTGGAAGGCCTCGGTCACAACTGCTTCGAGAGGTCAATTTTGTGATGGAGATTTGGAGGTTGCTTTCAGGAGAAAACTTGTTTCATTCGTGATCTACAAGGAAACGATCTTATGTCCGGCTCGCGTAATTCTAGTCTCTACACTATCTCTATGCAAGACATGGTTGCTTCCTCTCCCATTTGCTTACTTTCCAAGGCAACATCTACAAAATCCTCGCTATGGCACCGCCGCCTCACATCTAAACTTTCAAACCATCACCAACCTTGCCCGACACAAACTAGTCAAGGACTCCCACGATTCCGGTATTCAAAAGATCATCTTTGCTCACCGTGAACAAGGGAAAAGCACTGTGCTCAATTTCCTTCAAAGGTGGAACACGCCTCAAAGATGTGCTTCATCTTCTTCACATGGATTGTCGATGACTACTCACGATGGACTTGGGTCTACTTCCTTCGTAGCAAAGACCAAGCTCCACAAATGATCATCACCTTTCTCACAAAAATACGTGTTCACCCGCAACACCGCCGTAATCATCGTAATGCATAAAGGAACCGAATTTGTTAACAAAACCCTTCGTGAATTTTATGAGAAAGTGGAATTCAGATCAAACATCTATTGCACGGATGACACGAACAAAACGGAGTTGTTGAAAGACTAAACCGAACGTTAGTGGAAGCCGCAAGAACAATGTTAATCAATGCTAAACTTCCCGATTACTTATGGGCGTGTCGTATCCACCGCATGCTATACTCAAACCATTCTATGATCACAAAACGCCACAACAAAACACCTTTGAGCTTGTCCACAACTATAAACCGAACCTCAAACACTTTCATGTATTTGGATCCCTTGCTATCCGAATAATGATCGTGATGATATTGGAGTCTTTATTGGATACCGTGACAATTCTAAAGGTTTCCTAACTGGAATCGTCGAACTAAGGAGGTAATGGAAACGATTCATGCTCATTTCGATGAACTCACTAAATGGCTTCGAGTATATGACTTAGAACCCGTCACAACCGCTTAAACTTCCTCAACCCCATCATCACCGAAGAAAGCCCTCGCCTAACTCACAACAAATGGAAAGGTTATTTGCTCCTCGCTCGTGATGATATTGATGAACGTGCTCGTGTATCCGCCGCTCACCGCACAACCCGATCATATTCCTATACCGATACACTGCTACAACAACTATCATGTTGATGCACCCACACCAATTGACTCCAACACAACAGTTGAACACACCGCCTAACAATGATGAACCAAATTGATGATATTCAATGAAGTACCCCACCGCAGATTTTGATCCAAATGCGTTCTTCAACCCGTTTGCCAATGAGATCGCCGCACTGATGTCGCGAATCTTCAACAAACCATTTGAATCCTCGAATCTGCACAATGTATACCAACATCAACCCTCTACACATAGATGGACAAAGACCATCCTCTCAAGCTAACATTATTGGCAACCCAAATCAACCAATCGTTACGAGACAACGTCTTCACTCAGATGGTGAACACCGCATTTATGCACTCACCGTCCCGCTAATCAACCTAAAACATTAAGGATGCAATGACAAAAGACAACCGGATTGAATCCATGCAGAAGAACTCAACCAATTCAAACGCCTTGAAGTATGGAATCGGTTGAAAGACCAACAGGGTCTACGCCATTGGTTTAAAATGGATTTGGAAAACAAATTGATGTCAAGGGAATGTTATCCAAACAAGTCACGCCTAGTTGCTAAGGGTTATCGCCGAAGAAGGAATAGACTTTGAAGAATCTTTTGCTCCGGCTGTTCGCCTTGAGGTCGTTCGATATTTCGCGTCATGCTCATATGAACATGACGGTCATCGATGGATGTCAAAACGCGCTTTCAATGGACAACTTAAAGAAACGGTCTATGTCACCAACCGGATGGATTCGTTGATCCCGAGTTCCCGAACCATGTCTACAAACCGAACAAAGCTCTATATGGTCTCAAACAAGCCCCTGCATGGTACGATAAGCTATCATCTTTCCTCATTGCCAATAATTTCACCAAAGGCTCGGTTGACCCAACTCTTTTTATACAATATCACGGGCACACATCTTAATTGTTCAAATTTACGTGGATGACATCATTTTGGGTCAACACATAAAAGTTTTCAATCGCTTTGCAAAACTCATGAAGAAAAATTTTGAAATGTCCATGATGGGTGAACTTACGCTCTTTCTAGGACCGCAAGTTCATCAATCACCCCGTGGTATTTTCTTGAGTCACCAAATATGCCCTTGAACTGTTAAACAAATTTGGAATGAATACCGTGATACTTATGCCACACCAATGGCTCATACCAAGAAATTAGATGTCGATTTACATGGGAAATTGGTCGACCCTACCAAATACCAAGTATTATTGGGTCTCTCATGTATCTAACACCAGCGATCGACATTGTCTTTGCCGCTTATCTATGCTCCCGCTATCGTCGCGACCAATCGAAACCCACCTCTCGAGGCTAAAAGAATCCTCCGATACATCAAGGAACCATTAATTTGGGATCCGTATCCGGGATTCGGTTTTGAACTAATAGCTTTTTCAGACGCCGATCACGCAGGATGCTTAGACTCAAGGAAAAGTACTTCAGAGCTCTACAATTTCTGATAAACCGTGTCTTGGCAATCAAAGAAGCGTGATTGTACATCACCGCCATCAATCAAGCGTAATATGTAGCCATGTCCGCGTGTTGTGCTCAAGTCATCGGATGAGAACACAACTCAAAGACTATGGTTATGTATTTGATGTATCCCAATGTATCATGACAATCGGAGTGTTATTGCAATCTCGTGCAACTCGCCAAAGACTAAATCAAAGCACATCGATCACGCTATCATTTCATCAAGGACCATGTGGAACAGGTACCGTTGAATTATACTTATGGGTATTGAATACCAATTGGCGATCTGCCACCAAAGCCTTGCCTCCCGCTAGGTTTAATGAGTTGGTCCACCGGATTGGTATGAGGTGTTTGACTTAAGAGGAATTGATGACCTCTTAAAACAGCCTTAAAACCTCACAAACACCAAAACATCTTTTGTAAATAAATTTTCAAAACAAAATACAAAAATATAAAATCGATAAAACAACAAAAATATTCTCCCAATCTACATTTCTTTCAACATGGCAAGTACATTTTTCCACAACACTTTTATCTTTCAAAATTCAAGATTTTTCCGATCAAGTGTTGAGGAGAAAATAATCCATTAACCGCTTCAAAACATCTGTACTTGCATGTTATCACATCTCGGTTGATTCTTTTACAAATGGTGGTAAATTTCTGTTCATTGACACTCCTCGACTTTAATTAATAACCTTTCATTATTTTCTCAAGTCGAGGGGAGTGTCGTCAAGTTTTCTAAAATCTTCATTTGGTAACCAAAATTGGAAGATAAAAGGCTTTGATGAAAATGGAAAAGTGGAGGGACCAAAACTCACAAAACTTAAAGTTATTTTAAATAAAACCTCCACCTAACTTAACTCTTCTCATTTATTACTATCAACCAAACATATCCTACGCATAAGAATCAATCTTCAAATCTGTGTTTTGGATCATCATCTTGTAAGTTGTTTCATAATCTTAACATGTTTTCAAACACTGGTTTTGATTTTTACGTGAATCCAACGGTCAAAAAGATGTATAATCTTGGTTTTGTGTTCTACGCATATGCGTATGAACACATAATCAAGATTGTATGTTTGTGGTTAAAAAGATTGTTTCAAAACGTGTTTTTAGCATCAATGATAATATCTTTATCCTCAAATCTTACCCAGAAACATGAATTGATTGATTTTGAAACTTAGGGTTTATGCGTGGATTTGGGTTCTTCCAAATGTGAAGTGTTTTTGGTCTAAATATTGTTGGGTTATGTTCATATGATGTTGAATTAATCATATCCTTGCTCTATAACTACCCAGAAACACTGATTAATTCAGATTTTGAAATTAGGGTTTAAGGTTCATAAGTTTGGGTATTTTTGATTCACCATGAGTTAGATGTTAATACTTGGTATATAAGCTCATACAACTCTCTTGAACTACCGTAATAAGTTTGGTGCAAATCCTATGGTTAGAAAACTTACGCGTAATTCATAACCCTTGGTTTTGACTTACGCAGATGACTTTCACGCTTAACCGCATATGAATGATTCATACCATGTTTTGTTGATAAAATGAATGATATGTGTTTAACTTTGATGATATGATGTTTTATTTCGTGCTTGCTACACGTAATATCTGTAATCAAGGTGGTTATTAATCTCACGATAAGGATCACCACGCTGTAGCTTGTTGCGCGTGAAGACTTGTCTTCACGCGTAGCTTCTACGCTAAGGTTCTACAATGGACCACGCCAGATCCCATGGAAGGATATGCGAACAATGACCCCACGCATAAGGTCAAACTCTTACGAGTAGCCTTACGCAGAAGGTAAATATATGCTCACGCATAAGCTTCCACGATAAGGACTCCTTTTCCCACGCTGAACATTTCTTACGCCAGAAGATAGATTCTACGCTGTAAGTCTACGCCAAGCATATATCATACCGCTCACGCATAACTTTGCCAAAACTACGCTTAACCCTCGGATTGACCTTCATGATGAATTGTTACTTGTACAAACTTGTAAATAAACTAATCATATCATCACGAATCCAAAAATGTCACTAATAAACTTAAATCGCTTGATATGTCGTGAACAATAAGTGATAAAATAAACTTTAAAACTTAAAGTTAACTAACTCACTAAACATTTCACGATATCATTGAACTATTGAACATACAAGTGACTTAGGACTCGTAATAATCATTATCACTATACATTCGATAACTAGACAATAAGACCTTCGTTGACTAACATTATGTCTTTCGATATGTTAGTTCTTTGGCTAATGTTATTTCGCATCACGACATGGTCGAACAAATGAATGTGGATGCACCAAGTTCTCTCCATTGTCGATATCTATCCTCATGGCTATCCAATGAAGATAGGAAAGAATAACCTCCGTGTTGACTTTGACACCCTCACTTGCTCAATCTTCATGTCTTATTGCTATTGATATTCTCGAGGACTCATTCAGATCGTAACATGCTTACTCACTCGCAACCATTCCCGAGATCTACATCCAACAGCCTGGAACACTATGGAAAGGGTCAAAGGAAGGATCACGCGATGCTGACTTTGAACCACAAACAAGTCACTATTACACCCGCACTTAAGGGTCGCTCTCCTTATTCCCAAGTCAATCCAACCAAACTTTATGCCACACCGCCAAGAGTTAACTCCAATTCTTAATCAATATCGGTTATGATGAGGCTACAGAGTAATCACCAAGCACTCTCACGTGGAGCTTAAGAGTATTCCTCAACCATGGAGAACACTCTACATGATCATCACCAAGTCTCGCTTCGTCGTGATAGCGGCTATGAGCATCCTAAGCTCATAGAACTACAAATATTTTGGGCATTCGTCAACATGAAACACATCGCTATCAAGCTCGATTGGGATGACATGATGTCATTTCTCAAGAAACTTGGCTCAAAGATTCCCTACATCGTATATACTAAACTGCTGATACAGAGAGCACTTGGACTTCATCCCGATATTCCCAAGAGGCTCAATGACCCCGAAAATCATGACATGTTGACGGAACCTATTCTCTCTGTCGAATCAAGGAAACGCCCACAAAGAAACAAGGTGTCAGGTCGCTGATTTCTTCTAATCAAGATGTCGAAAGCTCAAACGCATAAGAGATATCCGGAAGCGCTAGACAAGGCAAAGTTGGTCATCTTGATTTAAAAATCTTCTGAACACCTGTCAGAGAACTGTAAGAGGAAGTGCAGGAAGCACAACAAGTTCTCATGAGTCAAAGGAAGGTACCTAAAAGGAAAGTTCCTTCTAAAAGGATTGTTCTCAAAGGAAGCCAACCTATTCCCACACTTGAACCTCAAAGACAACTTAGGATGAGAGCTCAAGATACCGAGATGTATGAAGAGGTTCATTACTCGCAACCGCAACCAAACACCCGCCTCAAGGACAAAACCTCCAAGTCCTCCAAATTGCCCAAGAAAAGGGAAGACTCCGGCTATTGTACCTTATGATGAGAGCTCAAGATGAAGAAGAGCAATTGGATAAATCATACAGAAAAAGTTTCACAACGTCCGACACATTCAAAAGGCACGATTTTGCTAAAGATCAAATGGGCGGCCCGGAGGATCAAGTGGTGTCCCTCCTCTCCGCATCCCGATGCGGTTAATCAACCCGATAAGGGATCCGTGCCACCACTCTTCTGCAACAACAACCGCCTGTTGAAGACACCATTGTGTATGATTTTGAGAAACAGAAACCGAGAAAGAAAAGTCTAAGGATGACGAGGATGATTATACAAAGTTTCTTCTAGACAGGTCCAACTCACTCAAAGGAGAAAACCTCGAAACTCCTAAGGACATGAAGTCTCCTCATGTCTCCTCATCATCGGACTCTTCTTCTCATTCATCACCACCACCATCAACAAAGTCAACCGATCATCATCCAAATCGGTGAAGAAACCACCAAAGTCTTGGATCTCTCGGTCTCATAAAAGGATTGTAAAAGTCGTCCAACAAATCGTAAAGAAGGACATAACTTACGTAAAATGAATTGGTTTGTCGACCAAATTCATCCTTAAATGATGAGATAGACAAGATGGAGAAAGAAAGGAAATTTGTTCAGATTTCATGAGAAGTCATCGTCGAGGAACCGAATGAAATGATTGAAGGTTACACTCAAAAGTTCCTTCGTGATATCGCTCCTAAAGTCCAAAAGGAACCGGAGAAGTCGACAAGAGATCAAACTCACAAGTTTCTTCTCGACATCGTCCCCTGTGTGACTAGAGAAGTATTCTCCGACAACTCACCCCTAACATTGTCGCATTGGTTAAACATACAATGGCCAAAGAAGTCGATCTCTCCAACTGAAGTTAATCGCTAAACTAGTGATGCAAATGTCAAAGCGATCCGAACGCTTACTTGAGATGAAGCTAAATTTTTCAAGGTCTACTTGCTTTTCAACTCGCTTCATCATGCAAGGAGTCACCGATCAACCCAAACGACCAAGAGATGACGATGATAAGGATAAGGACTCGACCTAAACGTCGTAAGGCCCCGGTCAATCTACATCTATGCCACCTCCTCCACATCGGACTTCTTCTCAACATAAGTCTCCATCACCCGATCTTCTGCCGATAAACCTCGGGACGATTCCGAGTTACCACCCCCGACTCATAAAACAGTGACTACTTTGAGTACACGGGTGGTGACGATGAAGAGGTCCTCGAGCTCCGACAACAACCCACCTCACCTAAACAAGTGCGAAACCACAATCATCATCAAAACCTTCAAAACAAGAACAAAACGACTCAATGACGCCGATCATGGCTTGATGACGATAAACCGCTTGAATTTGATTGGTTTGCTACTCTTGTTAACGACACTCCCTACCCTCAAGAAGGTCAAGAATTGGTAGACGGTAGTACCTGGAGCATGCAAAATCTTGCAAGAAAGATTCCGTGTGAAGAAGATGACGAACCGAGTTGAAGCGCATCAAGAATGACGATTCCTCCTTTTGAAAAACAAATGGAAAGTGCAATCGAGGTTGAATATCACCTAGAAAACATTGCTCGAGCCATGTCTAACAACATGGATTGGCTCAACCTGTAGCAAACATCGACTTCACTAAACGGAACAACCCTCCATATTACATCGATCGACCAAACCTCTACCAACAATCGCCAACCAGATGAACCAAGGATTCCTTCGTATATTTCTTCAACAAAGACCGAATTTCTTCTCCATGGTGGCGATGGTTCACTAAAATACGCTACATCATTGACTCTTCCATTCCCAAATGACTATTTACTCAAACCGCATAGCTATCGAGGAACGTGCAAATCACTTGTTTTCGACAACGCAAGCATACGACCAAGATGCATTGTATGGGATTCATCATTGGCCCGAACGTCAAGAATCTACTACGAAGTTTCCGTTCAAGTCACAACATGAAGTGTATTGCTCAAAGGACATCGTGGCCATCAAACACATTGATCTCAAGTCTAAGTGGGACTACACATTCTTGAAGAATATCATAGTCAAACGACAAGATGAACAGACTATGAATTCTCGAGGTCGACTTTGAGAACTTGTCCTCAACGACATCGAAGACTTGTACTTGCCAAAGTACAGTATCGTATGAGACAATTCTCGATCAAGTTCAACGTGAATTTATCAAGTCGGTTCTCATCTTCATTAGACGATTGTGATCAAAGAACGGTCAAGATATCCGATGGTCATGAATCATATCGTAAACGTAAACTTCACTCCACCACGCTTTGATCTTCCCGACATCAACTAGCTCAAACAACTTACGCCATCGCTGAAACCTTTCAAGATTGTTTACCGCAGGTGAACTTCAAGAAACCGCTAATGGCGCAGTGAGCTCCACAAATTCGGGATCATACCTTGAAGATGGTTAGGATGGATTGGCGCATGATTGAAGGATATACCGAAAGTTGGGAATCCTAAGCCGAACTCTCGTGAAAGGAGGGATGTGAGAAGGATCATCACCATGATTGATGAACGTTGTTCGTGGGATCGCCTGACGCTGAGAGCTATGTTGGTGGTCGACCCAGAGAAACATCACCGGCTTTCAACGCCTACATGCGCACTCACTGGAACATCACCGCACTTCCCGGTACACCTTGAATTGTTTCCTTCATATGATTTTGGATGTATGATTATATATGTGGATGGCTTGTGCACACATAACAAAGTACAACCCGTAATGGTCAAGAAAGGACCTTGTGGTATGCCTCAACACAATCCTTATAAAAGGAGCTAAAGCTTCTTATTTTGAGTAAAACCTATCAAACCTTTCATTTTTCAAGGTTTTGCTCAAAAGACAAGTACTTCCCATATGATTTCAAAACCTCAACCGCTTATATCACTAGTCGAGGGGAGTATTTGATGAAAACTTTGTTCACAAATTGTTCACAATGGTCACTCTTCCCGCAACACTCAAAATGGTCATATTTATTCTCAAAATGTTTCAAAATAACATCTTATATGCCATTTTTGAGGGGAGAAAATTATGTGATAAGAAATATGTTGTACAAAATGCAAATGAATCATGTACCTCGGACTTAACCTATGAATCGATTGGTACTAAACTCGTTAGTAACTCGAAAAGACTTGTCCCGGACGGGTAATAATTTCAAGCTAGTTCGCTAGTGATGTAAACGTGTCTCGCAAAGGACTTGTCCAAGTAGAAAGTACCATTCGAGAAACTCTTGATAGACATGAACTCGACGGGTATGACAACCTTCGAGGTTTGTCTACACCTTCAAGATAGTTATTAGAGCTAGTTGTCACCTAAAAGTCGACAATGTATCTCTTTAACTATTCAACGAACCGTGTCTCATGGAGATTGTCTATCTTCAAAGAATCAATTCAAAAGTGCGCTCTTTTCCTCATTGTGCATTTAACCATTAAAACTATTACACATGCGAGGGGGAGTATTTATGCAAAATTTATCTCTCATCGTGGTTCAAACATGTTTTTCATTTACAAACCCTTTGAGAGATATTTTAACTTACGAGTGGTTATAATGGCAAACATAGGTTAGTCATGGAGTTATAAGGTGACTAAGGTTAGAATAACTGTCCTATGATCCGCCAGAGTCGGAGGATCTACCCAAGGACACTACCATTAGTTAGTGTTAGAAGTCCTTAGGAATGATTATAAAAGGAGAAATGAGAATCTGAGAAAGAAGGAGTCAAGAATCAAAAGAAATGTAAAGTAAAGGGTGAAAAGAAATAGCCTCCGCATTATTCAACTTAGGCGCATACACGGGTTCAATTCATATACTACCGGGTGTCACTTAGTGACACCGTATTGAAGATTAAAAGTCGTCATGGACCCAATGGACGCATGCACTAAACCTTCTTAGCCACTCAAGTTTCTCTCAATGTAAGCTTGTATCATTCTCACAGGAACCCTACATAAACTATTGGCTTTCTCTAGAGATCGCCGTATTGAAGAAGGAGACCCTCTCCCTAGTCTCCGCCAGAAAACCAAACGCACTATTGAGTCTAGAGCCACGAGATTCATCAAAAGATCTCTTAGGAACACTTGACATTTAATCACTTGTTGATCAACAACAAGATCTTCAAGATTCGTGGTTCATATCGAGTCCTTCACGCATCTTAGCAACTGTCGAGAACATTTATGAGAGGTTCACATCCGTGATCCTCGCGATTGAATGGAAACTCCCGCCGGGTCAACATCAAACGCCCCACAAAGTGTCACTTCGTAACTCCCGTGGATTACGCGGAGTGTGTCTCAAACGGCCTATCGTGAGAGGTGATGCTACCTCGCACTCAACGACTATCTCGAATCAGATGTACTTCGCACATCGCGTATCTCACTTGTGGGACTCCGCTCAGAACGGCCTTTGTAAGAATTAGAGTTGTGTTTTCACACTATGTCGTTAACACTCTCAAGTTCAAACTTGTGTGCCGAAACCGCTTATTACTAACTGCTTGAAATGTTTTCTTCTTATGGAAGCTCGGGAATGGATGATCGTGTCGATTCTTCTCATGCTCACGCCAACATCATCACTAATGAAAGTTCTATTCGAATGCAACACAACAATGTAATGATTCTTCATCAATCAAAGAATCTACAAAGTTAAAGACTTACGTAACTTCATCAATATTGATTTACAACGCCAAAGAACGTGTGAGCATGTTGAAGAATGACGTGAGACACCGGAGCAACAAGGCACTGAAAGGCATCGATGCGCATAACAACATACTATCACTTTCACCACAAAGAACAATGATCAAAGAACAAAGTTAAAGATGACGTTGAAACATAATCGCCAAAGATAACGATCTCTACACCGGGAGATTGTTCGAATCAAGGCAACTCCTCTCACAAGAAAGAAGAATGTCGAAGATCGCCATTACTATTACATCAACGCCTTCACTGCTTACATTTATATATACTTGGGGAGATTGTTGGAATCACTCCAAACAAAGGTTTCAAGTATTTATATTTCATATGTAATAGGTAGCTTTATTATGGCCTTTATGTTTGTTTAAGGTCCAATTATGTAGAAGGCCCATGTCGAGGCCCAAGCTCAATAAGGAATAGGGAAGGAGAGGAGTGTCCTAGCTCCTTGCCTATATAACTATTGTAAACCCTCATTTGAGGTTGGTTGTTCAAGTTATTCTCTCATTCACTCTTGTTTCATAACCGGTCATACTATATCGTGTGTGTGTGTGATAACTTGTTCATCCGCCTTCATCTCTTTCTCTTATAAGCTTGTGTTGTAAAACTAGTGACCTAACAAACAACATGGTCAACAATCACTATCTAGAAGAAGCTAGGAAAAAGGCATGCACTCGAAAAGACGGAATTCTAGGTGCAACATCTAGGGTGATGAATTCTACAAGATTTCAAGGCACCGCTAGTAGTAGTAAACCATTACCTAGGAACACTCTACAAAAGACTAGGGATTGGCTTGCATCTAAGAGTAGTTAAGAAAAAGAAAATGCTATGCCCTTAGAAAACAACACTAGGAATTCTAAGTCTTTTCGAACAAGAATCAATTTCAAAAGACCGTAGTGACAAAGTTAAAGTCATGCTTTAAACAAGAATATTGAATTTGTCTCGCACTACATGTAAAAATGTATCTTTTCGCTAATCATGATGCATGTGCCTTACAATATCTCAAGAAAGATAATTCTCGTGCAAGGCACAATCCAATAGGTGGATCTCTTCAGGACGTAGTTTTTCTCAAAATGAGTCTTCCGTGAATCGATAAGAAAACAACTCCTAGATCTTACCTTAGTGGATTCCCACGGAAAAGTTTTCAAGACAATAGGTCTTAGATGGATTCCCACAGAAAGATTTTGATACTTGCTCTAACACGATAATAGTGACAATCATTCGGATAAGGAAGTCGATCCACTACAATCATTGATAGTGATCACCTCACCGTGAGGAAACATGTACTTCTAACATCGTTATTTGTGAAAATTCTTCTTCTGGATGCATGTACTTGTAAAAGTGTTGAAGGTTCATATACCCCGGTGTGGTAAAGAAGAACTTATGCCAATTTCAGATGTGGAAATCCTTTTCTAGTTCCACTCTTAACTCCACTTTTACTTGGCCAAACTTAACCTTCTTTCTTCAAATCTTCTCTCAGAATATTTTTGAAAACCAAATACAAAATTTGAAAACCATCAAAACCAAATATAAAATAGAAATCTTTCAAAAATACAAAAACAATATAAAATCAAAAATCCAAAATATTCTTCTCACGACATGTCTCTCAGATAATCGATATTCCAGACGCTTTTAGAAATGTCATTCAACAATGATACGGGCATGCATGTATGCTTGAGCGAGAGTTCTTTAATATGTTTTCTAAAACATGTCGCTTCTCAAAATTTCTTAATAAAATGGCTTTCAGATACATCAAGACGAAACCCGGACCGAAATGATGACTTTGATTATTTTCAAATCAAAACTCGTGCTTTGATCGAAAAATGAGGTGTACGCTCAAGGCACTACATTTAAAAATGGTGAGAAATCATCATCATCTTGAGCACCTTTTCAAGATTGTGCAAAAGATTTTCAAAATCTTTCAAAATATTTTGTGCTAAAGATAACTCCTCTAAACCCTTTAATTGATTATGCTTTATTAAAGGGGAGTATAAAACAAAATGTTCCAAATTCATGCTTAAATCAAACTGCTTGTCTCCCAAAAGATTCTAAATGTTGTTTAATCATTGATATAAAAATATCACGATTATGCTATTTTGAGGGGAGGAGACGTGATTAAAATGTGATCAAAAAGTTTTAATGATCTTGGTTTGAATCTCAAATGAGCTCGACTCGAGACGGAACCAATGAATCGACGAGCAATCATGTACCATCTCGAGAAACCTTCTATGACTTGACCAGACGGGTAATAATTTCAAGCTAGTTCTCTAGTGATGTAAACGTGTCTTGAATCGGTCTAGTTCATTTAAAGTCGATCAATTCAAAAGTGCGAATCCCACCCTCTATGCGCATTTCATCAAAACATATAAGCACATGTGAAGGGGAGTGTTTCGAAAATATAAAACTCACTTGAGTGTTTCAAACATGTTTTCTATCATAAACACTCGAGAGACTTTCAAGAAAAATGGTTTTATGGCAACAATAGGACACCATGGAGTTATAAGGTGACTAAGGATATGAAATTGTCCTATGATCCGCCAGAGCGGAGGATCTACCCAAGGACATCACAAATAGTCTAGAACTAGAAGTCCTTAGGAATGATTGAAAAAGGAGTAATGTGAAAAGGAGAAAGAAGGGTCAAGAATTAAAATAAATGTAATGATAAAGGGTGAAAAGAAATAGCCCTCCATATTCAACCTTAGGGCGTAAATCGGGTTCAATTCATCTCACATCGGTTGTCACTAGATGACACCGGTATTGAAGACCAAGACGTCATGGACCCAAAGGACGCATCGCACTAAACCTTCTAGCCACTCAATTCCTCTCAAAAGGATTTGTTTCATTCTCACCGAACCCTACATAATCTATTGACTTTCTCTTAGAGATCGTTGGTATTGAAGAAGGAGACCTCTCCTAGTCTCCGCCAGAAAACCAAAATGCACTTATTGAGTCTAGAGCCACGAGATTCATCAAAAGATCTCATAGGAACACATGACATCTCATCGCTTGTTGTTCATCAATAAGAACACAAGTGATACATTCTAGAGTCCCACGGTGTCTTAGCAATCTGCCGAACATTTATGAGAGGTTTCACAATTGTGATCCTCGGTGATTGAATGGAAACTCCCGCCAAGGACAACATCAATCACCACGACAAACAGTCACTTCGTAATTCTCCGTGGATTACGCTTAGTGTGTCTCAAACGGTCTACAATCGTGAAGTGATGCTTGGTGTACCTCAATGACTCATCCGAATCAGATGTACTTGAGTATATCGTGTTATCTCACTTGTGGGACTCCGGTTCAGAACGGCCTCTGTGAGAATTAGAGACGTGTTTTCACACTATGTCATAACACCTCGAAATTCAAGCTTGTAAGTGCCGGAATCCGCTTATTACTAACCTGCTTTATGTTTTCTTCTTATGGAAGCTCCGGAGCGATGGATCGTGCGGACATCGCCACATGCTCATACCAACAACACATGAATGTTCTCATCAAAATCAAAGGCAACTCAAGTTAAAGATGATTCTTCGTCAATATCAAAGAATCCACAAAGTGTAAAGACTAGAGAACTACGTCATTGGTAAATCAAAGTCAAATAGAAGTGTGAGCATGGTGGAGAAAGACGTGGAGACACCTAACCAACGGTTGACAACGTGACAACCACATTAACTTATCACAAAGCATGAAGGAACAAAGAATTAAGACTATTCTATATCTACTCACAAAGTTCAAGCTCAAAAGATTAAAGATCTATTCAAGTGGAGCATCTTTGAATGACCACCCTTGGGGAGATTGTTAGCCTTGATTATTTTATTAGAAGTGATGGTTATTCACATTTAGGAACTTTGTAAAGTGTGTTAGATATCGTGATAGAATAGTCGGGGCTCGGATCGGGCTAAGCTAATTGGGCATTAGTTGTTAAGCTAGCCTTGAATAAGTTCTTGTAACCCAATCCATGTCCAAGCCCATATTCGCCCATGGTCGAGCCTTAGGGCATCCTTTATCTTGTACTATAAATACCCCTTAAGTATGTCATTTGAGGGGTGTGCTTGAAAATGTGTGTGTGTGTGTGTTTTCCTTTGAAGCAATATAACATCTTATTGTTTCATCTTTCTTCTCTCTACCTCTCTAAACATACATACACGATCCATATCATTCAAGTCACCAAGTTCTTCATCTTTTCTTTCTTTCTATACGCATAACTGTTACGTGTTTGTGTTGGGTTAGTTTGATAAAGTGATAAGGTATAAGTGATAAAGGGTATTAACACTTTCTATGTATAGTAGGCGGCGAGACTATTTCCTCTGACAGAGAATCACCGCTTACTATAAGTGGAAAGATATGATTTTAGAAGATTGTGACCATGCGTAGACTGGATAAAGACTTGAGGACTAAGTTTTATCTGGTAAACTTTCCCGCTTTATCCAAATTTCATTCTTCAATCTTTAAGGCCTTGCCTCTTCCTTCATTTGTCTTCGTGTTTAACAGTTGGAGAGTCGTAGGGATTCAGTGAGTTATTGTCATCACCACCGAATCCACCATCTTCTTCTTGACTTAATTTTCACCCTTTAAGATCCGCCTTGCGGAGTGGAGAGGCTTCTTCTTTGCCTCGCACTAAGTATCTGAAGATGGCTCACGAGAGACTATGCACTCAAGGACCGATTGTGTTTAATTTGATTAAACACTTAGATATTTTCTATTCAAATCCAAGATTAAGCGGATTGGGTATTTATCGAACCCAACAGTCTCCCCTATTCGGATATACAAATAGCCTAAGTGTTTGATCAATGTAAGTGAGCTAATGGCTTCTTCACACGTAATGTACTAATGAAAATAATAAGGAACTTTGAGTAGTCTAACAAAACATACATCTTTATTGATCGATTACATAATTCCTATCACTAATACAAGAAGATAAATTGATGTCACCCGATGGATACCCAAGCTTCAAGCTTCACTTTCTTGGTGATGAGTGTTTCCTGTCAGATGATCTCTCGATCTTAGCATCTGTGTCTTGACAAAACCCGACGCTTTTGGGATTGGATCCGAGAGGCCACAAGAATATAGTCGATCATTGCGGCCACTCCAGTCGATCAATGTCACTCCATCTTTGAAATGCAGGTTCCATAGACATCAATGTGGAATAGCCCTCTTTCGTGCTCTTCAATCACTAGACAACACAAAATTTACACCTCGTGCGGTTCTGTTGCATTCAAGGCCGAGCACTTTGATCTCGTGTTGAAATCAACTCTTTTCCTTTGCCGGAAGCTTGTGGTTGAGATCCTGAGGTGCGATCAAGGCGGGATGAATTCTCGGTTGGTGGTGCATCCTCACCTTTCATATCTTTTTAATCGAGCATTTTCATCGATCCTCGACCACCTTATTTTGCTTCTTTCCAATGATCGGACCAAGTTCATCAAGTTCATGATCCCAAAGTCATTTGAATTTTAAGGGATCATGAACTTCAAAGTGTCTTTTGTCATCCTCCGAAAACATACATAGCCAATGGTTTAGTGTTGGGAATAATCTTGACATCGTGATTTTTTTGAGAAGCCTTCTACTGGTCATTGTCCGCTTGTACTCCTCAATTACGCTTTCCCGAGAGCTTCAGCTTTTCTCTTTTCTTCATCTTCGAGCTCTCATTGCGCCCATTTGAGCGACTGAGCTTCCTTGAACTTCATCTGCTGACCCTTTTTGAGCTTGCTTGCATCTATTCCCACATTTTCACTTCTTCGCAATCACTTTGGCCATGCCTCCTTAGTCTTCTTATCATCCTCAACTTGTTTCATTTTCTTTTCTTCTTTAGCAAGGTGTTTGGTTAGTGTTGAGGAGTGAAGAGGTATTCATGTCACCGATTTTGTAGGGAATCTTCTCGACTCGGAGTTGTCGGTATGCCTTTACCCTTGTCCTGCATCGAGGAAGATGATGCAATAATGGGAGGTGTTGTTGTCATGATTGGTGTTAAGATCGCCGTGTTGTTGTTGTTGCATGAGGTGGAAGTGATGAGATTGTTACCGCCGAGACCGGTGCTTGATGATGATGATGTTTGAGCCGAGATCGGTGGTGTTTGCTCCCCTCGGTGTGAAGAGGAGTTTCTTCAAAATATTCTCCCCTCAACTGTCGAAGCGCCGGTGAGGGCAAGAGTTAGAGTAGGTGCCGAGGGGATGACCACCTTGACCTTTGAAGGCTCGATAGATTTCACCATCATGGCCTTTATTTCAAGTATCTGCACAAGACCGGTGACCTTTGCATCCAAGTTCGCATGAGATAACTCCAAGGCGTCATTCTGTGGACCAAGATTCTAAGCCATAGAAGACGAGGCTGAGTCAAGGTAGCTACCGAGTGTTCAAGTGAGTCCATGGTGATCCAAGAGTCCGAATCAAGTTTGAAGACCACGAACATTTGCGAGACTTGAGCATCTCTATAAGGTCGGTGAGCTCGATGAATTTTTGCATATGCCTCGGTGGCCTCCAAAGACTTTGGCATTGAGCTACCGGTCTTCTTTGACGCTTCTCGATTTCATCAATTGTAACCCCAACTGTCTCAAGATGCTTGAGGAACTTAACCATGTGTTCATCCAGTTGACAAGATGGTGGTACATAAGATCTCGTGCGTGAACATTTTCGCTGAAGGTGAGCACATCGATCTAAGGTCGCCAGAATCGGCGGCAGCTTCAGCAGTGTTGATCCCAAAACTGCTCAAGAACCCCAAAAGCTTCCTTGTAGCCCTACCGATCCACTTAACCGCTTGTCTTCAAAGGAGTGGAAGAACATTGTCAAACCTTTTGAATTCATCGAGCCGGAGGATGAGGTGAGTCATTGTCTTCGCTTGAAAAGGTGACTCGATGCCTCCTGTGGATCAGCCGAGGCTCTTGTTCGGCCAACCTCGGCGTCCACTTCTTCTCCTGCGATAAGATTTCTTCATCACTTTCAAGAAGGTCATCATCGATTTTAGCAACTCATTAACCTCAAAGAATCGTTAACAAGGAGTGGGAATGGGTTCCATATCGCCGCGGTATTGATCCTCCGAGTCTTTGTCCTCGTGGACCCCTCGGACATCGTGGAGTTTCAGGCGTCTTCTCGGGAGTCGATTGGTTTTGGGTTCCGTATCGGGCGGGTTGTTCCTTTCCTCCGAGTCTTTGTCCCCAAATGACCCCGATACACCGGTGGGTATTTCCAAGCCTTTAGCAGTAGTCGTGAATGTTGTATCCCTATCGGTGGGTTGTTTGTGTCCCCGAGTCTTTGGGATCGATCGCGCGCCTCGACAAAGACTTGGATTTGTTAATGTCATCATCGGGCGTGGAAGGCGCCCTTACCGTGGGTTGTTTGTTTCCTCCGGATCTGGGGAGTAGTAGGTGTGACCAAGGGCACCGATGTGATGTATCGGTGTCCTTCGTTGTCACGGGGTGGTTGTTGCCTCGTCAAGGGTGTCTTTTTGGTCTCGTGCTTTTGTGCCTCTTGGCGGCAAGGTCACGAAGCCTCGTGGCCCCGAGACTTTGGTTTAGTCTTAGTCCCGATGCAGAGACTTCCCTTTCTCCTTTTAGGAGCAGGGTTTGAGACATCGATCCTCCTCGTTGTTTACAAAGAACCATATGGGTCATCAATTCAATAGGTGTGACAAGGGATGGGTCCTTTTGAAAGTTTGAAGGACTCGTGATGCCGTAAATTTCCAAATTTTTCATCCCGAGTATAATTGGCACCCAAGAATAATTAGAAGCACAAGAGACAAACCTATGATACGAAATATACTTCGTCTAGTTTTGCTCAGAAACTTCGTTACAAGATCATCAGTAATGATCTCCCTATGTCGACAAAGTGACCCCATTCATCGTGTAAGATGCCATCATCAACCTGAATAGAGTTAACCTGCTCAAGGATGAGTGGTTCCCACGAGGACCGAATCATAAAAGTGAAAAGGATCCTCCAAGCCACGGGAATGAACTTTTAGTGATCGGGCAAAATGTTGGATCCAAAACGATTTATTTTAACCCATCCTTCATCGTGGAAGGTTCGGGATGGGTGACATAAACACCTTTGTTGTAATTCTAACCACGTTGAAGTGCAAAAGTTTTGTAATCCAGGTGTATTGTTGCCCCCATTAAGACTAAACCCGATGAGATACTCCCGAGTGGTCTAAGGTTATTCTCATCGATAGAAGGTGTCGGTCAAAGGTTTTAGCAGCTTGCCCAAAACTCCCCGAGGTAGTTTGGTACACCATTGAGGACATTTTACAAAGGCCGTTTTGAGTGGGCGGTTGAATAAAATTTTACAATGTCTTTATAGGTTGGGACATTTTCGGTATTCAAAATTACCTATGACATTATTTGTTTTGAATTCAACGTTAGTGAGATCCCCTACCCATCGAGTAGCAAATCGGAGAGATTGTGTTCTAGCCATCTCTATTAAAGACGTTTTAGGTTAAAAAAGCGTTTGGCAAGAACAATCAAAGTGTTTAGATCTCTCTAGTTTGTGATGAAAACTTTTGTAAATGTTTACAAGGAGGGTTTTTCAAAAGAGATTTTGAAGTTTTGAGAACACACAAATATTTACGGATTTGAGAAAGGATTTTAAAGAGTTTAGTTGCGTAAATTGATTTGTGTGTGTTTTAGTGGTTTTGAAGAGGGTATTTATAGAGTAGTGAGAGGGTGGTTTTGCATAAGTGTGGATATGTAAAGACCTTTTGAGATCGTTTGATATTCCACATTTAATGCCACCTACTACATCACGCAAGAAATTCCCATCTTTCAAGGAAACAGCTTGTAATGCACAAAGTGCACTTTAGCGATAATAAAATATCCATGGGATATTTTATGTGAGAAAACATTTAATGCCAAGTGGGGTGAGTAAATGATGATACTCTCGACAAGAAGACATGTATTCCTATATTAAGTTGGTGGGATTACCAACCTAGGACATTAAAGTAACTAATACTTGGAGCATTTAGTTACTCATTCAATGCTTTCGTCGTGGACCCCGAGTAAGTCTTACTCATTCGGTGAGGGTTGATTTTGGATGTTCGAGACGAACCACTTCACGTAACTCACTTTGATTGGTTTTCGATGCCCGACTTTCAATGTCAAGCATTCCTAATTCACTTCGGTCTCACGAGTAGGCTCATCCAAAGGTTTGGTGAAGATATCGCAAGTTGATATTCATGAGGATGAAATGAAGTTCTATGTCTCCTTTCATTATGTGATCCCCGATGAAATGATATCGATATCAATGTGTTTGGTTCTTTGATGAAGGACGGGGTTGTTGGAGATTGCAATTGCACTTGTGTTGTCACGGAAGATGGGTACCATTTTGAAATGGATGTCATAGTCACCGAGTTGACTTTTCATCCATAGAACATTGGCACAACATCCCGCAGTTAGCCTACATATTCACCTGGTGAAGACATAGCCACCGATTGCGCTTTTAGCACTCCAACAAACCGCTTTTCCTCCAAGGAATTGACAGACCACGAGGTGCTTTTTGTCCATGTTGCGTGCAAAGATAATCGAATCGAGTATCCTTTGAGATCAAACCCCGAGCACTGGATAATAAAGTCCAAGGCTCAGTTCCTTTCGTGTACACGAGTATTCTTTTGGTCGCAGCTGAGGGGGGATTCTTTGGGATTGGTGATATCTAGCTATGAGATGCATCGAGAATCGAATGTCCGTCTGAAGCGATTAAATACATCAAAGAGCCAACAATCCCTCGAAATGGGTTTGATTAAGCGATTGCCGTGAGATCAGTCCAAGATTGTTAGGAGGGACCATTGGTGTCTTCACCGAGGCACGATCGGATATCTCATATTTCTTCAAGAGATTTCTTGTGTATTTCTCTTGTGGATGGAGATTCCTTTATCGATCGCTCGATTTGTAGTCCAAGAAAATAAGTGAGTTCACCCATCATGCTCATTTCAAACTTTGTCATCGCCTTTCAAACTGTTTGCAAAGAGTGTAGTTAGTAGAGCTAAAGATGATGTCATCAACATATACTTGACCAAGATGACATCAAGTTTTGTCATGTAGATAAACAATGTGTTGTCTATCTTGCCTCGACAAACTTGTTTTGAATGAGTAAGGTCGAGAGTGTTTCATACCATGCCACAGGAGCTTGTTTTAGACCATAAAGGGCTTTATCAAGCTTACGAGACATAGTCGTGAATTCACTACTCTCAAAGCTCGGTGGTTGTTGAACATAAACTTCTTCCTTGAGTTTACCGCTTAGGAATGCACTTTTACATCCATTTGATAAACTTTGAAGTTCATGTAGGAGGCATATGCAAGGAAGATCCTCGATGGCTTCCATTCTTGCAACAGAGCAAATGTTTCATCATAGTCAATGCCTTCTTGTTGATCGTAACCTTTGGCTACAAGTCTTGCTTTGTTTTAATGATGCTGCTTTCATCGCTTTATTTCGAAACCCACTTCATTCCTATGACTACTACATCCTGAGACATTTGATCAAGGTCATGACCTTGTTCTTATCAAATGATGCAGTTCTTCTTGCATAGCCCGAACCCGGCTTGGGTATTTTAGATCCTCTGTGACACTTTTGGGTTCTATTTCGATAGGTAATCGACATATAGACATTCATTGGTCAAGTCGAGAAGTTAGCGACCATGCTTCTAGTGAGCATGCCTTGATGGGTTCACCAATAATGTTTACAAGCTCAATGTCCCGAGTTCTTGTCCACTTACTTTGTGGTCTAGGATCCGAGTCAAGAAGAAGCACTGTGACATAGGGGTGAGTTCGTATTTGAGCAAAGTATCATCAAGAGCATCTGTTGAGATGTCTTGTTCGAGTTGGGTTTCATGAATCATGTGGTCCCGAACATTTGGTTCGATGTTACCTATCTCATCGAGGATCGATTGGTTATCGATGAATTCATCGATGGTTGGTTGTAACAGATTGTGAGTAAGACATAATATGAGATGTCAAGATTAGCTTGGTATGAGGAATTGATTTCGATGTTAAACTCATCAGAGGATATCTTGAAGAGTGTTAGAATTAGAAATTCCGGTATTAAAGAGTCGGTCACCTCAAGTATATGTAATCGTAGAAAGCTCGTAGTCGTAGTTCTTTTAAGTTAAGTAGTAATTTAGTTGTGTAACACCGTGGAGGACGGACGGGTCTTTACCCACCAGATGCCCGATCCACGTGAAAGTGTGGCGATTTGTGTAAGACTATAAATACTCTCTACCTCCCAAGGTAGAGTTGAGCTCATAATAATATCTTTCACTTTCTCTCACTAAGTTCCCTAAACCTCTAACTTTCTCTCTCTAGAATTCCATCTATATGCTACTTTGTGTTATGGTTTGATGTGTATGTGAAAAGTTATATCAACATATTTCTCATCCCTTAAGGATTGCTTAGAATGCCTGCGTGAGATTGTTGAAGAGGATAAGCTAGAGAAACCTCATGATAATGCAATTGGACATGCATGCTCATATGTCAAACGATCTCAAGAAATCTTAGAATGCTTGATCACTATATGCCCAAAGACATTAGGTGAGAGTTAACCCTTTGATTCCATGCTCAATGCCTGGGCCAAACATGATATGGAATCGACTCCCAATGTTTTGAATGTGAGGAGTAGTGTACCATTGAGTAGTTCGATTTTAGCTCACAATGCTAGGAAAGTAAACTCAAATGTGCCTTCTAGGAGTACTAATCTCGGTACCTCTAGTGTTAAGAAAGTGAACCTTAGTGCACCGCATGTAGTTCAGATCCCAAAGACATCTAAGCAGGTAGTGCAAAGAGTAGTAAAACAAACTAATGTTCCCATTCCTCTACAGAGTAATCGGTGACATTAAAGGGAGCAGGTCAAAGTCTCAAGACAATACAAGGAATGATAGGACCTCTCAAGCTAAGAATGCGACCGGAAGAAAGTAGAAGAACAATCTAGGAACGTTAAGTTTGAATCGAATAAAACGAATCGTGTTGATTCTAGTATTAGCCATAAGCGTCTTGTAATTAATTCGAATTCGATACTATTTGCAAAACTTGTTCGATGTTTGCTTTAATCTGCTTTCTAATCATGGATGTGATGTCAATGCTTTGCCTAATGATGTTAATTGTCCAGCCAATATTGTTAATGCTAAAATTCATACTAAAAAGGCTAAAAGGCAAAGCGAAAGAGAGTTAGAAAACAATGAAACCCACAGAAGAACATTCAACAGAATAGGCTTTTATTGGATACCGCTGGTCATAAGACTAATCGAGATAATGCCCACTAGAAAATGGATGCCTCTTGGTAGAACTATTCCCTTGCAAGTGGTCACACCGTAAATAGGGTTAATCTGAGACACTAGTATTGCATCTATTCACAATGATTCCATTACCTCACCGTCTCGATATGAATGCTTCTATTTACGATGTGGGTGGTCCAACTGCTGTTACTAACCAAATGGAACCCATTCTTGCATGGGGATCCCAATTATCCGATTATCCATTCTTATGCATGTTCAACCGCAGATCGCTCAAATCGCTCGTGGTACTGGACTCAGTCGCCCAAGCGTATGACTAGAGACCGTCACGGCTCATGAACTTCGTGAGCAAATTCATCGGGACTTTTAGATTTGGTAATGATCATTTCGATTGCATATGGGTTATGGAGATTATGTTGTTGGTGATAGTGTCATCTCCGTAGTGTATTATGTGGAAGGTTTAGGTCATAACTGCTCTCTCATTGGTCAATTCGTGATTACGATCTAGAAGTAGCCTTGAAAACATACACCGCTCTTAGAGATCTTAATGGTAAGGAACTGCTGAAAGGAACTCGTGGCTCAAACCTTTACACCATCTCTATCGATGACATGATGAGAGCTTCACCAACTGCTTGTTATCAAAGGCTTCAAAACAAAGTCATGGTTATGGCATCGCTGCCTCAATCACTTGAACTTCGCACCATCAACCATCTTTCGAAAGGACTTAGTTGTAGGGTTACCTAGACTAAAGTATGAAAAGGATCATCTTTGTTCGAGATGTCGGTTGGGAAAAAGCAAGTGCATGCCCATAAACCCAAACCTACTAACTCTGTCACAAAAGTTCTTCATATGATTCATATGGATTTATGTGGACCAATGAGGTGCAAAATATCTTTGGGAAGAAATATGTGTTAGTTGTGGTTGATGACTATTCCAGATTCACCGGTCAAGTTCTTAAGGACAAAGGATGAAACTCGATATCATCATCAAACTCATCAAACAAATGTAGTTAGACTAAACAAAGCTCGCCGTAATTATCGATGCAATGGGCGGGTTTGTCAACAAACAACTTAGTGAATTCTATGAAAGCGTTGGAATCAAATATCAAAGAAGTGTTCCACGAACCCTCAATGAGCGGTGTAGTTGAAAGACGAAATCGTACTCTTGTTGAAGCTCGCTAGAACAATGTCGATTTACTCAAAGGTTCCAATGTTTCTCAGGTCAAGCATTGCCACTGCATGTTACACACAAAATCGCTCACGATTCACACCATTCATGGAAAACTCCATATGAACTTGTCCACAACAGAAACCCAATCTATCTTTCCTTCGTGTGTTTGGTGCCTTGTGCTATCCAACTAATGAGGTCAAGACTTGGGCAAACTTAGAGCTAAAGTCGACATTGGGTATTTGTAGGATATGCACCAAACAAAAGGGATACCGAATATACAACAAAAGAACCCAAAATATCATGGAAACAATTCACGTTCGCTTGATGAGTGACGGTCAAATGGCTCTGGACACTCCAAACGGGACCGCACTTCAAAACAGCCCTATTGGTTCATCCTTGTTCCAAACTCCTCTCAAGAAACACCATATGTACCTCCATCCGAAGATGATGTAAAGAAATTGTTTGATCCAATGTTTGATGAACTGTATGAGTCTACTACTAATGAGGTCTTGATCCTCACAGAGAGGATGCTCGATTCCGATGAATGAAGTCAATCCATCGCTTTCAATATCTCGTAAGTCAAGAGCACTCGTCACTTGATCCTTCGCCTCATCAACAAATCATCATTCTTCAAATGTACATCATGGAAATGTTTCGCATCAATGATGAAGTTAATCCCTTTGCGACTCTGAAGATGCTCCATTTGAAAACATATTTGCTATACGAATCATCATCGAACCATCTTCTTCGAGACATCGACTCGCCTACCTCGCCTCAACAAATGCCACATGAACACCTCGTAAAATGGACTCACGATCATCCATTAGACAACATCATTGGTAATCCCTCTCGTCTGTATCAACCCGAAGCAACTCGCAACCGATGCCTTATGGTGCTTCTTCAACTCCGATTATCTAAGATCGAACCAAAAGATGTTAAACTGCTATGAATGAAGATAGTCGTTCAATGCTATGCAAGATGAAATTCATGAGTTTGATCGTCTTGATGTATGGGAGTTAGTACCTACTCCAGATCGTACTATGATTATAGCCCCAAAATGGATCTTCAAAGTAAAACTTGATGAGCATGGTGATGTCAAGAACAAGGCTCGATTAGTTGCTAAAGGATATCGCACAGGGAGGGCATAGACTTTGAAGAATCTTTTGCTCGGTTGCTCGAATCAAGGCAATCGTAATCTTCGCTAATGTCGCTAGTAAGAACATGGTAGTTTATCGATGGATGTAAAGACGGCATTTCTAAACGGAGATCTTAAAGAAGTCGTCACGCCACCAACCTCAAGGATTTGTGAATCAAGAGCATCCTACTCACGCTTATCGCTTAAAGAAGGCTCATGCGGTTTAAAGCAAGCTCCAAGGGCATGGTACGATACATCGTCAAAGTTTCTTCACAACCGGATTCATCAAAGGAGCAGCTGATCCTACATTGTTCACCGAAGTCGTGCAAACATTTGATTCATGTTCAAATTTATGTTGACGATATTATTTTTGCCTCGATCGACCCAATGGAATGTGATCGTTTTCTAATGAAATGAGTTCAAAGTTTCAAATGTCAATGATGGGACAAATGTCATTTTACTTGGGATTACAAATTTCACAAAGTCCGGAGGCATTTTCATAAATCAATCTAAATATGCAATGAGATTTTAAAGAAATTTGATTTGATTCAAGTGACCTGTTGACACCCCATGATTGACCGAACCAAACTAGATGAGGACCTCTCGGGGATCATGATTGACCAAACGAAATATAGGAGTATGATTGGATCCTCGATGTATCTCATCGCTAGTAGACGAGACATCTTGTTCTCATGTGCATGTGTGCTAGATACCGTGCTAAGCCTACTAAAAGCACCTTGAAGCGATTAAACGGGTCTTCGGTATCTCCAGGAACCATCAATATGGGACTATGGTACCCGAAGGACACGGTATGTCACTAACGGCCTATGCGAGATGCCGATCATGCGAGTTGTCAAGATACACGTCAAATACGTGCTGAGGTGCTCGGCCAAGGGTGATAAGCTTGTGAGTGGTCTTCAAAGAAGCAAATGAGTACTTCTATTTCCTCTACAGAGGCTGAATACATAGCCATGTCATCTTGTTGTGCTCAAATCTTATGGATGAGATCTCAATTATCCGACTATGGCTTTGAATTCAACAAAATCCTCATCATCGTGATAATAAAAGTGCTATTGCTCTCTCATGCAACAACGCTCAACACTCAAGAGCAAAGCATATCAACATTCGACATCATTTCATCGAGAACAAGTGGAAAAGGTGTGGTGGAACTATATTTTGTGAGGTCCGAATATCGCTTAGCGGACATCTTCACCAAAGCTCTTCCAAGAGAACGTTTGAGTTTATTCTTCCACCACTTGGCTTGAAAAGCCTTCAACCAGAACTCTCAAACGCCTTGAGGAGGAAGACGAGGAGTAAAGGTCTATCTTCATCTATCTCTTGTATATATCTATTCAAAAATCAAACAGAAAAATATAAAACTTTCAAAATCCATAAAAATTTGAAAAAAATCAAAAATCTTCAAAAATATTGTCATTTTGTCATGTTTCTCTCTGTTCGATTATATCACGGTCTTTGTGTTGTCATTCAAAGAATGTCACGGACTTTAGATGTTGTTCGATTCTTAAAAAAAAAAAAAAAAAAAAAAAAAAAAAAAAAAAATCAAAAATCAAAAATATTTTGGGAGAGAGAAATGGTTTATTGTCATCTTCAGCAATAACCCGGTTTTAAAGAAAGAAAGAGCCATGTTTTAACATGTTTTCAAATTCCATGCTCGATTCTATAAACATTTATCCGCCGAAACCAAATGCTTTGAAAATAACTCGATCTCTATTTTGAAAATCATCGGGACTTATTTGTCAAAATCTATCTCTCAATCAACAACCTATGTCATTGATTGAGGGGAGAATGATTTCAATTAAATTAAAAGTTATTTGGCATTAAATTGTTTTCAAAGATATACATGCATGTTTTATAAATGGAGTTTAAAGTCTCAAAATCCGATCCATGACGCTTAAAACACTTTCACAATCAAGTCACAATTCTCCTTAAAAGCTTTCAAAATCAATTTAAATCTATACGAGATCACAAATCTCAAATGATTTGATAATTGTGATCGGGGAGAATGTGTGATTTAAATTAGATTTAAACGATAATTAGGTAAATGGTTATAAACGGATGTACATGCTATCCTCGCCTTACATGTGACAAACGATTTCAAATTTTCCATGCACATGTTGAGGGGCGTCTATCTTAAACCTTTGATTTGAAACGTGATCATTTATCCCATCGTGCAAGTTCCTCTAGTATGTGCAAAACTCTTTTCATACCTCGAGGCACATATCGAGGGAGCAAAATTCATGGAAACCTCATCCTTCCCGAAATGCTATACCCACTTGATCCGTTGAGGGAAGTGATGTTGATATCTTTAGAAAATGGTAATCAAAGAAGTAAATTCTTTCTCTTGCCTCCGTGTGCAAAACATTTTGATACTTGATGCACATGTTGAGGGAGTTCTCGTTCTAAAATATCAAAAAAAAAAAAAAAACAATTCGGTACAAAATGCTTTGATAATATATCACAAGTATCCGAATTTATTTTCAAATGGTTTTCAATTGATCCAATGGCGATGAACAATACCAAATAGACCCACCAACTTTACTTTATGTACGGTGATATAAGGATGATAAGGTTAGGTATTGGTTCCCATGATCCGCGAATCGGAGGGATCTACCCAGGACAATCCACTAGTTAATGTAGAAGTCCTTAGGTATGATGATAAAGGAGAAAATGAGATAAGGAAGAGTGCGGACTAAGTCGAGCTAGCATCGAATAAACCCAACAAGGTTCTAGCTATGAAGTCTCGGTAAGCACCAAGGGGTTGAAGAATTAAAAGAATTGAATGAGAAAGGGTGAAAACAAATAGCCCTCCATTTATTCAACCTTAGTATGTAAACCGGTTCAATTCATATGCTAACGATGGTAACATCGGTATTGAAGACAAGACGTCATGGACCCGATGACGATCGCACTTCAACTTTCCAAACCACTCAAGTTCCTCTTAAAAGGACTTGTTTCATTCTCACGGGAACCGACATTATCTATCGACTTTCTCTTAGAGATGGTTGATATTGAAGAAGGAGACCCTCCCTAGTCTCCGTTATAGGATCCAAATATGCACAAATTGAGTCTAGAACCACGAGATCATCAATAAATCTCATTAGGACACTTTCAATGAAGACTCTGTTTCACACAATGTGGAAAGAGAGATTATATCTTGAGTCCCACATTATCCTTGTGGTATTGCTGAACATCCGAGTGATGTTTACACATTCACAATGAAGATGGAAAGCCTTCGAGCCAACATCAAACAAGCTCCGGTAGGTGGCATGTGAGATCTATCATATAGATCAACCATGTGACACCCGAATGTAAAATGGGGCGATTCAATTTCTTGAATCAAACCCGGTTCAGGTATGGATTGACGGATGCCTTTGAAAACCGGTCGTTGTGCTTAATAAACTCTTTTCTTTAGCACATCGATCGTGTACTCATTTTTCAAAACAAAAGGTATTTTTATGATTGATAATTGATTTTCAATAAAACCTTCGTTGTATTGCAAAAACAATTTCTATTGAGCAATACGATTGTTTTTCAAATCTCTTTTCATCAATCGGTGAACTTAAAATTACCGTTCACTCACTCCGTGTTGTCTTCTTTGAGATGTTCCGGTTTGAGAACAAATAGAACACCGCGAAACCCCATCAAGGAAATTCTTCGAATTATACCGATCACAAAAGATTTATACCGATCAACGGGAACCGTGGGCGTGTACCTCAATTCAACTAAAGTGATCAAAGACACTTTCGTGCGATTTGTTGCTAATCGCAGTATGCAGTATCGCGGACGCTTGCAATGATCGTAATGAAGCGGTCAATCCACAACCGCATGCTCACTTAACACATTCATCTCAAAAGAAATCATGATTAGTGCATCAATGACTCGATATTCTCACTCCATGCTTCGCTACTGATGCCAATATCATGAATCAACTAATGCTTCCGCTTACTCGATGAGAAGATATCATGATCCGAATGCGAGCATGTCGGTCCCAAAGTCACAACATCACAAAATACCAACACCACAAAGGATATGTCGAGATTGTTGTGTCGATGATCTCCAAAGATGGCTCAAACTTATCATCACGTGATCAAGAAAGACATCCACTTGAATAACCAAACATGCAATGTGAAGAATCAATGACTACGAGCTCAGAGCAAAGGACTACATCAAGAATACAAGATCAATTGTTAATGTTATATCTATTTCTATTCTATGTAATTTTGGTACATGTTTGAGGTGACCTCCTTAGGGGAGATTGTTAGGAATTAGAAATTCCGGATTAAAGAGTCGGTCACCTCAAGTATATGTAATCGTTAGAAAGCTCGTAGTCGTAGTTCTTTTAAGTTAAGTAGTAATTTAGTTGTGTAACACCGTGGAGGACTGACGGGTCTTTACCCATCGTATGCCCCGATCCATGCCCCAAAGTGTGGCGATTGTAAGACTATAAATACTCTCTACCTCCCAAGGTAGAGTTTGAGCTCATAATAATATCTTTCACTTTCTCTCACTAAGTTCCCTAAACCTCTAACTTTCTCTCTAGAATTCCATCTATATGCTACTTTGTGTTATGGTTTGATGTATGTGAAAAGTTATATCTTACAAAGAGTTATCAATTCCTATCTCCTCAACCGAGGTGTTTGAGAACCTAATGCTTTCGACACTTTCATCAAAGGTGACATGAAAGGTTTCCTCAACTTGTTGTCTCGTTATGTTAAACACCTCAAGGCTTTGGAGATCGCTGAGTAACCTAGAAAGTATCCATCATCGCCTTTAGCATCAAACTTGCCTAGATGATCCTTGTGATTATGAATAAACACAGACATCCAAATACATGAAAGTAGCCGATATTAGGAAGTCTACCTTTGAATATCTCATATGGGGTTTTATTATGTCTTTGACAATGATTGACCTGTTTTGAGTGTAACAGTTGTTTTGATCGCTTCATCCGTAAATGCTTTGAGAGGGTCGAGCCATTTAACATGGTTCTTGCAATCGATGAGAGTTCTCTTTTTCCTTTCACCACCCCATTTTGTTCGGTATAAGGAGATGAGAAATTTTGGAGATTCCTTCTCATCACGTAAACTCTCAAGCTCAAGATTTCTAAATTCAATACCATTGTCGGCCTCGATTTGTTTCACCGTAATGTCATTTTGGTTTTCAATGTTCTCGATGAATGACATTATAGTATTAGTCGCTCGACTCTTTTGGAAAGAAAGTATACCCAAGTGTACCTTGAAAACTCGCCGACAATGACAAGTGTATACTTCTCGTCGGATTGATCTAGGACTAATCGGTCAAAGAGATCCATATGCAAGAGGTGAAGGCGCTTTGATGGAGAAGTTTTGCTTGGTTTCAAGGATGCTCTTTGATGTTTGCCTTTTTCACAGTCGAGCATGGTTTATCTTTTGCAAAACCAAAGATGGTAAGCCAAGGACCTTGTTTTGTTTTGCCAAGTTGTTGAGGTTTTTAAAGTTTAAGTGTGAGGTCTCTTGTGCCACACCATTGATGGTTTCATGGCTTTGGCAAAGAGACACGCTCCATCTTTAGAGCGTTGACATGTCTAAGACATAAACATCATCTCTCTAGAGCAATCAACACAACTTCCTTGTTGGCATTAAAATGGTACCTTGTTTGTCATTGAATTGGACAATGTACTTTGCATCACATAGCCGATCGACACCGATGAGATTGTATTTGAGACCGCTGACATAAGCTATTCTAGAGAAAACTATTCCATTGCGCCATCGAACCATAACCTTCAGTGGGACATGATGAATTATCACCAAACACTACCTTGGGTCCCGGTTCTTTACAAACTTGTGCAGATATTCCTTACACCAATCATGTTTCTTGAGCATCCATCCGTCTGTGATGCCGATAGGCTCCCGGCATGCCTCCGCACAAGTAGTAAACAAGATTAGTTTCTTCTTCGTGACCCACTTACTAGCTGGCTCGGGTCTCATGGTCTCTTTGAATCGAGCAATTGATTCATGGTCATGGTGGCTAAAAATAAATTTTAACTGATCAAAATAAAATATATTGAAGCCATAAAAATTATAAAATATATTCCTTACAAAATTGAGTGAAATAATAATTATCGTGTAATATTTACTTAAAACCTTCAGAAATTTTATACATAACAATTTATATACAAAATAAATTGAAAACATCGGGTAAGTAATAATATTATTTTTATAATCTTAATATGAGTATAAAATATATCGGATAAGTTTTGGAAGTATCGGATTAAATGTTCAAAATAATTAATTACGTGTAAGATATAACTTTTCACATACACATCAAACCATAACACAAGGTGGCGAATAAGATGGAATTCTAGAGAGAAAGTTAGAGGTTTAGGAACTTAGTGAGAGAAAGTGAAAGATGTTATTATGAGCTCCAACTCTACCTTAGAAGGTAGAGAGTATTTATAGTCTTACATAACTCGCCACACTATGGGTCATGGATCGTGCATACAGCTGGTAAAGACCATTCTGTCCTCCACGGTGTTACTTAACTAAATTACTACTTAACTTAATCGTAACTACGACTACGAGCTTTCTAACGATTACATATACTTGAGGTGACCGACTTTAATACCGGAATTTCTAATTCCTAACAATCTCCCTAAGGAGGTCACCCAATAATGCACCAAAATTACATAGAATACAAATAGATAATACAAGAATAATTGATCTTGCATTCTTGATGTAGTCCTTGCTCCAAGCTCGTAGTCATTGATTCTTCACATTGCATGTTTGGTTACTTCAAGTGGAGGTCTTTACCGATCCATGTGATGATGAGTTTGAGCCATCTTGAGAGATCATCGGCTATCAAAATCTCTCGAGACATCCATTGTGGTGTTGTGACTTTGGGACCGACATGCTCACATTTTGGATCATGATTTCTTCTTATCGAGTAGCGGAAGCATTTGTTGAATCATGATATTGGCGCAGCAGTAGGTTCCCGTTGATCAAGACAAGTACCGCTCGTGATCGTGTAGATTCCTAAGAATCTCCTTGACGGTTTCGCGTTGTTCTAGTCTGTTCTCAAACCGAACATCTCAAAGAAGACAACACGGAGTGAAAGTGAACCAATAATATTAAGTCCATCGATTGATGAAAGAGATTTGAAAAAACAATCGTGTATTGCTCAATAGAAATTGTTTTTGCAATACAACGAAGGTTTTATTGAAAATCAATTATCAATCATAAAAATACCTTTTGGTTTGAAAATGAGTACACAATGATGTGCTAAAGAAAAGAGTTTTAAGCACAAAGACCGGTTTTTCAAAGGTATCCGTCAATCCATAACTCGAACCAGATTGATTCAAGAGATTGAATCGCCCCATTGTTTCGCTCGCTTGTCACATGGTTGATCTATATAATAGATTTCACATGCCACCTACCAGAGCTTGTTTGATGTTGGCTCCAAGGCTTTCCATCTTCATTGTGAATATGTAAACACATCACTCGGGATGTTCGGCAGCACCACAAGGATAATGCGAGGGACTCAAGATATAATCTCTTCCACATAGTGTGAAACAGAGTCTTCATTGAAAGTGTCCTAATGAGATTTATTGATGATCTCGTGGCTCTAGACTCAATTTGTGCATATTTGGATCCTATAACGGAGACTAGGGAGAGGTCTCCTTCTTCAATATCAACCATCTCTAAGAGAAAGTCGATAGATAATGTCGGTTCCCGTGAGAATGAAACAAGTCCTTTTAAGAGGAACTTGAGTGGTTTGGAAAGTTGAAGTGCAAAGCGCCACCGGGTCCATGACGCCTTGTCTTCAATACCGATGTTACCATCGTGAGCATATGAAATGAACCCGGTTTCGCCTCTAAGGTTGAATTAATGGAGGGCTATTTGTTTTCACCCTATTCTCATTCAATTCTTTTTAATTCTTCAACCCTTCAAGGTTTACCGAGACTTCATAGCTAGAACCTTGTTGGGTTTATTCCAAGATTAGCCTGCCTTAGTCCGCACTCTTCCCATATCTCACATTTCTCCTTTTATCATCATACCTAAGGACTTCTACACTAACTAGTGGATTGTCCTCGGTAGATCCCTCCGTTCTCATGGATCATGGAACCAATACCTAACCTTATCATCCTTATATCACCGCATATAAAGTAAAGTTGGTCGGTTAATTTGGTATTGTTCATCTCGCCATTGGATCCAAATGAAAACCATTTGAAAATCAATTCGATACTTGTGATATATTATCAAAGCTTTTTGTACCGAATTGTTTTTGATATTTTAGAACGAGAACTCCCTCAACATGCGCATCAAGTATTGAAAATGTTTTGCACACGGAGGCAAGAGAAAGAATTTACTTTTGATTACCATTTTCTAAAGATATCAACATCACTTCCTCACCGATCAAGTGGGTATAGCAATTCCGGAAGGATGAGGTTTCCATAATTGCTCCCCTCAATATGTGCCTCGAGGTTTGAAAAGAGTTTTGCACATACTAGTAGGAACCCGCACATTGGGATAAATGATCAAAGGTTTTAAGATAGATGCTCCCCTCAACATGTGCATTGAAAATTGAAATCGTTTGTCACATGTGGGGGATAGCATGTACATGCTATTATAACCATTTACCTAATTATCGCTTTAAACCAATTTAAATCACACATTCTCCCCGATCACAATTATCATATCATTTGAAATTTGTGATCTCGTATAGATTTAAATTGATTTTGAAAGCTTTTAAGGAGAATTGTGACTTGATTGTGAAAGTGTTTTAACCGACACGGATCGGATTTTGAGACTTTAAACTCCATTTATAAAACATGCATGTATATCTTTTGAAAACAATTTTAATGCTAAATAACTTTTTATTTAATTGAAATCATTCTCCCTCAATCAATGACGAGGTTGTTGATCGAGAGATAGAGATTTTGACAAATAAGTCCCGATGATTATCAAAAATAGAGATTGAGTTATTTTTCAAAGCATTTAGTTTCAAAGAGATAAATGTTTATAGAATCGAGCATGGAATTTGAAAACATGGTGAAACATGGCTCGTTTTTCTTTTAAAACCGGGTTATTACTGAAATGACAATAAACCATTTCTCTTTCTCCCAAAAATATTTTTTTGATTTTTGATTTTTGATTTTTTTTTTTTTTTTTTTTTTTTTTTTTTTTGAATTCGAACAACATCTAAAGACCCGTGTCATTCTTTGAATGACAACACAAAGTCCGTAGATATTATCGAACCGAGAGAAACATGACAAAATGACAATATTTTTGAAGATTTTTCTGATTTTTCTATTTTATGGATTTTGAAAGTTTTATAATTTTCTATTTGATTTTGAAGGTTTTATAATTTTGTATTTTGTTTTTCAAATAAATATTTACGTAAGATAGATGAAGAAAGACCTTTACTCCTCGCCTTCCTCTCGAAGACGCTTGAGAGTTTCGTTGAAGGCTTTTCAAACCAAGACGGAAGAATAAACTCAAAACGCTCTCTTGAAGAGCTTTGGTGAAGATGTCTGCTAATCGATATTCGCACTCACAAAATATAGTTCCACCACACCTTTTTCCACCTGCCTCGATGAAATGATGTCGAATGTCGATATGCTTTGCTCTTGAGTGTTGGACGTTGTTGCATGAGAGAGCAATAGCACTTTTATTATCACAAGATGAGGATTTTGTTGAATTCATAGCCATAGTCGATAATCGAGATCTCATCCATAAGATTTGAGCACAACAAGATGACATGGCTATGTATTCACCTCTGTAGAGAAATAGAAGTACTCATTTGCTTCTTTGAAGACCGCCACAAGCTTATCACCCAAAAACCGAGCACCTCCGCATGTACTTGACGCGTATCTTGACAACTCGCATGATCGCAAGATCTCGTGATAGGCCGTTAGTGACATACCGTGTCCTTCGGCACCATAGTCCCATATTGATGGTTCCTTGAGATACCGAAGACCCGCTTAACCGCTTCAAGGTGCTTTTAGTAGGCTTAGCCTGGTATCTAGCACACATGCACACAGAGAACAAAATGTCCGGTCTACTAGCGCGAGATACATCGTGATCCAATCATACTGATATTTCGTTTGGTCAATCATGATCCCCGAGAGGTCCTCATCTAGTTTGGTTCGGTCAATCATGGGGTGTCAACAGGTCACATGAATCAAATCCAAATTTCTTTAAAATCTCTGTAGCATATTTAGATTGATTTATGAAGATGCCTCAGTGACTTTGTGAAATTTGTAATCCCAAGAAAATGACATTTGTCCCATCATTGACATTTGAAACTTTGAACTCATTTCATTAGAAAACGATCACATTCCATTGGGTCGGTCGAGGCAAAATAATATCATCAACATAAATTTGAACATGAGTTAAATGTTTGCCCGACTTCGGTGAACAATGTAGGATCAACTCTTCTTTCTCAATCCGGTTGAGAGAAGAAACTTTGAGAGTGTATCATACCAAGCCCTTAGAGCTTGCTTTAAACCAGAAGAGCCTTCTTCAAACGATAAACGCGAGTAGATGCTCTAGATTCACAAATCCTTCAGTTGGCGACGAGACGACTTTTAAGATCTCCGCTCGTAAATGCCGCCTTTACATCCATCCGATATACCACCATGTTCTTACTTGCAAGATTAGCCAAAAGATTCTCGATTGCCTCGATTCGAGCAACCGGAGCAAATGATTCTTCAAAGTCTATACCTCCTCTTGACGATATCCTTTAGCAACCAATCGATCCTTGTTTTTCAACACATCACCATGCTCGCCAAGTTTTACTTTGAAGATCCATTTTAGAGCTATAATCATAGCACATCTGGAGCGTGTACTAACTCCCATACATCAAGACGATCAAACTCATGAATTTCATCTTGCATAGCATCGAACCGCCTATCTTCATTCATGGCGCTTTAACGCCTTTTGGTTCGATCTTAGATAGTACGGAGTTGAAGAAGCACCATAAGGCATCGGTTGCAGTTGCTTCCGGGTTGATACAGACGAGAGGGATTACCAATGATGTTGTCTAATGGATGATCGTGAGTCCATTTTCCGAGGTGTTCATGCGGCATTTGCCGAGGAACCGAGGTAGTCGAGTTGATGTCTCCTCAAGAAGATGGTTCATTGATGATTCGTGAGTAGCAAATATGTTTTCAAATGGAGCATCTTCAGAGTCGCAGGGATTAACTTCATCATTGATGCCGAAACATTTCCATGATGTACATTTGAAGAATGATGATTTGTTGATGAGATCAAGGATCAAGCAGCAGTGCTTCTTGACTTACGATATTGAAACCGATGGATTGACTTCATTTATCGGAATCGAGCATCCTCCGTTGTAGGATCAAGACTTCATTAGTAGTGGACTCATACATTCCATCAAACATTGGATCAAACAATTTCTTTACATCATCTTCGTATGGAGGTACATATGGTGTTTCTTGAGAGGAGTTTGGAACAAGGGATGAACCAATAGGGTCATATGAAGTGCGGGTCCCGAGTGGGAGTGTCCGTGAGCCATTTGACCGGTCACCATCAAACGAACGTGAATTGTTTCTATGATATTTCGGGTTCTTTTGTTGTAGATTCGTATCCTTTTTGTTTGGTGCATATCCTACAAATACTCCAATGTCGCTTTAGCTCTAAGTTTGCCCAAGTCTTGACCTCATTAGTTGGATAGCACAAGGCACCAAACACACGAAGGAAAGATAGATTGGGTTTCTGCGTGGACAAGTTCATATGGAGTTTTTCCATGAATGGTGTGAATCGTGAACGATTTTGTGGTAACATGCAGCCGGCAATTGCTTCACCCTGTAGAAACATTGAACCTTTCGAGTAAATCAAGATTGTTCTAGCAACAACAAGAGTACGATTTCGTCTTTCAACTACACCGCTCGCTGAGGGGTTCGTGGAACACTTCTTCGATGGTCGATTCCAATGCTTTCATAGAATTCACTAAGTTGTTTGTTGACAAACCCGCCCATTGTCTCGCTCGATAATTCGATGTCTTGTTTAGTCTAACTCGCAATGTTGATGAGTTTGATGATGATATCGTGAGTTTCATCCTTTGTCCTTAAGAACTTGACCTGTGTGAATCTAGAATAATCATCAACCACAACTAACACATATTTCTTCCCAAAGATATTCTCACCCTCATTGGTCCACATAAATCCATATGAATCATATGAAGAACTTCAGACAGAAGTTAGAAGGTTTGGGTTTATGGGCATACTTTGCTTTTTCCCAATTGGCAAGTCGAACAAAGATGATCCTTTTCATACTTTAGTCTAGGTAAACCTACAACTAAGTCCTTTCGAAAGATCGTTGATGGTGTCAAGTTCAAGTGATTGAGACGACGATGCCATAACCATGACTTTGTTTTTGAAGCCTTTGATAACAAGCGATTGGAGATGCTCTCATCATGTCATCGATAGAGATAGTGTAAAGGTTTGAGCCACGAGTTCCTTTCAACAGCCTTTCCATTAAGATCTCTAACAAAACAGTATGTTTTCTCAAGGCAACTTCTAGATCGTAATCACGTAATTGACCAACAGAGAATGATTATGACCTAAACCTTCCACATAATACACTGAGATGACACTATCGCCAACAACATAATCTCCATAACCCATAATAGCACCGAAATGATCATTACCAAATCTAATAGCCCGATGAATTTGCTCACGGTTCATGAGCGTGACCGGTCTCCAAATATATGCTTGGAACGACTGAGTCCGTGTACCACGTAATCCATTTGAACGATCCGCATTGAACATGCACAAGAATGGATAATCGGATATTTGGGATCCCCATGCAAGAATGGGTTCCATTTGGTTAGTAGCAATAGCTGGACCACCCACATCGTAAATAGAAGCATTCATGTCGATGCTGAAGTAGTGGAATCATTGTGAATAGATGCAATACTAGTGTCTCAGATTAGCCCTATTTACAGGTGACCACTTCTTAAGGGAATAGTTCTACCAAGAGGGCATCCATTTTCTAGTGGGCATTATCGATTAGTTTTATGACCAATGTGTATCCAATAAAAGCCTATTCTCACGAATGTTCTTCCCGGTTTCATTGTTTTCTAACTCTCTTCGCTTTTGCCTTTTAGCCTTTTTAGCATGAATTTTAGCATTAATAACATTAATCGACAATTAACATCATTAGCGTAACATTAACATCACATTCATGATTAGAAATGAATTCAAGCAATCATCGAGACAAGGTTTGCAAATAGTATCGATTCGAATTAATTACAAGACGCCTATGGCTAATACTAGAATCAACACGATCTGCTTTATTCGATTCAAACTTAAGGTTCCTAGATTGTTCTTCTACTTTCTTCCAAAGGCACATTCTTAGCTTGAGAGGTCCTATCATTCCTTGTATTGTCTTGAGACTTGACCGCTCCCTTTAATGTCACCGATTACTCTGTAGAGGAATGGGAACATTAGTTTGTTTTACTACTCTTGCACCACTTGCTTAGATGTGCCGATCTCGAACTACATGCAGTGCACTAAGGTTCACTTTCTTAACATTAGAGGTACCGAGATTAGTACCCTAGAAGGCACATTTGAGTTCACTTTCCTAGTATCGATGATCTAAAATCAACTACTCACCGTGCACTACTCCTCACATTCAAACCATTGGGAATCGAGTGCATGTCATGTTTGGCCTTAGGCATTGAACATGGAATCAAGGGTTAACTCTCTCACCTAATGTTTTTGGGCATATAGTGATCAAACATTCTAAGATTTCTTGAGATCGTTTGGCATATAGGCATGCATGTCCAATTGCATTATCATGAGGTTTCTCTAGCTTATCCTCTTCAACAATCTCACGCAGCATTCTAAGCAATCTTAAGGGATGAGAAATATGTTTGAATGGCAAGTTTGTTGTTCCTTAGGTGAGGGGACATATGTCATGATAAAGTAGATTTATTCCTGAGTGAACCTTAGATACAACATTCTCCTCATTGATCATTGGCATTTTCCCTTTTACCCGACTCTTCGATTCTCAATTTCCTTTTGCAATGAAGTTATTTGTTCGTTGTTTTTGTTACGAGTGACTTTAATTGATTCAAACAACTCATTGAAATGACGCTTAACCTTTTCATTCTCTTCAAGGAAACTTTTGTTTTCCTTTTGTAAAGCATTTACTAGGTTTTGAAGATGAAACGCTTGAGAATTCTCGAGAATCTAAAGAAGGAGGCATTTGGGAACCCCATATTGTTCGCTTGACCCTTTAATTGAGAGATTTGACTTTCAACTTTCTCGATCGTGTTACATCGAGCATGAATCGCTCATCTCGCTTTGTTTATTTGAAAACTCGATCAAACTCGAACATCTCAAGATGTCTTGAAATTTGAAGTTTTGACATTTTCTTTGAGATGTTGATATTTTAGTTGTAGATTAAAATACTCAACTTCTAGTTTAGAAAATGTTTAACCAAATTGTCATGATCATCCAGCTCAATTTTCTCATTAAGTTTAGAATTAGTTTTTCAAGCTCAATGACACGATCATGGAGACTTTGTACACAGATAGTTCATGAAATTTGAAGCATTAATAGAGCAATTTGAAGCAAGAAAAGACATCTTGAGCAACACATTCAAGAATAAGATTCTCATTCAATGTATGCGTGTTCTTCCTCTCGATCTCATTATATTTTAATGCACGCCATAATCACTAATTTCAACTATTATTGCATCAAATTCCTTTTCCATTCCTTAATGTCTGCTTTCTATCCCTTTTAAGACTCTCAAAGTGATCCTTTAAAAGTTTAAAGAAGGGCATGACCTCGCTTAAATAACATTCTTTCATTTGTTCAAACCCTTTCTCCTTCGCTATGCCAAATGTGTGATCCTTTTCTTGCAAGTTTTCTCAAAATCAACAAATAGTTGAAAAATAACGATTGCTAATTAAGATATTGCTTTTAGTGGCAATTGTTCTAGGAACAAGATGCATTGGTGTGTTAGAGGATACATGAGTTTTAGGCATTTTCCAAAGGGAGGATTTGTTTCTACAATATTTTCGGCTTTTTATCTAAATCCATTTTCCGTAAGACTTGTTCTGGAGTCAACAAAGTCTCGAGGCTTAAACTTGTTTAATGCAATCCAGCTTTTCCTTCTTATAATCATGAGGAGTGATATTTATGTTCTTCTCTTGCATTTGGGGTCATCTAGTTTTTGTTCATCCTTTCCCAGTGACTTCATCCGATTTCTTATCTTCCTCGCACTCAACGCAACTAGGTTTCGCCAGGCTTAAGAATTTCATTACCATCATAAATCACCTTTGAGTATTTCTAGCCTTTTGATTACCTCCGATTTGGTTCCTCAACAAGGGAATGCTATGCTTATCGCTAAGACTCGATGTTCAGTGACCATGTGAGCAATCGAATGGTGTTTCCTTGTATGTACAACTTGTTTTCAAGTTTGTTTTTCAAAGTTTTCGATTAGAAAAATCTCTCAAGAGCTTTGATTCTTTGCATTAAATTCTTGCTTAAGCATTTTCACGCTTTCTTGAAGTTCTTGTTTTGCTTAGTGCTTTTAGAAAGTTTTTCTTGCAAAGAATTTAATTCTTGTTTCAATACTTCTTCTCTAAAATTACTTTTTCTAATTACCGTATCGTATTTGGTCATCCATTTCGCTCTCACTTAGTGGTCAACTCAAATTTTGCACGTTGTTCATAAATGGCAACATCGCCCTTATATGCATTTAGTTCGTAGATAATGGAATCATCAGAGCACATGCAATGAATTCATCAAAACATAGTCATTGTTGATCGCAGAAGATGCATCACTAGGTACAACTTCACTTTCACTTTGTTTCACATATTGATCATATGGGACAATATTGATATTACCAAGATTTTCAATATTTGATTCAAAAGTTTCGTTGGTTGTACTTTGTCATGCATCCGCTGCACATCAAGATCATCATATAGCTTTAATACCTCGTAGATGAGTTTGTCCTTTGATGGGCCACCTTGTGGTGAAGAAGTGACCTTGGGAGACACCATGGAGAGATGCTAGCCATAAATATTGTGTGCGAGGTCCATCATCCACATCGTAGTCGTAAGCATCGCAGCCACCGACTTGAAAGGCATTTTGATGATTGTGACCTATCTCCCGAATGGGCCGCTCATCTACATCTCGCATCATAGGTCTTGGCATTGCCTTCAAAGAAGAAATGCTAGCCTCTTCATTCAAAGTAGCACCATTGTCCGAGCTCGAGCCAAGAACATCTTATCTCAAGTATTCGGCATTTTGTGGACGCTGAGATGTGCGCCCTTGCAAAGTGTCCTCACCACCACGCTTAAAGCATTTGATTGGCTTAGCTTGACCTTGGTTACCATTTCTTCCTCGATTCGGTTTCCAACATAACCTCTCCCACCCACCTCTCCCCGATCATACCGCTTTTCCGAATCGGTTGCACCACCATCCTTCCATCTTTAACAAGGGCTTGATTATGCGGGTTAGATGCGTTCGTAGGTTGTTGTTGGTTTGTGGGAGAGTTCATGTTTTGACTAATGAGTAGAGCTAGTTGATTAACGATGTTATCCACGCTGCATCAAAGATCGCTTGTTTGAACCGAGGATCGTGGATGAGTTTGTGATTACCATTACCCAAGGGAATGACTTGTGATGCTTTGGTTGTGATTCCAATGTTCGAGTAGAAAGTCGTTGAGTCATTAGACGAACTTGTCTCACCCTCGTTGGTTTTGAACCGATTGAGAATCAACTTTCAAACATGGCATGTCTCTCATTCTCAAGGAGGAAGGCATAGAGTTGCTCATAGTTTGTATGCTTCAACCTTTAGTGAGTTTCACAGATGTGACAAACTTGTGCCATTCGGGATTCATGTTGTTCACAAACTTTGAGTTCACCGAATATTAGGCATAGTCATTCGATGTTCCTCATGTCATTCACTAACTTATGAAATCTCATAGTACTCATAAACACTCTCATCCTGTTTCATCTTGAAGTGCTCAAATTGGCCATAGAGTCGATTCTCTGCCTTCCATAGTTAATTTCGAACCTCAGAGAAGCATCTTAACGTTATCCCAAACCGCCTTTGCATCGTTGTTATGATTGATCACCAGATGTCTTTAGAAGACCTTGAAGAACAATGTTTGAAGCCCCGATATCCGCATCGAATCTCTTTTTCTCCTCATTATCAAACTCATTGTACATCTTAGGTCCGCCCATTCCGTAGACAGAGTACCATCTTCATTAGTATCAAGTATGTCTCTAGTCGCCTCAACCCGATATGGTCCTTCATCAATGGATTTGAGAATGTTTACACCATTTTCCTTTCCAAGACAATACAATCTGATTCGTTGAGCCCAAGAATCGTAGTCGGCTCACAAGCATTGGTGGACGAGTATCTCGAGCCACCGCTTGAACATCCCTCAACAACGATGGAGATGACAAAGGGAACAAAGTGGGAATGTTGGTAGACATGTTAATGTATTATACGGGATTTTATAACTCTATGATTAAACCGGAAATAGATTCTTTCACGGATTTTACTAAATCAAGAGAAAACCGTAAACAATCACTCAAGTTGCTAGATGATAAAGTGCTAACTCGCTACCAAATAATGCACTAAGTCGCTAGAAATAAGTGCACTAAGTCGCTAACCCTTAACTCGCTACACGCCTAAGTCGCTAGAATCCCAAGTCGCCAACAAGAGCAAGTCGCTAATAGTAACTGCTATGCACTAAGTCGCTAGCCAAATTTGTGCAAGAATTGCACACAGTCGCTAGATATGCAAGTCGCTAAAGAGCAACTCACATGCACTAATTCGCTACCACAAGTCGCTAACCGTGGTGGGGATTCCACTACTTGTACTTTAACTCGCTAGCTCTAACTCGCTAGCTTTTATAACTGTAAGTCGCTACCAAGAAAACAAGTCCGAGAGCTAATTCGCTAACTTGAAAAACCAAATAACCTTCACTTTTCAATCCAAAAACAACCCAACCAAGATGATTCAAGCTTACCAAATGAAAACCTAAACACTTTTGATGATTCTAAACATAAAAGTACCAACAAAATTCAAACTTTAACACAAGAAATCAACCAAATGATGCAAAACCACTAAACTTTTTCAAACTCAAAACCACCTAAAACCACTATAAATCCAAAGATGTGCAAGATATGATCTAACCATGGCTCTTGATACCAATTCTAAGATATAACTTTTCACATACACATCAAACCATAACACAAGGTGGCGAATAAGATGGAATTCTAGAGAGAGAAAGTTAGAGGTTTAGGGAACTTAGTGAGAGAAAGTGAAGATGTTATTATGAGTTCCAACTCTACCTGAAGGTAGAGAGTATTTATAGTCTTACATAACTCGCCACACTATGGGTCGTGGATCGTGCATACAAGGGGTAAAGACCCGTCTGCCCTCCACGGTGTTACTTAACTAAATTACTACTTAACTTAATGTAACTACGACTACGAGCTTTTAACGATTACATATACTGAGGTGACCGACTCTTTAATACCGGAATTTCTAATTCCTAACATTACGCGATAGCATTTATTTAATAAGAAAATAAACGTTAATGTAAAATGCAAAACCCATGCATAAATTGATATGAAATGATGTTACTAATGATGTGTAGACTAAATCTAGTCTATATTAAATGTCCCAAAATTACGAGTTGTTACATCCGGGTTGATTTTAATGTTGGAAATAGTTTTAGAATTGATATTAGCAACGCTTTAACACACCTATTTCACAACAACACCCAAACGTGATTACATGTTCATACGCCACGCCAAAACATGGAATCACGCCTAGAGTTAAATCTAACTGCTGGTTTTTCATAAAAATCAAAACCTATGTTTAGAATTACACCAAGAATCATTAACCACTTACGTAATTGAAGATTATAACACGGATTAGAAGATTTGATTATAGGCGAGGATATGGTAGGTTAGATAATAAATGAGTGTAATAAATGTGAAAAAAATATTAGGTGGGAGTTTTGTAAAAATAAGTATAAGCATTTGACAACTTTGGCCCCTCCACCTTAACCATTTTCATCCATAGCCCATAACTTCCATTTTGGTTAAGTATGAAGTGTAAGTTTGGAAAGAAACATGACGACACTCCCCCTCGACTTAAAAATAGAGACATTTTACAAATTTGAGTCCGAGGAGTGTTTAGAAACAAGTAACGTATCCACCATTATCAAAGATACAACCAATACTAGGTAACATGCAAGTACAAGGTTTTATGAAACAAAAAATATTTACATTCTCCCCCTCAACACTTGATCGATAAAATGATGAATTGTTTGAAAGAGCAAAGTGTTGATGGAAGATTTGTACTTGCAATGTTTGAAAGAAATTAGATAGAAGAATATTTTTGTATTTTATCAGATTTTAAATTTTTGTATTTTGTTTTTGAAAAATATTTACAAAAGAGGTTTTGGTGTTTGACCGGTTTTAAGATTGTGTTAAAATTCATCCAGCTCCTCTAGAGTCAAACACCTCATACCAATCCGTGGACCAACTCAAGAAACCTAGCAGTGAGCTAAGGCTTTGGTGAGAAGGTCCGCCATTGATATTCAAGACTACAAAATATAATTCAACAGCACTTTTCCACATGCTCCTTTATGAAATGGTATCAAGATCGATGTGCTTAGACTTTGAATTTTGAACAGAGTTGCACGAGATTGCAATAGCACTCGATTGTCGTAGTACATCCGATTCTCAAACACGTAACCATAGTCTTCGAGTTGTGTTCTCATCCAAATGACTTGAGCACAACACGACATGGCTACATATTCTCGCTTGAAGAAGATGTGATGTACAATCCTAATTCTTCGATTGCCATGACACTAGTTTATCACCAAGAAATTGTAGAGCACCCAAATACTTTTCGAGAATTTAAGCAACCCACGTGATTAGCGCCCTAAAAGCTATTAGTTCAAAACCGTAATCCTTCTGATACCGTGATCCCCAAATTAATGGTTCCTTGATGTATCTGAGGATTCTTTAGCCTCGAGAGGTGAGTTTCAGCTTGGTCTCGATCGATAACGGAGCAAAGATATAGAGCAAACACAATGTCGCCCATCGGTCGTTAGATACATGAGACCTAATAATACTTTGGTATTTGGTAGGTCAACCAATTTCCCATGCAAATCAAGATCCAGCTTTGGTATGTGCCATTGGTGCGTATAGGTGTCACAGCTTTGCATTCCATGTTTGTTTAAGATTTCAAGAGCATATTCGACCGACTCAGAAAATACCACGGGTGATTGATAAACTTGCATCCGAGAAAGAACGTAAGTTCACCCATCATGGACATTTCAAAATGTTTTTCATAAGTTTTGAAAAAACTTAAACTTTAACACCCAATAAACCTTAAACTACAAGAATCTTGAGTTTTTAAGTGTAAAATTTGAAGCTTTAAGCATATGAAAGATTATGTATATAAAACCCACGCGTATGAAACAAACTTCAAAAACAAATATGTTTCACCCAACTAGATGGCGAATGATACCACTGTTAGGTCACCATATTGTAACACAAGCATCAATATGTAGAAATATAGATAAGGTGAGCGGATGAACACACAAAAACACACACACGTATGATATAATAGAAAGGTTATGCGTAGAGTGTATTGAATGAAGTGAACAACCAACCTCCTAAGGAAGGTTTACAAGTCTTTATATAGGGAAAAGAACTAGGGCAACACACAAGTTCCCTTCCTTTCCTTATTGGGCTTGGGTCAAGGCTTATGGGCTTTCTACATAAGCCTTGCCATAAATACAAACATAAAAGCCTAATTAAGAAAACTATTACATATTGATTATAAACACTTGAAGTATAGTTTAGGAGTGATTCCAACACTTTAGGGATCTAAAGTTTAAATGACCCAATCTTGCATGACATAGCCATGCTTCCTCATGTAGATTTGCTAGTAAGCATGTTGGTTCCCCTATTCTCAAGTTCGCTTTGTATAGCCTATTCTTCGATCACAGAATCTCTAAGTAGTATGTTGTCATTTGAATCGTACAAGAGTAGTATATTCTTTTCCATTACTACTTTGCAACTGTTCTCTGTTAACTGACCCAAACTCAATATATTACTTCTTAAATTTGGAATGTAATAAACATGTGATATAGCACGTTGTTCTTTGTTCTTGCATTCCAATAGGATAGAACCTTTCCCTTTAATCTCTACGTATGATCCGTCTCCAAATCATACGTTTCTTGTGATCTTTTCGTCAATCTCCTTGAAATCTTCCTTCACACATGTCATGTGATTGCTTGCACCATTATCTAGGTACCATAGACTTTCTTCATCCGGTGTTGTCTTTGGTGGTTCAAGTTTTTTCATTTAAGAATACTTCATGATGCTTTTCGATTGTAGCCATCGCTAGTGTTGGCTCCAAGTCTTCTTTAATGAGATTTGACCCGATCTTCTTCAGATTCTTTCGAGTACAATTTTGGCATAATGACCGTGTTTCTTGCATTTGTAGCATGTTACCTTGCTTAGGTCATAAAAAAATCTTTTGTCTTTCTTGAAGTTATTCGAGAAGATTCCCGCTCTTCTTATCCGACTGTAATTATTTCCCGGTTTCGTGGAAAACTAGATGGGGTTGAATAGTTTTACCGATTAAAACTTCGCTTTAAAATATTTAGATCGACTTATGTCAATCTATTGAATGCGTGTGTTAGATGTTGATAGATAAGCATATAAATAAACAATGCGAAGATAAAGGGTTAGAAGTACAAAACCACGAAATGAGTATTTATAGTGGTTCGCCACAAGGATACCTTCCTTGCCCTACTACACCCTCGAGTCACCTACCGAGAGTTCGTAATCACTACACAACACAAGCTCCTTGTGGCAGAAGCCTTCACAACGCCGCCTACTCTTTATCCGCAGAAGGCTGACACCGGGTTCTTCCACGAGGTAGAACTAAACCTATCACAACGCTGCCTACACTTTATCCGGTACAAGGCTAGATACCGAGTTCCATTACAAAGGAGGAACTACTACCCAACACTACAAAACACCTATCCCAAAGGAGACACAGTCCTTATTACAACAGCATCAAAGATATCTATATCCTTGATACAACACAACCTAACTATGTTTGTACATCGATGCACCATATCGATTGTACACCCTTGGCACCTTTCACTAATGCCCTTGACACGATCTTTAGACACCTTTCACTAATGCCTTCATCATGGACCTTTGGCACCCTTCACTAATGCCTTTAGACACGGACCTTCGACATCTTTCACTAATGCCTTCATCATGGACCTTGGCACCCTTCACTAATGCCTCAGACACGGACCTTCGCATCTTTAACTAATGCCTTCGACTTGACCCTTTGGCATCTTTCACTAATGCCTTCAACACAACACTTCTAGAGAGGAAAGAACTATCAATAAGAGAACTTCGGTAGTCTTGATAATGAAAAAGCTTGGAAACTCATGAACTTGAGCTTGCTCAACTTCAAGAGGTGGTGATCTTGCCTTTAAGAGGAACCTAGAAGATTACACAAACACGAAACTACATAGAAAAATCCTCCGATCCGAGGTTAGAGAGTTTACAATACTAAGAGAAAGTATATGAAAGTGGAAACTTAAAATGAAGAAATGGCTCACTATTTATAGACAAAATTACCATCGTCCCCCGGATCCCACGGATCCTTGCTTGAGGGATCCGTCCAAAGTATTCTCGGGATCCATAGACGCCCTCCTAAATGGGTTATGGGTTATGGATCATGGGTCATGGGTCATAGACTTTGGACCATGGTATCCAAATAGATACAATGTATCTAGAAGATGCAATGCATCTAATCAATGGGTCATGGGTTAGCTCCATGGGTTATGGATACTACCCAACATGACTTCATGCATGATGTCATGCAATGGGTCATGGGTTATGGATCATGCTCCATGGGTATGAGTCATGGACTTTGGGTTTTACCCAACTATATTCAATGTATCTAGTTAATGGGTCAAGTACGTAGATTCTTACCCATTACATTACCCATTACAATATATACTATATATATATATATATATATATATATATATATATATATATATATATATATATATATATATATATATATATATATATACCCATTATGTAAACACTAGTTGTTATACATATGCATTTCTATAAAGTGTAAACACTAGTACTTGTTAAGCGCTTTGTATGAAAACGTAAGTATGTTAGTAAACTATTGGCTCAAACTATTTACGTATTTTATTTGTTTCGTTAAATGATTTTACGTTTGTTATCGACAAAACATTAGAGGATCGTAAAATATAAATAAACGTTATTACTGACTTATTTGTATTAACAATCTCCCTTTTGTTGATGACAAAACATAAGATTATTTTAAGGAGAAACTAAAATTGTAAAAGTTAAATTGAGTTTTTACTCTTTCTCCCTTTTGTCGAAACAAAAGAGCGTCGAAAGAAACTAACACATTGTTTGAAGAAAACATGAAAAGTAAAAATATGAAAAATAGAGAGTAAGAGATGAGAAGGATTCTCGCCTTAGCTCCCCTTAACGGGTTCTTCCTTTGTTGAGGGCGCCAAGTAATTAGGAAAGCTAAACGAGTGTTTTGCAATATTGTTTGCAAATGGTTTCGCCTTTTGACCTAACATGCCCCCCGGACGAGTGCTCCTTTGTGAGGAGGACGCCAAGTATTAATGTAATCCTATGTGAAAGTATTGCAAGCATTTTTCAACGCTTTACTTGACAAGAAACTCCCCTTATCGAGGGTGTCAAAGTCTTCAAGTGTATATTGAAAATCTACAAAACAAAGGTTAGAAAACAAGTATATAATGCATAATTTCCTCGCAAATAAGACTCAAATTAGTAAGAAAACTTGTTCCTGTTGCACGGATCCCATGGTTCCTCCATGGGAGGGATCCGTCTAGTCTAAAGTGATGGATCCGTCTGCCTGTATGCTTAAGACAACAATGGTGATGTAAAATGTGATGTTAACATCAAAAAGAGTTATGTATTAAGGCACCAAACATATTCTCAAGACAATATGGCATATAACATGTAATTTTATTCAATAAAAACACGAGAAATGATATACATATCTCTAAAACTAAGAGAATGACTAAAACATGTAATACATTTTCTAATAATTCTAAGAAGTAACTGAAACTTAAAAGCATCAAAGTGCTCAAATCTAAGGCTAGTAGACTTGTTGATTTGGTCCAATCGCTCAAGTAGATGATTAAACATGAAATGCAACTTATTTCGTACTTCTTGAACAAGTCCTTGGGTGAGTTGACAATTAGAGCAATTATTGTCGTGACTAGGAACCGGAGAAGGTGGAATGTTTTTAGGAGGCTCCACAAAGGATGGTGGAATTTGTGAGGGTGAGTTGAGCGACGTAGGGTGTGGTTCAACTAAAAGTGAGGTGATAATGCACGAGTTATTAGTGGAGATAGGAAGTCCTATATATGGTTGGATCTTTGGTGATTTCTTGTTTCCAAAGATGGACTATTTGATGTTGAAGGTGGTTCCCTATTTAGCGAGAAGGTTGCTGAATGGGAAGTCTTTGGTGGTGAGTCTTCTAACGAGTAGAGATTTGGATGGGAAAGAGGTTCGGTAAAGGAATGTAGTCTAGGTTCTAGAAATAAAGGCTGGGTGTTTTACTAAAGCTAGCGTGTGTTTGGTTTAGTGCTTGATGAAGCCTTTTCCAACTCAAAAGGTCGAATGTCGATCCTAGCGTTTTTCTAGCTTTGGTTGATTGAGTTTGTTGAAGAGGATTCTAGCATTTGACTTCTTACGGAGATGACTTGTAGAGTTAATCTCATGAATCATATGAGCATTCTTTTGGATGAACCTTTGGTTGAAGAGTTCTTGCTAGATGCTTTAGTCATGGTGAAAGAGAGGATGTACTAGCTGTCTTAGCTACTGATTTTTTTGGAATGTGGTTTGAATGTTGGTTTAAACACATAAAAATACATGGTTTATAAAGGGTGAAGTTGGGTTAATGAATTAAATTCCTGACCACTAAGAATTTTGGCATGCACTAAGGTCAACTATAGTGTTGTTCCATTCTAGGGAGTCATTTAATGACAAGTAAAAGTGTTTAGACTACCAAAGAGAGTTTGAATTAGAAGAAAAAGCTGATTATAAGCTGTTCTAGAGACCCGGATCCCACGGTTCCCTATCTTTAGGGATCTGTCTAGTTATAACCTAGGGATCCGTCTGTCAGAAAGAAAAATGGTAGAGTAATTATGTTCTTTTAGGGTCTAGTACCTATAAATCTTGAGTGTTTGGGTTCCCTAAGATGTCTTAAATGGTATGGGACTTAAATGTCCAACCATAAGGAGTGAGGATACCTAGTGATGGTTTTTGGTAAGATAGTGGACTTTTTGAGAGTGAAACTAAGTATTTAAAGATAATACTAATGATTTGAGAATGACAAATGAAGACAGTTGATTCTAGAAATCAGATGGTGGCTTAAGAAGTATTTGGAAAATTCCTAAAAAATAAAAAGAAATGAAAAACTAGTTTTAAGCCTATTTTAAGATAAATATGACTAAAATCAATTTGTCAAAATTCATAGAAATAGCAAACTAAGTGTTTTGAGATGTAAGGAACAATGTGTGAGTATTGGAGCGGAAATATGGTGAGTTTTGGTGTAGTTAAAAATCAAAAATACCTTGAATGTGATCCTATGTTAGCTATGAGTGAGTATGAACCTTACTGATCTTGAGGAAGACTAAATAGATCCTAAAGAATCATGTTTAGCTAGTGTGATAAGGTCTAGAGGATTGGATTGAGGTGATAGTGTATAAATCCTGTTTGTTTACCGGATCCCACTTTCCTCATCCGAGGGATCCGGCTAGTTATAGCTCAGGATCCGCCATCACGACCAAGAGTTTCTCAAGAAATGTTTAGGATTTGCACTCTTTAGCAAATACTCCTCCTAATCATTTCTACATTCAATAATCAAATATGCAAGCAACAAATATTATGCATAGTAAGTAAGGGCGACTAGAAGGTAAGCAAAATGAGCGGGACCGACTTCTTGATTGTGATCAAGCCATCGTAAAATTCTCATTTTTTGGGTTCCTAGGCTAGAATGTTTTAGTTCATGTCATACCATCTACTTAGAGCTACGTCCTAAACTAAAGGAATATTGTTTAAATTGTTTTACAAACCATTGTTCACAAATTAAGGTCCACGACCTTACCTTCCTCCCATTCAAACTTCTTCTCCATCGCCTCTACTCTTCATTCTTTACCCCTCCACCCATAACTCTTCTTCTTCATGAGGAAGTTAGCAAAACATTTGAACATGCCCTTTGTTTGTTGAAATTCTTGTGAAGGGCTCGGGACTTCTGGTAGTTGGTCAATGTATGCTAGGGGGTCGAGTTGAACGCTGCCAATGGGGTTGTTTCCTTTTCCCTCTCTTTCGTCTGATGAGTCCGTTGGTGGGTGAGGTCTCTTTCCTTCAACCATAATCCTTGTAGTCTTCTCATCTGACAAGGTACCATGACCTTGTTGCAAAAGGTGTGGTCATCGGAGTAGGGAGATGGATCTAGAGCAAAGACGAAATTTGCTAGGCGAGTCAAGAGCATGACATAGGGTAGCACCATCTTGTATGTCCTTTTCACACTTGCCATTTGTTTCACCATGTAGTAAGCGAGGTTGAATTGAGTCCCAGTTACAAGGCAATAGATCATGAAGCTTAGGCAAGCGTTGGGATGGTCCTTATTTCCTAACAAACAAAGGACGTTCTCCCTTAGCACTAGTTCCCATTTCTTGTATAATGGGAACATTTCCGAAAACTCCATTTGAAAAGGATCTCTATAGATGACCTTCGACTTCCTAGTGACTCTTGACGGAGAGGCTCTTTCCATGAAGACAGTATCTCTTACAGTAGCCGCTTCCGGGATGGGTGTGAAGTATACCTCGTGATGATCCACCATGTCATAAAGCTTGGCCAATGACCATTAATTTGAGTACATGCATACTCCTTGAAAAGGGATACGAAGTATCCTAGAAAACTATTCAAGAGTGAAGGTGAATTCGCGTCTATTGATGATAAACTCTATCGAAATGGTTATATATTCATTTCGAATGATCCTCATGCTCTTGTAAAATCTAGTACAAACACCGACAAATTTGCTCATTGATGTTCAAGAGGCAATGGAAGTTGATTCCCAAAGACTTGGGGAATGTCGGTGTTGTTGATGAATGAGAGGAACTACTCGTCCTTCGTGGAATAGTCTCTTTTCCAACAACTTGAAAGCTTTTCGGTCATCCGGTTCAAACCATCCTTTCTATGATACATGGGAATGTAATGTGCCGTGTCTTGGTAATCTTGTTGTCTATTGCTAGGAATGATTGGTCCTAAACATCAAAACCACAATGTGGTGTTAATTGTGTGAATAGTATCCTAGTGAGGTTCATCACAATTTTGCTTAATACATCTTTATTGAATTCAAAAAATGAGTTTAATTTGTATTAACAATGTTGATTCTTTGATTTAGTTCATCTTAGAAAACAATGTGATACCAAATTGTGATAAACCCATTTGAACCTAATTTCGCAAGATGAAATTGTACTTCTAGGAATTAAAGAATGGAAATAACAATGTAGTGAATATTATACTTACACAAGTGATTGTTTCTTTTGAGAAGATGATGAATGAACCCCGTAAACAAAGAAATTAGGTTTTATGTTCAGTTAGTTCGAGAGAGTAAGTGAAGAATAGAACTCCACAATGATCATGTTTTACTTAAACCGTTTTCCGATGTGTCGGTCCCATGAACCTTGAATGAGGGATCCGCTAGTTCAAACTTAGGGATCCAAAGATATCGCCAGCTAGCAATTTAAGTGATCTTTGATAATTTTGATTGGGAGTTCTAATTTTGGCTAGAGTTGATGTTAATGCTCTATAACTTATGGTTTGGGGGTTTGACGTGTTTTACTAGTCCTATTTGACAAGGTTCCTTTTTTATGAATAAATCATAATTCTTGGGAAGTTTAAGGATTATGATAAAATATTATTGTATCATGATATGAGAAGTTTCACATGGATACTTATTGACATAGATGAAATGTCAATAACCTTATGTGAGGAGTGATGACCAAGGCTCTCGAATAGCCAAGATATCATTATCACTAGTTTGTAGTTTTGTCTATAGAGATCAATGAAGAATACTATTCTTGATGATAAGTACAATATAGATAACAACTTTAGTGATTTTTAAGTAAGCATAATGAGTCTACTAATCTTAACATGTTTATACAAAATATATTATTAATTAATCTAGAAAATATACAATAATAATTTATTTGTAAGTAATTTATTAAAGAGCATACCTTTACTATATATATTCTTTTAAGAAAAGAATTATTGAAGCAAAATTTTATGATCTTCTTAGATGCCCAATTTCTAGTATGGATAATTCTCAACAAGGAAAATATTAGAAAGATCTATCATTATCCAACATTATAAAATATGATGATTTTAAACGCGACCTTTTGTTTTTAAACGGACCTTTTGTAACGAAGCTCGTACCAATTGTGGAAAACTAGAAGGGGTTGAATAGTTTTACCGATTAAATCATCATTTTAAAATATTTAGATCGACTTATGTCAATCTATTGAATGTGTGTGTTGATGTTGATAGATAAGAATATAAATAAACATTGCTAAGATAAAGGGTTAGAAGTACAAAACCACGACACTTAGTATTTATAGTGGTTCGCCACAAGGACACCTTCCTTGCCCTACTCCACCCCCGAGTCACCTACCGAGAGTTCGTAATCACTACACAACACAAGCTCCTTGTGGCGGATAAGCCTTCACAACGCCGCCTACTCTTTATCTCGTACAAGGTTAGACACCGGTTCTTCCACGAGGTAGAACCAAACCTATCACAACGCCGCCACACTTTATCCGGATAAGGCCAGATACCGAGTTCTATTATAAAGAAGGAACTACTACCCAACACCACACAACACTCATCCCAAAGGAGACACACTCCTTATTACAACATCATCAAAGATATCTATATCCTGGACACAACCTAACTATGTTTGTACATCGATGCACCATATCGATTGTATACCCTTGGCACCTTTCACTAATGCCCTTGACACGATCTTTTGACACCTTTCGCTAATGTCTTCATCATGGACCTCGCACCCTTCACTAATGCCTTTAGACACGGACCTTCGGCATCTTTCACTAATGCCTTCATCATGGACCTTGGCACCCTTCACTAATGCCTTTAGACACGGACCTTCGCATCTTTCACTAATGCCTTCGACTTGACCCTTTGACATCTTTCACTAATGCCTTCAACACAACACTTCTGTAGAGAGGAAAGAACTATCAACAAGAGAACTTCGTGAGTCTTGATGATGATGAAGCTTGGCAACTCATGGAATTGAGATTGCTCGACTTCAAGAGTGGTGATCTTGCCTTTAAGAGAACCTACAAGATCACACAAACACAAAACTACATAGAAAGATTCTTCGATCCGAAGTTTAGAGAGTTTACAATACTAAGAGAAAGTATATGAAAGTGGCAACTTACAATGAAGAAATGGCTCACTATTTAAAGACAAAATTGACTATCGTCCCCTGATCCCACGGATCCTTGCTTGAGGGATCTGTCCAATGTATTCCTAGGGATCCGTAGGACGCTCCTCATAAATGGGTTACGGGTCATGGATCATGGGTCATGGGTCATAGACTTTGGACCATGGGTATCCAAATAGATACAATGTATCTAGAAGATGCAATGCATCTAGTCAATGGGTCATGGTTAGCTCCATGGTTATGGATACTACCCAACATGACTTCATGCATAATGTCATGCAATGGGTCATGGGTTATGGATCATACCCATGGGTATGAGTCATGGACTTTGGGTTTTACCCAACTATATTCAATGTATCTAGTTAATGGGTCAAGTACTTAGATTCTTACCCATTACATTACCCATTACAATATATACTAAGTATGTATATATATACCCATTATGTAAATAATAGTTGTTATACATATGCATTTCATAAAGTGTAAACACTATTACTTGTTTATGCTTTTGCATGAAACGAAGTATGTTAGTAAACTATTGGCTCAAACTATTTACTTATTTTATTTGTTTAGTTAAAATTATTTTACGTTTGTTATCGACAAAACATTAGAGGATCGTAAAATATAAATAAACGTTTTTACGGCTTATTTGTATTAACAGTTTCTTTTGCCCTTGTAATTTTCTTGTGCTCTAAAAGATTGCCCTTGACTGTCGTGCTGGGAAAACATAAGTCTTTCATGACTTTCTGGTTGTTTTTCCCTTTTGCATTTTAGTCTCTCCTCAAACATCTTCAATCTTCCAATTGCTTCGTCTAAAGACATCTTATCCAAGTCCGAGTATTGTTCAATTAATGCAACTATGTGTAAAATCTGTCTGGTACTGCCGTTAGCAATTTTCGTACTAGATTAGAGTCTTCGAAGGTTAAACCGACATTTGTTGTCCTGCTTGTGATACTTGAAAATTTTGAAACTAATGAATCTATTGATTCATTTTCATTTGTAATGCCTCAAATTTTGTCTTTAATGTTTGTTGCTTTTGCTTGTTGCACACGATTTTCTCCAATGTGTCTTGTCTTCAAAGCATCCCAAACTATTCTTGCCGATTTATGTTTTGCCACTTGAGGATTTGATCTTCTTGTAATGCTTGAAAAATAAAAGTTGTCGCAGCTTTATCTATTTTAGTGTCAATTTCGCTTGGTTGGGTTCTACCACTTTCCATAAATTGTTTGCTTTAAGATTACTTGCATCCGGATTACCCAAATGTTGAATTTTGAGTTGGTCAACATAGGACGTTGAAAACTGGGTCGAACCGATGTCCTTATTCTTTTTCTCACTCATTTTGAAAAAGGTTTTGATAAATGCAACTTTTAATTGTTTTTCCAATATGTTTTTTTTTTTAATAAAAATACGCTAAAATACACTACCCTCATTTTTTTTAAAATACACCTTATATTTATAAAAGAATTAAATAAATAAAACTTAAATATAAAAGTAAAAGTTTATATATAAAAGGTGTATAATTTTTTTAGTATAAAACTTTACAGGTTGTGGTTTTTTTCTTCACTCTCCTCTTTTCCGGATCTTGCTCTGGGTTGAGGGCTACGATTAGGTTTTTTCTCCTAATCCTAATTGAGCGCCTGTTATTGTTGGTTCCGGTGAAGCTTTGTCTTCTCCGGTGATATGGGTGTGCGTCTTTGCACTTTCCCTCTCCTGGTTCTTTTCCTGGGTTGAGAGCTTCGATTAGGGTTCTTCCCTAATCCTAATTTGAGTGCCGGTGATGGTGGTGGTGAAGTTCGTTTTCTCCGATGATATCTGAGGCCAATTGGATTCAAACAAACCTAATCGAGGTTTTCTTTCGTGTGAATCTCTCCTCATGTAAGTCCTCGTGACTTATAGATCGGATACCGGTGGAGGTAAAACCACTTAGGTTTGGCCACCCTGTGTATCTGATGAATTTGATTAGGCCCTTGTCGATTTTCGGTGATGGTGACTAATCCGGTTAAATTTCGGTGACATTTGTTGTCGTTTCTCTGTTTGGTGTCAACCGGCAAATGATGATAAACTTTGGTTGAAACAAAGCTCGATGCCAATTGACCGGTTATACACGTGTATAATCTGTGATCGTTGAAATCGATACAAATATTATATTTGCTATATGAGAAATCATTAGAATTGATATGTTGATTGATTACATGTGTATTCTATTTATACTAATCCAACATAACCGAAAAGACACACTTTTTCATGTTTATGACAATTACTAACTGGTCCCTATATTACAGTTTTTATGTATTGCGTAATTGGTTCTTTGACCTTATTTAACTATAGAATCTATGAGGCATTGATCAGGATTATCCCAAAAGGGTTCACCACTAGCAGTGGTATAGTATGGTGCATGTGTGCATGTGTTAACATTTAAATAAAATAACCATTTCAGTAAATGATTTTCACACACACACGTATGCTTGTACAAAAATTATAGCAACAGTAATAACTTATATTGAAGTTTCATATGATGTTTAGAATAACTCGCAATGAAGTTTAATCGAAGGTACAAAAAGCATAATGAACAATGAGGATCAAAAACGAAAACGTTAGCATCTTTGGATAGTAGCGGACATATGATAAAAAGTTATGAGATACAATTTGTTAGTGTTAAACAAGACATGTAACAAAAATAGTCGAGACCATATGTATTTCTAGAAAATCGGTATTTCTAAAGAAAAAAATTGCGCCAATATATGTATTTTAGGGCACCTTCGTAAGCCTCCTTGGTCCGCCTTGACTTTGAATGATTGATTCCACATTGTATCTTAAGAGTATGTGGTAAATATTAATTTATCGGCTTTTTATAAAATCACACCGCCACCACTTTCCATGAGGACCATGACCGAGTTGGAATCAAGTGGATTGCAAAGAATCATTCCACCCATTAAAAGGTAGAAAACTACAATCGATTGATTATAAACGGTTAAATCTTGAAAGCTACTATAGGATGCTTTAATGTTATAACACAAATTCTAAGGCCACATCAAATGAGCAACTTCAACTCATTTACTTATAAGTTCGTTGACATAATTAATTGTGTCATTAATGAGGAATTGAAGACATATACTTTGTTACACTTTAGCACCTTGTTAATAGTTGAGGGACTAGTTTTGTAAATATTTGTAATTCATTTAGAAGTTAGTTAGCGCCAAAGCATATTTTTTTTTATATAAAACTTGTAAACTTTTCACTTTAATCAACCAATGAAATCATTTCCTTTATCACTTTAGTTCCGCATCATAAATTCTATATGGTATCAGATACAGATACAAACCCTAGTTTTGTTCATCAATGGTAGAATACAATTAGTAACGTTATGAACTAGAGATAAGATCTTTGATTCATTACCATTTCTTGATCGTTACACTTAGGGTTTTCTGTTATAAATTTGTTATTTGATCTCCATTGATTAACAATGGTGATTCTTCCTCCTCTGATTGATCAAAACACCATTAACAACACAAACACAATCAATGATCCTCGTCACATTGCTAGTTCTGATCATCCTAGAATAGTTTTAACCAACACACCTTTCAATGGAGGGAATTTTCTTGGATGGAGTAGAAATGTGAAAATGGCATTAGGTGCAAAGTTAAAATTGGGATTCATTGATGGTTTTTATCCAGAACCTGCAATCATTGATGGTAATTTGCAGAGATGGATTAGAGATTACATGATTACTTGTTGGATCTTGAATTCTATGGTCACTGAATTGTCAGAAGCCTTTCTTTATGCACAATCTCCTTATGAGTTGTGGAAGGAGGTTGTTGAGAGAAGGACAAAGCAATGGACCATTGATTTATCAGTTGGAGAAGGAATATATCAGGGGGATGTCTCGTACATTATATTGATCGAAATTGTTGTTTCGATTAGAAACACAAATGCCTGCAGATAAATTTGTTGGCCTTTTAAACGGGATCTATGGTCTTAACGTTAAATCACAAGTGTACCAAATAATGTGCAGGGATTAATGAAAACTGTAAATATGTTTTGTATTAATCAATAATATGCCATCATGTTTTTACATCAATTGTATCAAGTATATATACTGAATGAAAGGGTACATGTGAACCATTGTGTTGGTTCAGAGTATAGAGCGCTTATTTTATAACCGCTGTAACCGCTTTCTAACCGCTTTTTTGACTTTTCGTATGGTTGACTTTCGTTGACCGGGTCATTGTGGGTTGTGACGGGTTTATGGTTGGGTCGATAGTAATTAACCCAATATTATCCCCCTTAATCACAATCGTCTTGTTTCAGATCTTTGACTCTAATTAGTTGTCTCATTGTGAGGAATCTGATCTTCGGTAATGCCTTTGTCAGTATGTCAGCCTTCTGAAATTCTCCACTTATGAATTCGACTTGTAGGTCTTCTCTTTCGACGCATTCTCTTATAAAATTGTATATTATACCAATGTGCTTACTTCTTCCGTGGAATACGGGATTCTTCATTAGTCTGCTAGGCACTTGTTATCGGCCAAGATTGTAACCTTTTCTTCTTCCGTGTGTAAGCTTGTTAAGCGCCTTTAACCATAATGCTTGTGTTGTTCGCCGTTGTCGCAATGAATTAACTCACATGATGATAAAGCTACCGTGGCTTGCTTTTGTGTACTCCACCGATTGGTGATACACCATAGTAGAAGATAATTCAAGTAGTGCCTTTGCCTTCTTGAGTGTTGACCGTAGTCAGCCGTCACTATAGCCTTGTATATGTTTTCTTCCATTGTGCTTGTAGGTGATTCCATAGTCTTTTGTTCCTTTAACATAGCGTAGTACTTGCCTTATAGCTTTCATGTGTTGTTCCTTCTGTTTGCATAAAACGCACTAAGTAATCCAACGGAATAACTTAAGTCGGGTCTTGTATATAGCAAATATCGTAAGCATCCAATCAAGCTTCTATATTCATTGAGTTGACCGTTGTTTCTTCAAGTTCTTTGTTAGTCTTGTTCCCGGATCCATAGGTATTAAAGTTTCGCTGCGCCTAGCATTCCAACTTCCTTTAGGATCTTGCTTGCGTAAGTTGATTGTTTTATTGATATGTCACCCGCTTGTATGACTTCAATTCCTAAGTAGTAGGATAATAATCCTAGGTCACCATCTCGAATTTTTCTTCCATTTGAGCTTTGAACTTGTCTATTTTTTCTTTGGTGTGCTAAGTGTTTGTGATTGTGAGGGTGAGTCGCTTGTTGATGTTTCATATTCATGATCATCATTTGCGTGGATATCATTGTCTTCTTTATCCGGTTGGTTTTCGCTTTCCGATGTTCATTTGCGGTTTGTTTTCGACTTTGAAGTCAAACCATTCGGGTTCATCATTGGTGTGTTCATCCGTGTAATCCTTCCATTCCATGCTTCATCCTCCTTAAACTTCACATCTCTACTAACACATATTCTTTGTGTTGTTGGATCAAACAAATATAAGCTTTTGATCCTTGTTCGCCCTAAGTATACCATTTTGTTTCTTCTATCATCTAACTTTGTCGATGTTGTGATGGTACCTTTGATATGCTATGCACCAAAACTCTTAAAGTTTCTAAGTTTGGCTTTCTTTTCTTGATAGCTTCATATGGAGTAATGTCTTCTAAGGCTCTTGTGGAACGCCGTTTAGAATGTATATAGCGTGTTCAATGCCTTCAACCCAAAAGTTTTGTGGCATGTTAGTTGCTTTCATCATGCATCTCGTAGTAGACATGATTGTCCTATTTCTTCGCTCAACTACTCCATTTTGTTGTGGTGTGTGGTGCGGTTAGTTGTCGCTATGCCGCTCTTTGCGATTGGGTGAATTTGTTAGATGCGAATTCTCCTCCACGATCGCCTAACATTTTCAATGTTGTCCTTAGCTCTTCTCTATTGTTTCTTTGTATTCCTTGAAAGTATCGAATGCTTGATCTTCGTGTTTAGGAAATACCCACATATATCTTAAGTAGCCATCTACTAACAAGAATATATATTTCTTTCCGATGGTGTTGGTGGTGTGATTGGTCCATATAAATCTCCATAAACCAAATCTAATGGTGATGTCGATCTAGTTTTGCTTTCTTGGGAAATGGTGCTCATTGTTGTATGTTTAATGGCGTGTATTCCATGAACTAACTCTCTTGAGTCATGGATTTTAATGATTCAAAGTTGAGGTGTCCTAATCTTATGTGCCATAACCAAGTGTTGTCACTTAAGTTTGCTAATAAGCAAACAGTGTGCCTATCTTCGCACTTGCTTTGTATAGACGGTTTCTTTGTCTTGTGACTTTCAAGAAGATTTTGTTGTCTATGTCATAAAGTCGTAATTCATCGTCATCCATTACAACTTTACAACCAATTTCGTAAATTGTCCAAGGCTCAATAAGTTGTTTTTAAGCCGGGAATGTAATAGACTTGAGATATGATTCTTTGTTTCGTATTCACATTCTAATAGGATTGAACCTTTTCCTTTAATCTCTACATGAGATCCATCTCCGAATCTTACTTTTCCACTAACGTTTCTCATCTAGTTCTTTAAAGTGTTCTCTTTATCCCACCATATGGTTACTAGCTCCGCTGTCTAAATACCATTGACTATCGACACTTGTCTCTTTATATCCTACATCTTCTTCGTAGCGAGACCTTTGATCTTCAAGCTTTGTTACATGCGGGTCTTCTAAGATTGCCATTAATAAGGTAGGTTCTAAGTCCTCCTCGACAATATTAGATTGCATACTAGTGTTTGGTTTTGCATAACACTTAGATGCATAATGACCGCTTTTATTGCACTTGTAACATTTTACTTTGCTAAATCAATATTCTGCTTTGTTGAAGTGATTGCGAGTGTTTTCTCCATCCTTCTTCTCGTGGTTATTTTATCGTGGTTTCTCCATCCTTTATATTTTCCACGTCCACGTCCTCTGAAATTTTTCCCTCTATTGTCATGTCGTGTGAACATTAGTTTATCTTGATTGTCCACTTGTTTTCCTTTCTTGAACTTAATCCTTTCTTCGTAGGTCTTAAGTCTTCCTATTGCCTCTTCCAATGTCATTTCACTTAGATCGGAATATTGTTCTATAGATGCGACTATTTGCAGATACCTTTCGGGTACAACATTTAGTAATTTCCGTACTAAGGTTTCATCTTCTATTGTGTGTCCTAGACTAGCGGCTTTGTTTACGAGTGTTTTAAGTTTTGTGGTGAAGGTGTCGATTGTTTCATCTTCCTTCATATATAACATCTCAAATTCGGATTTGAGTGTTTGTATTCTTGCTTGTTTAACTCTCGCCTTCGCCAACGTGTCTAGTTTTCAAAGAATTCCAAATGTCTTTTGCGGTTTTGTGCTTTGTTATTTGAAGTAATTGTTCTTCGGTAAGGCTTGATAAAGGAAAGCAATAGCGGTTTTATGCTTTTCTTATCGGGTTGAGTCGTTTCACCGGCTCAATTGTTTCCCATAAACCATTCGCTTCGAGAATGATTTGCATTCGAATTGCCCATAATGAGTAATTCATGGGCTTTAGGATCGGGCATTGAAATTGGGGTGTACTATTCAAATGTTAGTACTAGGTTCCTTTCCTTTCATCATATCTTAAATGATAATGACAATAAATCTCCAAAAGAATTTTAACACAAAGTGTGTGTGTTTTTTTTTTTTTTTTTAAATTCTTATTTCTTAAATGAGCTCTTAATGTTTTATCTTCCTCAAATGGGTGTAAAACTTTTCTAGGTATAGTTTTAACAATTTTTAAACTATCCTCGGAGATTATAAAATTTAAAATGAATAACCTAAGGTCAATTACTCCTTACAAATTATCCCTAATCAGTATTCTAAGCAGTGTAATCACTAGGTTAGATATACTATCCAAAAATATGATAAGATTCTAATAATTTTTTAAAATAACTTATCAAAACTAAAACAATATATATCAAAATATATAAAGTAAAAAAATGAAAGGTGGTTTTGAAATCTTTTGGAACCTGGAGGGGTTGATGGTTTAACCCGATGCCCTATTAAATAATATCCTTGTGTGTGGCCCTTAGGGTGTACGCGTCCCTTTTGTATATTTATTTTTATCTCCTTTTCGGTTTTGAGATAAAACCAACGCGTATCCCTTTTTTTTTCTTTTCTGGGATAGTAATATCAGTCTCTCTCTCTCTCTAAGAAGATTACTTTATCTTCTCCTTTCTCCAATAATTTGACGGTTGACCGGCTGTTTAACGGCTGTGTTTTTGACCGCCTCTTCTTCTTTCTCCGGTATGGGTGTTCTTTACGAGCACAAATATTCCTCTAATTGAAACCTAGGGTTTCACTTATTTGGGGTTTTCTAACCGTGAGTGATTTTACGATTGAGTATGCAAATGAATCAATTGGGGTTTCAATTGATCCTTCCGGCTTGATTCCGTTTATTGAACAGGTGTGTTTGTTCTAATTCGAATCTTTGATTTGTGCCCTAATTGATGACGCTCGTTTAGTTTTTATTTGAATCAAATGTAAACGATTGAATTCGTTTTTTCTGATCCTTTTGGATTGGGTAATTGAAACTGGTTTCGGATAAAGAGTGGGAAAAAAAAATTTGCGAATTTTTGTTGTCGGGTTGAGAGTAATCACTATTTGATTATACCCCTGTTGCCACAGAAGTGTGAAACACAAAAAAAATGACGTCTTGGATTTTTTGTGTTCTTATTGATTTGCAGAAAAAAAAAATTATCGAAACTGGTTTTGATTTGATTCTGGAACTTTTACGAGTAATGGTAAGTGATGATTGTTGGTTAGTAGACCAAACCGCTCTGATACCAATTGTTGGCCTTTTAAACGGGATCTATGGTCTTAACGTTAAATCACAAGTGTACCAAATAATGTGCAGGGATTAATGAAAACTGTAAATATGTTTTGTATTAATCAATAATATGTCATCATGTTTTTACATCAATTGTATCAAGTATATATACTGAATGAAAGGGTACACGTGAACCATTGTGTTGGTTCAGGGTATAGAGCAGTTATTTTATAACTGCTGTGTAACCGTTTTCTATAACTGCTTCTTTTGACTTTTCGTATGGTTGACTTTTGTTGACCGGGTCATTGTGGGTTGTGACGGGTTTATGGTTGGGTCGATAGTGATTAACCCAATAAAATTCTATATATTTCCTTTTTGTCACGGCTAATTAATTAGTAGTCTGTGGCAAAACAGTTGCAAATTTCCAACGGAAAACTTTTATTGCAAACATACGTTGAATTAGCATGTTTTTATAGTAATACTAGGTTTGTCGTTAACAAAACCTTTTTGTTAGTAAATAGTTAATATATTTATTGGGTATATCCACTTTAAAAAGTTAATATACTCAAAACACAATGTTTCTAGCTTCTTGCAAGCTAGTTATCTACTACTCATTGCTATAAGGCTAATATCTATCTCAAGTGAATGTCGGTCTCACCATTCGAAATAAGGATTGTGTGTGCGTTGAGTTTTGACAAGTCGTTATTCAAGACAAGCAACGTATGTAGTTCATTATAGTCTTTATTAATGTAAATACATGGTAATATACGTCCATATAACTTGTTGATACTTAACGATTTTTTCAAGAACTCAAAGAAACTAGATTCCTTAAAATGTATTTAGCAATCTAGTATAAGTTAAACATAGTTTTGGGTGTATTATTCAAACCAATAACTCAATAAGTGCGAGTTATTGATGTATATATGGCAACAAAACAAAACACCAAAGACCGAGTGTTGGTGCCTCCTTTAATATTGACTACATAGACGCTTAATCGTAACGCGATTTTAACAACCAAAAAGACTATTAGCGAAATGAACATCGCTAAGCTAATCGCTAAGTGACCATGTTTTCATCAATTTAGACTTTAGCGACACTCCATAACCAGTCGTTGTTAAATTTAGTCCAACATGTTTAATTTACTAGCTTACACGCTAATGTTGAAGGTAATGTTGCACCCTTTAGAGCCCCTACCATTTCCTTATTTATGTGTAATAATACTAATAAGAGATGAAAACACTTTTCTCCCCTTCCTTAAACAACTCTAACTAAAACTGATCAACTTTAATTATATTTTCAAATTTTATTCGTGTACACTAACCACCCCTAGCTTGAATTTGATCGTAATGCTTAATTACTTTAATGTTGTGTTTTAAAGGTTTCGATATCTTGAATTAACGATGAAACATTAACATAAGAAGATCCACCTTGCGCCATTGCTGTCTTGGCCATTTTTCCAAGCTCCCTTGCCCTCTTTCTTCTTTGTTTTCCTTCTTCATCTTCTTGCATTATACATTCAACAGCAATCTTGACATCTTCTTTCTTCACCAAGACTTCAAACATATCTTCTTCCCCGAAAGGCACTGGAATCTCGACACCAATCCTAACTCCAATATTCAGAATTTCTACAATGAAAATTTCGTTAATAAATTGGTCTGCGAAAAAAGGCCATGTAACCATTGGCACACCGGCACAGGTAGATTCTGTTGAGTTTATGATATATAAAATATAATAAAACATAAAGACATCAAGAGTACACAGCGGAAGACTTAAGATCATAACAAATAAATTAATTAACTGAAAGTATGCGTAACGCACCTCTTGCGAATATCAAATCCTCGAGCAAAGCAAAACAACCCTCGAGCAAAGCAAACCAAAGAAGTACTTATTGGTGTAAGAATAATGTCTTACAACCACGCTCTTGTACACACGCATTATTAGCGATTCGATGCGAATGCTAGTTCTTGATCACAATAGAATAACCAAACACCTTTGTTATGTTAAGGTCACCGTAAATCCTTTACAATGGGATTCACTCGTCGACCAAGAATAAGAGGGAAGAAAAGAAGAAGTTTGGCCTTCTAATGAAATCAAGTGTACCAAAGGATGAATACATGGGATGTATTTATAGCCTTATGGTAGATGTCATGTTTACTATGGTTTCCGATGTGGGATTCCATAGTTTCGGCCAAAACAAGCCCAAAAGAAGGTTCCTAAAACCGTCTCTTGGCTTGTTTACTTTTCTTCATATCCCGTTGACATTTAACGACCGATAGTCACTTTCGATAAGTTCTTATCGCTCGTTTAGTCGTTTATTGTGAATTTAATAATTAAACATAATATTTTATATTAATTATTAAAACATCGAGTCTCATACGTAAAGTGTGCAATCCCGTGGTCACGAGTTCAATCCGGACATTTACCTATTGTAAATATATACATTTCCAACAGCCCCACTGGATATGTTTACAAACGTGAAATGACATTGGTTAGCGCCTAGCAACACGCCAATGCCCCCGTACAACTCGTGTATGGTTTTCTCGAGAAAACCAAGTTTTGATGATTCATCATCATATTCATCCTTTGTTTCTAATACCATGTTAATAAGAATATGGATCTTACTCATTTCTTAATTAACTATTCTGCTTTCTCGCTTTATGAGATTGATCAAGATTACCAATTCTTCCGAACATATTCCGAAGACCTTGGGCATGGCCATGCAAACATCTTAACAACCCTACGAGGGCCCAAGAGTATTATACTCAAAATAAATTTGAAGGAAACAAATCTCATTTTGACTACAAGCAGGATTCATAAATTTTGCAACACTTCAAAACAACCCTTATAACTATCTCCACGATAGCGTTAGATTGCTTCACAAAATGCACTACATCCATGACATATCTCTTGTATCTCAAAGTCAGAGGATAAATATCCATGATATACTTATTGACAAAGATCCATAAAGTATCATCATGCGGGTGGGATAAGTCCTATACTCAATTCATTGAATATCATCTGAAAGTAGTCATGCTACGCATCAATATACTTTCAAGTATATTCTAACTAATACTCAAATTTGTCTTAATTCAATATCATTCCCATGTTATTGATCGACAACGGACTATTTAGAATAACTTAAGTTATTCAAGGATTTAAACATGCAAATACAGGACACAATATTAAAAATGAAATTAAACGTATACCGTACTTTAATTCATTATAAATAATAATTGTTTAACATCCTTTATCCAAATACTAAATAGATCAATGCATGATAATTCTCGGTTAATGAATTTTGCCACAAGTCATGCAACTCATACTTGTTGACAAGGCATAATTTCAACTAACTTTGATCTACAAGAATTTTGAGAATACTTATTTCAAAAATTCAATAATTGAATTTCTTGTATGTGTTTACATATCTTGATATTGTCATATCATTCCATAAGGTGCGTGATAACCCGAACCACCTTTATATGACAATCATCTTTCAAAACTTTTAAAGTTTTAAAGTATTCTTCATTTTTAATGTATAATGCAACTATGCTCCTAGTTGAGCATAACTAGTCAACATGGTCATCATCAAGGATACCATGACTAGAATTGAGTGTCATCTCAATTATACCAAAGATCATTGTGTACAACAATATGCTCTTTAAACGTCCGTAAACTTCGAACATTATAGTGTAATGTTGGTGCCTACCAAACTCAAGTTTGTTGGCAATGACAATTATGAAATAATTGCCATATTTCCATCCATAGAATCTAGGAGCATCTCCAGACTGTGGAATGTGATTCTAAATCCAAACATATTCCTTTAAAATATTTATTACACTAACAACTTTCAATGTTGTCAAATCATCTTGTAGTCAAGCATGACACAACAACTTTATACACAACATGATGTTCATGATGAATCTTCAAGTTAAACTTTAAGATCTCATCTATCTTGTCAAAGATATGTATTCATCATGTTCTATTAGACTCATTTACCGCATATGTTTATAATAATAAACATATTTTTCAAGGTTATATATCTTATTTCCAAATCTTACAAACGAAGTTCATTCCCAACTAAAACTTAATTTAAGTGGAATGTAGTTGCCCATACAACATATAAGATTTAAAATAAATAAATATTACTCCCACTAGCTTTCAGGAATACTTATGAGCTATCTTATTTTAATTATTAAATCAAACATGGATTTAATATTAAACATAAGAAACATCTCTTAGATGCTTGCATATATCCATTCATGGATTCTTGCAGTTTGTACATATCCAAGGATTATTTGAAATCATAAAACTTCTTTGTATTACTCATCGTCCTCGCAAAAGTAATTCCACAACAAAGAGTTATGACATTCATTGTCAAAATTTCATATCAATGAAACTAAGTATGACAATTATAATCTTTATACTTCTATTTAATGTATCTAGAAATAATATTCAATCATAGTTAATTGCTTAAATATGATTAATATTATTATCACTAGACATACATTAAATATGTGTACAATATTGTCCATATGATTCCTACACAAAGATTTAAACCACTAGGGTTTCCATTCTTTGAAGAAACTCATTAAGATAAACCAAATATCTAAAGTTGATTATCTCTATGGATAGCATCTCTACATTCATAGTATGATTGATTTACCACAATTCAACATTTGGTAAATTCATCATTATGATTAACAGGCTTACCATGATCCTGTAACTCATATTCCTCAGCATATTAAATATCTGATATATCCTTACGGATCTATGAATGACAATTCCATCATATTAAGGTCTATCATTTTCATGTTTAGCCTCATCATGATATTTGCTAGTGTATTTTAGAAGATTATGTATTTTTGTAATTCAATCTTTCAAGATCTAAACAAAACTCCCACTTGCCTTTAAAATTTAAAGATTACCTTTAAATAGTTTAGCAAGTAGAGCAACAATACATTGTTCTCTTTTGGGATATTACAAAAACACATTGACAGTTCCTGACATTAGTTTGTTACAACTCACTCTATAAGTAGTTTAACAAATTCAGAACTTCATTTATAAGACTTAATGTGATTCATCACATTCCATAAACAAATGGTGTCTTATCAATCTTCTAGGTTGGAGTCTTATTGAGTATATTCAATCTATACTCAATCTTCTAACCTTGATAACTTTTGGAAGAAACAATAGTTATCTTGAATCAAATAATGCCAACAGATTTTGATTCTTCTAACAGAACATACCATAAAACTATGGTATTTCCTTAGAATTAATATTGTAAGAAAATCTAACAATATTTTAGATAACCATCTACTCTATGGCTTATCCTATTTACCAACAAAGTAAAACTTAATGGTACAATGGAATTACCAAGTCAATTGCATTCATTATAACTCAATTATTCTTGACCAAGTCTAAAGACATACCAGTTATAATCCCACTATACGTTATAAGTCATTGATCAACTCATTGACTTCATGCATATGTCTTAAAACATAGCAAGTTAACGTCTTACTTTATATTCTAAGTCTTGTATTAAATGACTTCATGTTTGTGACTTTACAAAATCATAAACATTTATAATTAAAGTAATTATGAATACCACCTCGTGTTTCAATTAATATTTCAAGTTAATATTTACTACATATATTTAAGTCATTCAACGAATACTTAAATTCAAAGTAGTATTAGATTACTTCATTTAATTATGTCATTCCATGAAATATTCAACGAAGAAACCGCAAAATCATCAATGCTCGTTCTCACGACACGTGGATATTTTACCTTGGCTACAATCTTGTTCACGCTCACGTAACATAAATTGTAACTACAAGTGTTTCTTAAATATTGAATGACATAAATATTTAAAATAAAGTAGTCTTTGTTATCATCTTGACACATGTTCTTAATAGGGCAATCATACATATTTAAATGTATACTTCCTATTAGAACGCTATTCTCTTACTTTACGGTCAAGAGAACTTTTTAAATCATATTAATATGTGTTGTACCTGCACACAATAAGATTTCTCCCACTTGTGCATGGAACAACATCATGTAGCGTATAAACAACACGATACACGCTCGCTTATTTGATTAATATGATTTGTGTCATAGGTATAACTAGTAGATATAGGACTATATTGATTTGTAAGGAAACGCACATAACAATCCTTAAAAACATAAGTGCTACAATTGGAAAGTAATTATCTTTGAAGATAATCTGGTTACTACACAGAAATAAGGCTTGTAGCTCCCATCGAATTAGAAATCATTAAAACAACTTCTTATTCAAGAATGCAACACAAATGCTCCCACCGAATCGACAACATTGTAAGTGTTGCATAACCAAGTGAAAACAACTTGCTTGCTTTTTACTTTCCTACACCTTTAAAGAACCATACGTAATCATTACTAAGGTACTAAAAGGTGTATTCTACTCTTTGAATGATGGGTTATCCATCAATGTTATTAACTTGAAAATTGGGTATGCAATTTCTTCCTTAATGAGTCTACCATCCCCATACGGTATGTAGCACCTTTAAAGGTTAAAGTAAACCAACTAGATAAATTAAGCTAGTTTTCTTTTACCAATTTTCATGTAATTAGTCTAGCTTCTAATTTAGTAACTCATATACATGTTTTCCGCTAACCAACATTCATGTTTGTTACAAAGGATTCATTCACCTTATGAAGGTAATGAAATCTTTATGGAAAATATGACGCAATTCATTGCTATGAGTTACATTAGAATTTAGACAATTCAAACGTTCCTATTATACCTTTCTCATTCATGAAAAGGAATAGGATTGAGTCTAATGCTTCTCTCATGGAAAAGAGACTTGTTGTCTTTTCAAGAATTATTCTCGATCAAACATTTGTTTGAAAGCGAATGGAGCAATTCTTCGATCAAAGACTAAACTCGCTTACTGGTTAAATGTTGCAATTATACATTCAAAAGAATTACAAAATTCAATTTTAGTATTTTCGATAATTAACCTTTTCAAGAAAATTAATTACCCATGGTTCATAAGCATATAACCATTTAATTTCCACCGAAAACTAGGATCCAAATTGTCATAATCTCATCACATCGCTTGATCTCGCTAGTAATGAACCTTATACAAAGTGGTAGAGCTTTTGCTCAATTGCCAATTTCAATTGCAATTCCTAGATTTATGGGATTTACATATAGCCAATTTCAATTGCCATGTAAACATGTTTTATCCCATCTTATGCCTTGAGTTGCCGCTCACTACAAAACTCAATTAAGTTGTCCAACTTAAGAAACGCAAAATCGTCCATGCCCGTTCTCACGACACGTGGACATTTTACCCTTTGATTACGATCTAAGTCACGATCTCACGCAAATAAAAGGTAATCTTAGGTGTTTCCGCTTCGTTGGATGGCATATAACTTAAATTAAAGGGTAATAATTTTGATGTTAAATCAAATATGTACAAAGATGTCATGCATTCATCTTCGTAACATAGGTTTTATTAAAACATTTATATCTTGTTTTAATGTATAAGCTTTTCATCATCAAACTTTAATTGAGGTATTGATTCACCAATCAAGGAATTTAGTGTTAATTATCATCCATTATACCGCATTTTTGCATAAGTGTAAACACTTAGTGTTTCGGATAATTACCACAAGTAGGCGCATGGAATTAAAACTAATTCGCCTTAAGATGAGCTTGCACATTTAATGGCTTACTAAGTAGCTCCACCGAACTTACTGAGGGAGGGACTGTGCACGCTAAAGCACAACCTTAGACATCCTTTCGCGTGACCATGCGCACTTCTTTAAACCCCTTTATTAGTTCATTCTCATGGGTGAGCCGCTCACTATTTGTACCAAAGTCATCATCAATTAAACGATTATGATTACTATTCTTAAAAATACATGTTTCACCATTGTTTAGGTCGGTTTATTTTTCTTGTAAAATACCCTTGTTACACATAACAAACAAGCAAGTATTTGAAAAATAAACAAATAAACAATGAATGCATAACAAATAAAAGTCATGCATATCAAATAGCCACATGCAAACGGTTTTGATAAATCTTATTAATAACCAATTCTAGATCTCATCAATATGCATATATTTAATTAAGACTTCCACCCGTTTTCATCTATGTACAATGTGAACCACATGCATCGATTCATCGATTGCGTAAGTCAAAACTAAATATACACCACATAGCACATAATTGATTAAATAATAATTATTGAGGTCTTCCCCAATTTTAGATCTATCATAATTTAGTGTATATCACTTAAACATGAAAGACATACAATAAAAGCAAATCCATGATAAAACATGCAGATAATTATCATGGACATAAAATTACACTTAACAATTAATGTAATTAAATCAAAGTTACGCATATACATAAAGTTGCATGCATCTTAGGGTTTCTAATCCAATTAAAACAATAGTTTACAAAACCCTAATTAGGGCACCAAATAAAACGCCTCACAATTAGGGTTTAGGTTTTGCAAACCCTAGATCTAAGCATACAAATAATAACACATTCATGTTTATTTTAATTATGTGTTTCAAGAATTAATTACTTGTTATACAAGGCTCGTGATGCCATCGTTGAGTTTATGATATATAAAATATAATAAAACATAAAGACATCAAGAGTACACAATGAAGACTTAAGATCATAACAAATAAATTAATTAACCGAAAGTATGCGTAACGACTCTTGCGAATATCAAATCCCTCGAGCAAAGCGTAACAACCCTCGAGCAAAGCAAACCAAAGAAGTACTTATTGGTGTAAGAATAATGTCTTACAACCACGCTCTTGTACACACGCATTATTAGCGATTCGATGCGAATGCTAGTTCTTGATCACAATAGAATAACCAAACACCTTTGTTATAAATTAAGGTCACCGTAAATCCTTACAATGGGGATTCACTCGTCGACCAAGAATAAGAGGGAAGAAAAGAAGAAGTTTGGCCTTCTAATGAAATCAAGTGTACCAAAGGATGAATACATGGGGATGTATTTATAGCCTTATGGTAGATGTCATGTTTACTATGGTTTCGATGTGGGATTCCATAGTTTGCCAAAAACAAGCCCAAAAGAAGGTTCCTAAACCGCCTCTTGGCTTGTTTACTTTTCTTCATATCCGCTGACATTTAACGACCGATAGTCACTTTCGATAAGTTCTTATCGCCGTTTAGTCGTTTATTGTGAATTTAATAATTAAACATAATATTTTATATTAATTATTAAAACATCGAGTCTCATACGTAAAGTGTGCAATCCCGTGGTCACGAGTTCGAATCCGGACATTTACCTATTGTAAATATATACATTTCCAACAGATTCTAACGTTGAGTTCCATCCGCAATGTGTCAAGAAGCCTCCAATGGCTCGGTGTGACAGTATCAAGACTTGTGGGGCCCAACCATGGACAATCAACCCCCGGTCCCTAACCCTTTCTTCAAATTCTACAAACCATTTATCGAGTTCGTTGGTTTGGTTTCTTATGCACCATATGAATGGTCGACTGGTGGATTCAAGTCCTAGCCCGAGCTCGATAGCTTGTTGGGTAGAAACACTTGCAAGACTTCCTAAACAAACATACAAAGACGGATTCTCGGTTCCTTTTCACCTAGCCATTTCAAGCAAGGTGCTCCTCAATCGCAACCTTGTTGTTCCCCTTCGGCTATATCAAGATTATTTTCATTACATTGGAAACCGGCCTATACACCAAACTTTCTTATCCGATCTAGCCTTTGAAAATTCACGAACATACTGGCTCCAGCCTCACAAGTGTGAACTAGTATTCCATATGCAGCTTGATCCGCTTCTACAAAGACGTATGAAGAACCCTGTTTGATCGACGAGCCAGTTTATTGGAACCCATAATATGAAGTTTGGTGACTTCAACTCGGTTAGGTAATCAGCAAAGACGAACCGCTCTGTGTCCGATTCAATTTTTCTAAAATCTTGAATTAAAGACAACATGCATGCATAAGAGCCAAAGCATCCCGGTCCATGGAACACTACCCGGGAATGTTAAACCCATAGCCACATTTGTAGTCCATGGAATTGGAAGTCGAGATTATGTAACTGAGGAGGACAAAGTCCCCGAGCAAATCTTCTCACGGTTTTCTAGCATCTCTATTGCAACCGTGAGCTTAGCCCCTACTTGGACGGAGAAAGTGTGTCAAACTCGCACCCTTCGGTAAGCCTACTTCCGCTAAAGGAAGTTTAAGCTCAAGTAGTGGATTTTAAGCTCAGCTCGATTGCTCGGGAAATAATCGTCCGAACCTTTTGGCAAGGAGCGGAGTGGTGATTATGGTGACCGTAGCCCCTCGTAGTGTGAGTATTCGCCATATCTACCAAAGGTACCATATGGCCTTGAGCCATTAAAGGAAACATAATTTTTAACACGCTGCCACTTCAAAGACGTAATCATCGCATCTGCGGTTAATATGGAAAGATTACAAAGTAAAATATCGCTAGCATTTTACCTAAATTATTGTCACTATCGTAAATCGTCACATATGTCTCGTTCGAATTAATGATATAATCGATGTTAAGCTTGTAACTATCTAGTTTGTAAATGTTATTATCGCTAGTCTAAGGACCTGTTTGTATTTAGTATTATTATGTAAATAAAGTGTGTCAAAAGAAAAATGCATCGACGCTTAGGGCAGTTACAATTGAACCATCACGTTGGTTTACTCACACCCATTCAATGCATATAAATATGCAGATTGTCAATGTAAAACATCATCCCTTTTAATGTAAATATTAAGTATCTTTCTTTATCTATAGTCAGTGTTTTATCTTTATTTTCTGCACCAAGGTTGTCATGATCGGAATTTTACCTAAGATCGTTTTCGGCTTGGCAAGATCGTAATTGTAGTATCCGATCAGGATCGTAAGATCCTATGAAAATGTATATAGTTTTGTATAGGGGTAGTAGTTTTATATTTCTATATAATAATTCATATGATAAATGTATCAAAATGGATTAAAACTAAATAAATAAATAAATTATATTTTCAAGTACCGTAATAGTAGATTTTATTAGATATATTACAATGCATACTTGCACAAAGTTACTATATAAGTGCACCAACTTTTTGTTTCAATGTTTTTTATTATAGGTTTTTCGTGATAACATTTAAATTAATGCAAAAAGATAGTGTTAATTTATTGGTACATGATTCTGTGACTTTTTTGTTGCAATATATAGATTAATACAAAAAGATAAATGGATTGTATCTGAAAATGAAACGACATAATTTATAATAGAGGGCAACACAATATATATTTTTTTTCTTTATGGCCAAACAAATTAAAATGCGATATTCTTACAATATTACTGAATTTTTTTAACAAATAGTTCATGTTTTTATATGTAATATAAAATAAATTGTGAACGAATTTGGGTCAAGTATCTAGATTGTTTACTTCAAAAATAACCTTTTGACATGTTACAAAGCACAAATCGTTTTGCATCATAAACACAAAAAGACACATTCTAAACTATATATAAATAGTCCATAAAAGCATAATGATTTCACACTCATTAATTTTGCAAAAGACAATCAATTAAAAACACCAAAATAATAGCTTTCATGAAGAGTTCTTTGTCATTAGGCTTAAGACATGAGCTTATGCTTAATAAGTTAATATAGCTAAAAAAATAAATAAATAAATAATAGGAGATCCTAAACGATCCTACGATTCTACGTGTGATCCTATGATCTTGATACGATCATACTTGGATTACGATCTTGTTAAGATCCTGATCGTTTTGTGTGTTTAGGATCATAGGATCGTACGATCCTACGATCATGATCGCGATTTTGACAACTATGTTATGCATATATATACATATTATTTGTTGGTGTATTATGGTGATCAAGGAAGGATTCTATGTGGGAAAATAAAGTAACCAGAAGATGGGGGGAAGATATCAACAGTGGTACCAGAGCCAAAGGAGAGATCGAAGGAAAGGAACTTCTAGTTTTGATCGAAAACTTCACAGCATTCAAAACAGAAAATCACAAAATTTTAAACGAAGCATGGAACTCGCAAAGCTTCTTCGAGGTTGGGATCTCGGTGGAGAAATTGGAGATAAAAGGAACCAAAAATCTACTTGTTATCGCTACAAATAAAAGGGCACTTCGTGGGATTGTCCAAAGAAGATCGACTCTTGTTCATAGAATATAGAGGCTTTTTCAGAAAAGATCGATTCTTGTTCAGAGAAGATCGACTCTTTTTCACAAAGCAAGCATCGAAGCAATCAATCTTTCGAACCGCTAAAACCTTTTCATCAAACACATGTCGGAAGAGTTGTCATAAATGCAGACTACATAATCGAAGGAACCGATAAAGGATCTTGGAACTCAGTTTGGTACAAGACTCGAAGATTACGAAACACATGACTCCCTCTAAAGACTTGTTTATCAAATTCAAGGAAAGTTTTTTTTTTTATCAATGATTAAGAACACAATGTTGGTTCGATTCTCACATATTATTTTTAACAGCGGATTTATTAAAAAATAGCGAGGATTTAGTAGAAACTTACATGGGAAGGGATATAGCATTACAAGGATAATTAAACCACTCTATCCAATTAAGAGAAGATTGTTTACATCTACTAAAAATCCAATTAAATGAAAAGAGTTTAATCTCGTTGAGGAAATATCTTTACTTGGCCTTTTTAGTGAGAAAACGATGTCATTTCTATATCTCCGAATGGACCAAATTGTTGTTTGAACCACCAAATCAAAGAAGTTTAAATGCTTTCCCTAGATGGGAGCACGATCAGCTAGATTGATGACTTCAAGAATATTTTGCATCGACACATTATCTACTCTCTACCACTTTAGAACTAAAAGGAATAAGAAATCAATTTAACAACAAATGAAAGAACCTTTGCAGTTCACTACGTCTCATACACACCAGGAATCAACATAAATGTGTTGAGTTTAATAACAATTGATCTTACAGGGATTCGAGGTTCAAATCAAATATTTGAAATGTAAGATTACACATATGTGTATCGATCAAGAGATGCAGGAAGATGAATCTGTTTTTAAAGACGATGGAGACAACGATCAACCATCGAACGAGAACAAATCAAGCACGGGCACAACCAAGATAAATTTGAAATTGAAAGAAAATTTGTGTCTTTATTCGTAGAAACGTTTGATGACTTCATCTCATTCATGGTACTAGCAAATTGAGATCGGATTTACTACAAGAACAAGGAGTTCTTCAAGAAGAAATTTGAAAATGCAATAAGTTGGTTTCACTAAATGAAGAATCGAGAAGAACTAGCTCTACCATCAAAAATTGCAGACCTAGATATTTGCTTACTCAAATTTTACAGATTTGTTATGACGTTAAGAGGACATGAAGCAATCTCAAAGAAAAAAGAATGGAGCGACATAGCAATGAGCTTTGGATATCCAAAATGCTATGGTCAAGCATTCAATGACTTCTTTGATCAATATCTTTTTATCCATCTAGAACATATACCAAGTATTGTAGAACAAGACGCTGGGGTTATCGACATAATCTTTTCGAGAAATATTTGCTTAGAAGGTAGTGTAGCCAAGAGCCAGGATCAGGAAGGTCAAAACATTGCAGGTACTTTGGAGACGATCAAAACCAAGCAATATACATCGAGGAGGAGGAAGACCCAAGCACTGTGGAGTATTATTATTCAGAGATTGAAGACAACAGGGATAGCAGCAAGAAAGACGACGATGACTTCGTCATCATACTATGAAGATTGAAGAACACCTTGGGAACAAATGACATGATGTTTAAGGGGAATGTTAGATCTTAAATATCATTTATCATTTGTTTTAGGAATAAAACTTTAGATAATAATATATTACATAGTTTAATAAATAAAGAAATTAGTAAATAATTAACTTTCTGTAACTATATTTTGAAGCATCATGTTGGTTCATTGTGTCCTTTCAACTACTCTAAGCAGATGTATTATATATGCTAGAATATATCGATACATACACATTTGTTCAAATACAATTTCAGTTCTTGTTTATTATTCTTTTTGTTCCTGTTTCAAGTATTATGACGTCAACCAGTAAACATAAGCATAAGGCTATATGTTCGGATAGAGGACTAACAGTGTCAACCACCAAGAAGCACAATTATTTGAATGAAGGACTGTTCAAACATCATAAACTCAATAGTTCGTTTGAACGACGGACTGTTCAAACAACAAAAGCACAATCGTTTAAACAAAGGACTGTTTAAACAACAACAGTGGTATCAGAGCCGAAGGAATGATCAAGGCGATGAAGGATCATAGATCAAATGCAAGTTAGATAACATACGGTTGAAGAAATTGTACAACATTAACAACAAACTTGAAATTCTGGAATCACAACAAGACAAACGAAACAATGAAGAATTAAGGCAAAAAGAATGAAGAAAATAAAATGTTTCAAGTGCAAGGAAAGGGGACATCTCGCCTCAAACTTTCCACTAAAACCAAATCAAAAGGGATAAGCAAAACTCTTTCATGAAGATGAAGAACCGGTTTCGAAAATCACAAACCAGCCATTGAAGATCTCAAACCACATGAACCCTATACCCAATTTTTATCGAGAAAGAATCATTTTTTTCTCGAGACTACTTGGTACAAGGAACCGAACATGGTTTTTGTAATGATTACTGGTATGTTAATTCGTCTATCTCAAAACACATGTCACCATCCAAAGATCTTTTTATCAAAATGAAGAAATGTTTCTTTTTCGATGATAAAGAACATAAGTTCAATTTACATTTCACACATGGTATTGGTGGCATCGAATTAAAAACCAAAGAGATATACAATTCCCTATGTTTCATATGTACCCAGAATAAGTATAAATGTTTTAAGCATGAAACAATTGACACTTCAAGGTTTTGAAGTTAAAATAATCATGTCCAAATGCAACATCACACATATGTTTAAAAAGGCTGAGAAAAATGAAACTGAATATATGAAGAAACACGATGAGTTTCCTCGAAAAATTGAAACGAGTCAAAGTGAACAAATGGAAGATGGCCTAGATCATCAAAGATCATATTGAAGTTAATGGAAAAATGGTGTCACTCAAAGTACACATAATTGAATAATTCATACCTTTTATGGAATTGGTGAATACAAACAAGGTAGCATACAAACACAAGGAACTATTTATAAGAAAGTTCGATCATATGCTCAAATGGTTTCACAAAGCAAAAGCAGAAAACGACTTGAAGACAAACTTCCACCAAAGCTATCAAACTTGGAAATATGCTTATTTGAGTTTTATAAATTGGTTACATATTGTGGAGGCTATGGAAAAGTCTCACGAATGTAAATGGAAGGAAATTGCAAAGGGTTGTGGATTTCCATGTTGTTATGATGAAGATTTTAAGAAGATATTCGAAGATTACTTGTTACACCCACAAACCTGTAAGTTTACACGATACAGATAATGGGAGAATGATTAATATTTGGTTTATTGATTGATCGGTTCACAATGCAGGAACACAAGCCACATTTATAGCCTAACTTATGATCTATATAAGGTAAATAGACAATCACTGATCATGACATGCTAATCACTAATCATGTACAACTAATTGATCATATCCCTTTGCCTACTAGTTGATCTTATCTCGTTACTAGTGTACAGCTAACACTCCCTCGCAGTTTGAGCGGGAGGACACCGAACACTCAAACTGAATCGAAATCCCTCAAATAAGGTGGTAGGCAATCCTTTAGTAAAGATATATGCATACTGGTAATAAAACAAAAGCATAACTTTAGTTGACTCGTACAAAACTGTACCAATGGTCGACTTTAGTCGACTGGTACCAACGGTCGGCTAAGTAGACTGGTAACAAATCCGTGCCAACGGTCGACTTTAGGGACTGTTACCAACGATCAACTTTAGTCGACTGGTAACAAGCCGTACGAACAATCGACTAACAAACAACCAATAAAACTTTTTTTTTACAGCTAAAACCCATGCATTAACATAAATAAGTGATAAACGAAAGTTGGTTCTAAAACTTCAACTGCCAAAGAACCTTCCAAACAAACAGGGCGTGTTTTTCCCTAGAAAAACATAAAGATCCACAATTTTTTTTATTATTATTTTTTTTAATGATAAGGTTAAGGTTTAAAGGGAGCCCTCCAAACCTCCGGCGTGTCACTACAACAAAAGTGGCTTTTTAGGACCCTTTGTGTGGGATGGTATGATAATGGAGTCCTAAAAAAACTGTTTAATAGGACATATGAGCGATTAGGGTCCTTTTTAAATATTTGCTACTTAGGCGATGTCCTAAAAAGGTATATAATAGGATGGTCGATGATTTGGGGTCCTATTATCATATAACTTAATATGACACTTAAAATATGGATCCTAATAAACTACCTTTATAAGACGTTTATTCATTATGGTTGTATTATAATAAACCATAATAGGACACTTGAGTTTTGAGTCATAAGACATCAGTTAGTTAAAACGCTTATTCACAAAAAAAATTATTATAGCAAAATTTAATAGGACCTTTGACACGTGGGTATTATAATTTTAACCTTTATAGGACGCTTATGTACAATGGTTTTATAACATCATTTTTTTAAAACGATTATTTGCAAAAGTTTTATTATAACAAAACTTAATAGGACCCTTAAAGGATGCATATTAATTATGGTTTTATTACAATACACCATAATAGGACACTTGATATATAAGTCATAAAACATTAATTATTTAAAATGCTTATTCACAAACGTATTATTAAAACATAACTTAATATGACAGATTGACACTTGGGTCCCATAGATTGATACACCATCATAAGACACTTGATATTTGAGTCATAAAACATCGGTTTTATGGAACACTTATTCGCAAACGTTTTTTTATAAGAAAATTGAATAGGACCCTTGACAATAGCGCCTTATAACGTTAACCTTTATATAACGCTTATTCATAATGGTTTGTTTATGATACACCACAATATGGCACATCTTTTAGAGTCGTAAAACATCCGCTTTTATAACGCTTATTCGCTTTATAGAACGCTTAATTGCAAAAGTTTTATTTGAACAAAATTAACAGGACCTTGACAACCGTGTCTTTTAACATTAACCTTTATAGTACGCTTATTTGTTGTGGTTTTATTATCCTACGCCATAATAGAACACTCTTTATTTGAGTCATAAAACATCGCTTTTTAGAACGCTTATTTACAAAAGTTTTATTTAAACATTAGTTAGTATGACACTTGATACTGGGTATCAAAACTTGATACACCATAATAGGACACTTGATATTTGAGTCGTAAAAGATCGCTTTATGAAACGCTTATTCACAAAAGTTTTATTTAAACATTAGTTTTATGCCATGTAGGATTTCCACTAAATCCTTATTACTTCCCCTATTATTTTTCCCCAATTATAAACCCTAAATAAATAAAACATAAAATGTCTTCCTCCTCAAATAGAAGTAATCGCCACCACCACCAACACATTGTGAACACCAAGAATTAGGCGTATCATGACAATTGATTTCCTTTAAGACGTTTTCTTGGATGTGGTTGCGTAGTGATAACCATTTGAAGCTCAAAATCATCACCTATGTCAAGTCGTGAAGATGAGTTAAGCTCAAAATCATCTTGGCTGATTACTTTCCACCTAATTGGAAATTCAAAGGATTAACAAAGTCGAAGCCAAAAAGTCAAAAGGCAAGAAGTCAAAAGCAAAATGTTGAACAAGTTGAACAAGTTCCTAGTAAAAGGATACAAATGTTAGGTCTTGCTAACAATGTTACTTGGGATGCAATAAAAAGAAGACATTTGAGTCAAAAACCATCGAGGATAATGTGTTATCTGTCTTTGTATTGTTATATGTCTCAATATTTTGGAAGTTATGTATGGGTTATCTGTCTTTGTATTGTCCTTATCTATCAATGATAATGGTTAATTTGGTGCATTATTGCTCGTACTATACTAAGCCGTAATTGCACTCACAAAATAAACTAGGCTTGATTAAAAACAAAATGACTGAGTGCAGGGCATCTCAAATCCTAATGGGATTAGCGCACCAAATTAAAGCAACAAGATAAGATCTAGAATCCCAATTAAGCTCGAATTCTCTAGTCGAGAGTACAAGCTACTAAAGGAAACAAAAATGTAAGAGAAACAACAGTGAATAAGCGTAAATTAAGCTCTTAATATGGGCATTTGAGCCAAACAAAGGATAAGCCATATTGACCGCTTGACCCATTTGAGCCAAACACCCTTAAGCGGTGGTTGTATAAGAAAGAGTTATACAAACAAAGAATGAGGATTGTCATTGATTCTTAACAACTAATTTTACATAAAACAGGACTATTATTATTTAGCTAATTGAAATCATTAAGCTTCTTCAACTGGATCTTCTTCATCGGCAATAACTAAGTCATTGTTGTCCACAACGGTTCCATCGAAACCACCTCTAACCAATTCAATATCCATTGTTTCGTCATGTTGAGGACACATAAATGAGTCACCAACAAATGTGTTTCCACGTCATCAAGACTTGTTTGTTCATCCATGTCATAAACATGTCTCAAGCGCTATCTTGATCACAACTTGCCATCCTTTGTCAACACTATATGCAACGTAAAATACTTGATGTGCTTGAGAAGTTAGTATAAAAGGCTCGTTATGAGCCTTCAACCTTCAAAATTCAATAGAGTAAACCCGTTGTCATCTTCTTTTTCCTTGAACCATTCAAATCCAATCACAATCGAACAAAACTACTTTCTTGTCAATACCATACTCCAACTCAATTATATCATTCAAAACCCGTAGTAAGTTACATCTCCGCGATAGGATTGTTATCTCAGAGCACTCGAGTAATCGCTTGTCATGGCCCAAGATTAACCCACTATTCGTGTTTTCCTATTATGTTCTACATCTTTGTGTGAAATCGAAACCATTTATGATAAATCAATTATATTTTTCACAAACTCGATGGACCACTTGCCAAGCACCTTAGACTTTCTCGTGATTCTCGTGATCCTCTAGCATGTAGATCCTCAACCCGAAATAAGGCAAGATGTGTTAATTGTTTTGTTATTAGTAGGTCGAAAATGCTATGTCATTATAATTATTTTTCAAAAGTAATAAACATGTGTATATGCCTTACATGATCTTGAAACCACAACTCAAAAGTCTCACTATGTAAACGTTGAATGTCACGCTTACGTTTTCTCCGATTTTGATGATGAACCAACGCCAGATGTTCACTGCGGTGTTAACGATGATAATGATGATAACAACGACAACTATCAATCGTATAATATAATTTATGAAACTCACAACTAATATAATTACTTACGCTCGAAATTCATCAACTTCACTACAATTGAACAACACATATGAATGTGCTTTAGCCAAAATGTCAAGTTCCATCATTTCTACCTTTGTAGCACCAATCGGTCGACCCGCCATAGAAAAGATAGGTAAAACATCCTCATAACCATCGTCATCATTATTTCGACTTGTCTTATTATGTACGGTCTCAACATCACCGGATAAGTACAATGAACAAAACGACACACACTCTTCGCCTAGATATCCTTCGCAATGGAACCCTCCGGTTATTCTCCTTTCATACGTAAGATTTTAATGTAGCTAAATACCGTAGATATCAAAACCAATAATTTTAGATTCAATAATATTTGTTAATAAAGGTATTTACTATAATAGTAATGTGCACCTCTCGATTGGATACATCCAACGGTAATGAACCGTCCCTCCTAATCGGCCTCAAGCAAGATGAACCGAAGATGAACCATGACATCAAAGAATGATGGCGGAAAAATCCTTTCTAAATCACAAAGTATTTTTCCAATCTCGGTTTCCATTTGAACCAAATCATTTGGATTAAGAACCTTAAGCATAATTGTTTATAGTAACGACATAGCTTCATCACAAGATAGCGCACATGCTTAGGCAACACATTTCGCAAGGCAATGGGAAGCAATCACGCATCAAAATATGGCAATCATGACTTTTAAGTCCAAATAGTTTTGGAGGTTTTAACTCTACGCATCTTGATATATTAGCTGCATAACCATCTCGAACTTTCACCTTCTTAAGCACACGACAAAAATATCTTTCTTTTTATCCATTGAGAAACAAGCAGTGGCAAATAAACTTTGTTGTTATCTTGAACTATAGGATGAAGTTCGGTCTAATGCCCATTTCTTGTAAATCTAGGCGTGCTTTTATATGATCCTTGGTCTTCCCATCTAGATTCATTAGCGTTCCAAAGACACCACACAAACATTCTTCTCAATATGCATTACATCTAGATTATGGCGTAGTGTTATCTTTCCAAAGACGGTAACTCAAAAAATACTTTTCTTCTTCCAATTAAAAGGTAAATTTGGGTTGCTCTTCACAAGTTTTCCAAATTTAACTTCAAAACCATCTAACTCATCAAGTACTTGTTGTCCTCTTAAGCCACGGGTTGCTGTCTAGTTCTTTTGTGCCATCAAAAGAGTTTGTATCTCTTCTAAAAGCATGATCGGAGGCAAATATCGACGATGTCCCATAAAACATTGTTTTTGCCATGACTCAAGCGTGTTGATTTTGTATGTTTATGGCGGTTAGGACATGCAAGTTTACCTTTGGTGCTCCATCCGGATAAATTTGCATAAGGTGAAAGTCACCGATCGTCCATAACAAACAAGCACGCATCCGAAAGTTACTTTTGTTGATGCATCATAAGTGTCTACTCCTTTACGATCCCACAACTCCTTTAGCTCAAGAACTAACGGTTCCATATAGACATCTATATTATTCCTGTGAGCGATGGGCGGTATAAGTAACGTTAGAAAGAAATAAGGTTTCGCATGCACATCCAAGGAGGTAGATTATATGGCCAAAACAACGGGCCATGTACTATGAGAAACACTAATTGTTCCAAAAGGGTTAAACCCATCACTCGCTAAACCAAGCCCCGACATTACGAGATTCTTTGGCAAACTTATCATACTTAAAATCAAATGCTTTCCATGCCGTGGAATCTGCAGGATGTCTCAAGTAACCATCTTTCGTGCGACTCTCTTCATGTCATCTCATGGAGGCGGCTGTTTTAGATGACATAAATAACATTTGCAATCGTGGTAAGAGCGGAAAATGACGCAACACCTTTGCTCCAATCTTCTTACGTATCACCGTGGTTGACTCATCCGCACAATCATCTTCACTTGCTTTATACCTTGACGTATGGCATATATCACATTCTGCTTTATTAATGTTTTCTTTCCAAGACAAGATACAATCATTAGGACATGCATCAATTTTATCATAAGTAAGTCCCAACTCTCGAATTATCTTCCTTAGTTCATACAATGACTTTGGTATAGAAGCATCGGGAAGGCTTCCTCATTGTATCTAGCATCTTGTCGAAACCATTATCACTACATTTCCCAACACACTTACCATGAAATAGTCTAATGATAAAAGAAAGAACCGATAACTTACACCTGTGATATAGTGGTTTCTTTACCTCTCCCAACACTTTATAAAATTTTTTCGCCTTTAGGTTTGGCATACTCATATTTTCGGTTTGTGTTCCCATGTCATCGGTTAGTGTGTCATCACCAAACCGATGGAAGGCATCATTCACCAACCCTTGCATGTCATCTTCAAAGATCCAACATTGGAGCATCACTTGATTTGGAACCGAAAGGTAGAATTGTATAACCTTTCATAAACCCGACACATAACAGATGTGTTGTAGCCTCCGTCCGATCTACCCATATCGATTACCACAATCAATACATGGACATGAAATCATCCATTTTACCCTCATTATAGAATATATGATCAAGAAAGTCGTCAAGACCTTTTTATATTCAATGGTAAATCTAGGTAAAGACATCCAACTCGTATCCATCTTAAACCTAATTCAATTAACCACGAAAACCACATATAATTTCAACAAAAGAAAGGGAGCCTAATTCAATTAACCACATATGTTGTTTCATAAAATTTAGCAAAACGATTAGGGTTTCATTTATGAGGTATTACCCGTCTTGATGATGGTGGTGATTCCTGCTGGCAATTTTGGATGGTGGAATGATGTGATTTGGATCTTAAAATTAGAAATACTTTTACAATTTATTTTAAGCTATTTCTTAATTAATTGTCTAATTATTACTTCAAAGCTAGATAAACTAATTTATATCAAAAATTAGAAATTAAAAGTCAAAATTGCAAAAGTAATTAGGCGTATCATGGATAATTGATTTCCTTTAAGCGTTTCTTGGATGCGTTGAGTATTATAATGTAAGTTTTCTTGGATGCGTTGAGTATTATAATGCTTGGATGCGTTGATATTAGTGATGTTTGTTGTTTGTACCATATAGGGTTCAAAATGTAAGACATTTTACCGGCTAGATCCCGAGTTGCCTAATGACTATTACAAACAAGAGGTTTTTAATTTGATTCTAAAGGAAAACGTTTGAAAGAAGACAAGTATGGAAAATAAAAGATTTGTAAAGGAGATTGAGTTTCAAAAATAAACTATGGAGAAGGAAATGTTTCACAGCAATTGGAGTTGAAAGAAAGCAAGTCTAGTGTGGTTTTTTTAAGAAAATTGTTGTTGTTTTGTGTTGGTTATTGTCATTATGTTGTCAAAATTGTTTAATGAAATGCTTGTTATGTAGGTTTGATGTAATGACCTTTGTTTAATGAAATGCTTGTTATGGGATATATGTGGATGCATTTACGCTTGTTGATATTTCTTGAGATAGTAATGGATGCATTTACGCTTGTTATCAAAGAAGTTGAAGCTAAATGGGAATTGAAGTTGCAGAGAATGAGTAGTTAATAGCATGTTATGATAGTCATACTGCTACTACTTTGCAATTGTTTCGATAGTATTAGCTTGTATTAGAATATAGACTAGAATGCCTTGTTCCTAGCTTTTCAAGATCTAAATGAGTATTATTTTGTTGCGTAGTGATAACCATTTGAAGCTCAAAATCATCACCTATGTCAAGTCGTGAAGATGAGTTAAGCTCAAAATCATCTTGGGTGATTACTTTCCACCTAATTGGAAATTCAAAGGATTAACAAAGTCAAGCCAAAAGTCAAAAGGCAAGAAGTCAAAAGGCAAAATGTTGAACAAGTTGAACAAGTTCCGGTAAAAGGATACAAGTGTTAGGTCTTGCTAACAATGTTACTTGGGATGCAATAAAAAGAAGACATTTGGAGTCAAAAACCGGGCTTGATTAAAACCAAAATGACTAAGTGCGGGCATCTCGGTCATAACGGGTGATTAGCGACCAAATTAAAGCAACAAGATAAGATCTAGAATCCCAATTAAGCTCGAATTCTCTAGTCAAGAGTACAAGCTACTAAAGGAAACAAAAAATGTAAGAGAAACAACAAAGTGAATAAGCGAAATTAAGCTCTTAATATGGGCATTTGAGCCAAACAGTGATAAGCCATATTGACCCGTTTGACCCATTTGAGCCAAACACCCCTTAAGCAGTGATAAGCCATATTGACCCGTTTGACCCATTTGAGCCAAACACCCCTTAAGCAGGGTTGTTAACAACTAATTTTACATAAAAACAGGGACTATTGTCATTGATTCTTAACAACTAAAGGTTTGGGTCCCACAGATAAGCACTTGATGAGGGCTTGAACTTGGGTGGTCAACACTGATCACTCAGTGTATGGGTGGAATTGGACAAACAAAAAGCTATCTGCAGACCTATCTAATAAGCTCAAAAGTTTGAAATAAGACCTGAACTTTATAGATGAGCTTATTGGATTCCAAAATAACCAATAAGCTCACTGTGTGGCCCACTAATGAAGAAGCTAAGGAACATGGAAAGTTGGGGTTTGAATGATGCCCCGATGTGGCAATGGTTAGCCCCGCAGCCACTTTGAACTATCACCTAAGCCGAGAAAAATCATAAAAATAAGCTAACGTGGGATTCAAAAGCTTAGATGGGAATTTCAACATGTAAAAATCTCAAGACTTGAATCTCAACACAAAATTCACAAAATTCTCCCAAGATCCGAGTTTCGACTAACATACCATTTTGACTTTTTGATTTTGAACTTAAACTTTGACTTTAATGAAACTTGTTTGATCCTTATGCACTAATTATGATTATTTAAGCTATGATAACACTAATTTAAGATACATGAACAAGATTTAGACCAAGTGGGTGACATTTGATCCTCACATGTCCCAACAAGTGGAATGTGAGAGTGAAGGTAATTTGATTTTGACTTTCTCTAGTTCAAACATTGATTTTATAGTTTTACTAGTTCTAATATCACCTAGAGGTCATAGTGTGCGAGATAAACAAGTGAAAAGGCAACTACCACAGCTTGAAACAACACGTAACCAAACACCCTTAATAAGCGAAAGTTAACAAATTTAAAAGGCAAATGATCAATCTAAATCATAATATCGATACATAAGCTTGTAGCCTAGGCTAAATTAAACACATATAAACAAAAGCAACCAACATTTAACAATAACAACTAACAATCACAGATTATCAACATAAGCAACATAAGCACATACGGATTATCATCAAAACACATAACAAAACAAACGGCCATTAAACATAAATATGTACATACCATTAAAATATTAACCATTGTTCAGAAACCATTGTTCACAAACCATCCCTTCAACATAAATACATAACAAGTTTTCATCAAAATAAGTACATAACCCAACAACATGAGACCATCGACACAAAACCACAAAAGACCCAATAACTACCTTCATTCTTCTTCATACTTCTCGTAATCTCAATGGTCTCCTTCTTCAATTTTATCAACCTCTGAAAATCACGACAACGCTTGCAAGAGATTCAACCAAGCGCCTCTCAATGAGTGGACTTCATGCATTGAATCATAAACATCCACAACTGCCATTTCTTCATCAGAATTCAAATAAAACACCTCCATCATTCGTTTTGTTCTCTTATCCACTTGCATTCTCATGTCGTCTCGTGACGGCCGCAACATTTCTCATGTTGACCTCATTCGTAGGTATCTCATTAATATTGAGAAAATAAAACAATCATGAAGCTTTTCGGACCACAAAGATCTTTCGGTTCCTTCAAGTATGGCGTGGCGTACATTTTCAATTAGGGTTGTATATAGTGAAAAGTTATGAACCGAAAAAGTATATGGATGAACCAAAAATAAAAATAAAACCAACATATATATAAAGGGTAGATGCATGAACTGAAAAATTAAGAGTATTAATGAGAAATGAAATAATTAAAACAAGTAATCATGACAAGTGAAGAGATCGCAAAATCAAAGGTCGAGAAAACTTACGCGTTCCCATAATATTGATGCTTATTATTTTAATTGGGATGACTCAAAGTGTAACCAATTCGGTTTCGATTTGAAGCAGTTGTAACAAGAGAGGAACTAGTAACTCGGTGTTGAGTATAAATATATTTCGGTCGGGTTTGGGTCGACCCATCTAACCGCTTATTAATCGGGTAGGTTCGCTTGTGAATAAAATTAATTTGTGTCGACCCATCTAACCGCTTATTAATCGTAGGTTCGGGTTGTGAATAAATTAATTGAGTCGGGTTTCGTCGACCCATCTAACCCATTTAAGCTTTTTTTCTTAATGTGGCAACTTTTGTATCAAAAAGGGTTGATCGTGTCAACCAAAAACCCTTTAACCTTTTTTCAACCCGTGAATTTCAAAAGATCACGCCCATCTTTATAAATGGTTATAATTTGAATATTATTTTTAAAATATTCATGATTATTATTTTCAAATTGAATGAAACAAAACTAACCGAACAACCCGACAGTACACTTGGGTCATATGAACCGGTGATATTGCCCTGTTGTTGACCTTGATGAACCTTAGTGACGCATCTTCATATGAGCTCAAGTATATGTTTGGCCACTATGTTATCTGCAGGGAGTATGGATGCATCCTATATCCATATCTCATTCATCGGATTATCTCGTTATATGATATGATATGTTATGTTTCGGGCTCGTGTTGGATTACTTGTCCTATCTATGACTTCATGCGAAGCAATACATTCAATCATAATAGTCGGCACTTTATGATCACTCGCGATATTGGCCTCGCAAATGCCTAGGACAATTCCTCCGCTCAATATGTGTAGAATATAGGCTACAAAGCATCCCCGAATGTGACGCATGGGAAGTCGACTTACGAAAAACTCTTGACGATATAAATGAACGACCGCATCCGTTGAGAGTTATTCATATTAGCTTTTCAAAGTTATTATTTCATAAACTTTACGCTTTTACCAAATCAATCCTGTTGAAACAAAAAAAGACCTTGATAGATCTTGAGCTCGTGGATCGTTATGTATGCCTATGTAATCACAAGCACAATAAAAGACAATCTCTACTACTAATGTTTATCGTGAATATAAACACAAGTAACAAATAACTAAGAACTTCTTGATCCTCTATGGATCTTTTTATTAACTAAAACCGAATTTTCCAATCGATACATAACTCATTCTAATGTGTTCCTTTTATAGATAAGGAACCCTAAACAATATCGCTAAACCGCTTCCCAAGAAACGATAATCATAAACTAAACAAGATATACACAATCACTTCCTAATAAAGCTCATGTATATCCACACTAAATAAACTAAACACGGAATAAACACTTCCGTAAACAAAGTTATTATCTATTATACTTCAGATTATGTCTTCTAGTAATCCACTTCATCTTCAAGAGAAACACTTCTGCATTAATTTTAGCATAATCCGGACTTCACATAATTCCCAACAATCCTCCCTAAACCGGAATTTGACTTGGTTAAGTTCCAGCTTCGATATATCTTGAACAAACATAGCTCCAGAGGATTGTATACGAACAACAACAACAAAGAATCCAAAGAAGAACATCTCTATGATGAAGAAACTCTCAAACACCATATCTTTGCAAAGAACAAATGACAATAGATACATCAAAACAGATTAGTTTCATACTATTCTCATCACATCCGTGTGTGTTAACTCCCGTGAGAGGTGAATCATTGAAAATAAATGGATTTGATGTCTCTTTACCAATAGCCATCACTACTGGAGTAGTCATATGTTTAAGTTCAAACTATGGTACACCGATAACCATCTCGATTTATTGGCAAACCAAGAACCATATAAATGGATTTGAAATGTCTTTACCGTAGCCGCTTGCTCGTGACTAGTCAATTCTTAGAATTGGTGAATTGATAACCAAATATGGAATGCCACCGCTTTACCACACACCATATACATGCTGGCTAGTCAATTCTTGGATTCCAAAAGGAATAGACCATGGTGAATTGAAAACCATACAACACTCAAAGAATGAAGCATAGGTGGTTGCATACCCTATGATTTTTAGCAAATCATTACAACTATCAACAGATTTGATGTGTCTTTACCAAAGCTGCACCCTTTGGACTAGCTAACTCTTTAATATACACAAGGTATATCTGGTGAGTCAAGAACCAGAAAAAGTATACAACAAACCTGCAAGAAAAGTTAGATAAAACCAAAAACATTTTTTTTTTTTTTTTTTTAACTAAGAAATAAACAAAACAAATATTACAAACTAACCAAAGAATTACAAACAAGATGAACCTTGATGTGACATAAGCTGATTTTTAATCAAACCAACACATTGATTAGCATGAAGTTCATCATTGCCAACTGGATTAGGAGGCACTTCCAACTTGTGTCTCAAAGAACCTTTCCATAAAAGTATCGATAAAGGATAAAGCTTATCGATAGCATACAAAATCATCCCACATGTAGTCCGAACTACATGAACACAAGGCGAGGATAAAATCTCCAACTCTCAATCTCCCACTTATGAGAATTCTTCCAAATAGAATATCCTTTACCATTTGGAGAATGAGAATCAAACATAACCCAAGATCACCCAACAAATATAAACCGACTCGCTTGTTGAATGAAACTTATAATCTTCGAATGACATGTTCATACAAAGATCTCGCAAATCATGTCTAGTCACCAAATGAAGAATGTCTTTCAAGAAATCAAACTCAAGAACAGTATTATCCAGCCTATAAACAGTGTTAAGCTTTCCAGCTTTCCAATCAACCAAGACCACATGAGTTCCTTCATGAAAAACTTCAACAGATCCAACTTCAATAAAGGTAGATTCATCAGCTTTGAGATCTAAATCAGTATTCCTTGAAGCATGTTTCAGAGCCAATCTATCAGAACTTCTTGTAACCAAACTCTTCTCCCCCATATCAACAATGTTATCATTATCAAGCTGTAGATTATGTTCCTGACTCAGAGAATCACTTAACCCCACACTAGATAACACATCGAAGAAACCAAAGAAGTTTCAGTAAACAATCACATCGATAGAAGGAGTAGCCAGTGGTTGTGTCAAAGTAAAATCGAAGAGACCACCACGGGTAAAACAGCCAAAATTATCCACAATTTCAACTGCTTTCGTCTCTTAGTCAGAGGAACATCGACGTTGAAGCAATACTTTCCAATTGAGAAGAAGAAGTAGAACCGTAAGATGAAAACTTCATAACCAAATTATATTATCTATTTAAAGCATCATCGACAAAGTACAGATTTGCTTATAGACATACCGTAATTATACATAGCGTAATTCTTCACAACTCTTCTCATATAATTCCTCTTCCGAGCAACAACATAGGTTTTTCTTTAGCTTTATTTCTTTGATCAATAAGAGCTCTTCTTTGCAGCAGATTCTTGTTTCCTTTGATTACCAAGTTCCACCATTTTATCCACAAAATTCTCATCATCAAAAGATGCTCCTAATATAAGTTTTGCAAGATTCGGATTAGATGCACCTTGAGAAATATAACCATCCCATTGATCATCAAGAATTGTAGGAAGTAATGCATCAAGCTCTAATTATGCTTTCAGAGACAAATTAGAAGCATACCGATCTTGAAGAAATTTAGCCACAATACGACTCTTCTCGCATATTTTCATAATCAAGAAACAATCTAGCTCGAGCTTGATTTTGTTCTTCACCACTATTCCTCAAGTCAACATATCATCAATCACGGATCCTGCATTTCTCGTAAGATGTCTCAAGAGAACCAATTTCAGCAGAACCAATGTGAGCTTCGAAGGAACAACCAAACCCACATCGAGGAAACAGGTTGAGACAATTCCTCAACAGTGTAGAAAACTTCAGATGAAGCATTCAAGTTATACATTCTCCCAAAGAATAAAAACCTCTTCGTCATCTGCTGAAGGTGAAACATTTTGTTGTTTTTGTATAGACGAAGTTTGACCATGATCAGAAGCAACCTCCTCAACTAGATCATCATCAATATTAACCTGAACCTCATCAATATTATCCTGATCTTCATCAATAGAAACTTGTGTAAGTGCTTGACTAGGACATGGTCTAGGTGAAGGTATAGATGCCTCAGCAACAACAGAAGGACCCTCATCACCAACTACTAAAAAATTTCCATCAGTAGGATTGGAAGAAGGTAAAACAACATTTACCTCATCAGTAGGTTCATTCTCCTGAGGCAACATGGCAGCTAACAAAGGTAAATGTGTCCCTTCAAATTTAGTCCTCATTGTAACAAATAACTAAGAACTTGTTGATCCTCTATGGATCTTTACTTGCAACTATCTCAGTATCACATCTCTTTTCTGCCGACGCCCAGAATTGAGTAACCAATGATTCATATATAGCATTTGGAGAATGTGATAATGCATACTGAATCTTTGATCTTTGTAAGAATGAAATCATCGGCCTATACAACTCATCTCCTCGAGCAGTTCCAAGAAAAGCAATCTTATTATGATCATGTTTAAATTGAAGCGCCATGAAAGATTTTGAAGATTAGGGTTACGATTTTGCACAAAAGGAAGTGTTTTTAATAAGAGTAATAATCGAATCACTTATTGTGGAGCGAAAATATGCCGTAGAGAATAAATAGAAATTTCCCAATTTTGGTCAAAGTTGACCAAAGATGACGTGGATTTCTACTTTTACTCGAATTCACTTATAACTTCGGTAGAACGAAACTATTCTGTCAAGTAGAACGATCGCAGTAAATGTAATACTTCTTCAAGAAGTTTCAAGAATATCTTTTACTGTTTCACCCACACACATTAATTCTCTTACCACTTGAACCCGTCTATAAAATAATCCCAATGCACACTGACTTCTTTATCAAAAATCCCCAAATAATATTTCAAACCCTAATTCCACCAATACTTCAAAATTAACCATAATCAACATGAGTACCAAACCTGAGATCATAGATCTCACAACAACATCCTCATCATCATCATCATCTAGTGAAGATACCAATCCATGGCTTCATTATTTTCCAAAACCATATCCACTACCAAAGAAATCACCCTTCCTCTCTTCATCAGAAGATGAAAGTGTTGAGAATCCAAGTGATTCTCACGATGATTCGATGACTCCTATAAGGAGGAACATCTTACTCCCAACCCCAAAGACCTCGGCCTCAACGAAGCCACGAGCTAAAAATCCACCACTTCCAAAAGATAGAGAAGTGGTTCTTGGTCTTTCTGCATCAGGTTTTGGTGCATCATCACATATCGTATAAGGGAAGAACTTAAAGAGAGTAGATGGATTGCATTTTGGTTGAAATAAATAGATGAAGCACAAAGGACACATTATTTTTCTCCATCATCAAATGTGGTCATTGTCATCATCAACATTTTCATCAATCCATCCTCTCCATTTTGATCCTTAGCATCTGTTAGGGTTGGTTATGCTCATCACGAAAGCATAGCCAGATTTAGTGTGAAAGATGTGAGCGATCATGCATATCCAACACTTTAGATGTTGGAATGATGATATGTAATAGATTAGGACTATTAGATCATGTAGATGCTTTTGATGTTGCTAGTACTCAAAACTCGTAAGTCGTAAATTATTTCTGAATGAATGAATCAATTTGTTTCAAGATTTCTTTGATTGAATCATATAACTTCAAGATTTCAACTTCGTAAGAAACAATTGACTAACTTCAAGACTTTGAACTCAGTAGGAACAAGCTTTTGCACTTCAAACCAAATCTCAACTGAACAGAACATGCACTCTGCAAAATAAACAAACACAGAGAAACACACAAACCAACAAAGAAACACACTAAGATTACATTAGCAGGTTAGAGTTAGTTAATATCAACCAAATATACAAAATTACATACCAAAATGCAAAGTTATACACAATCCTCCCCGAGGCATATGCCTCCCCGAGGTTTATGCCTCCCTTAAACTTTGCGCTAAGGGTTACATGCTAATATGGACCACAAGGTGTTGAAACCTTGGTCCTTCAAAAGCCTTTGTTAACAACCGCCACATTATCATCAAGATGAATTTTGACCACATTTATCAAATTTTTATCATATGCATCTCTTATAAAGTGGTGCCTCGATTTCAATATGTTTTGTTCGACCGTGAAAAACTGGATTTTAACAATGCATATGGTACTTTGATTATCAATAAAAATTGTTGTGTTCATGAAATTGTACCCATAATCCAACAACTCGATTTTGAATCCAAAGAACCCGTCCACAAAGAATTTGCAACAACAACATACTGCTTCAAGAGATGAGGTAGCCACAATAGTTTGTTTCTTGCATTGCCAAGAAATCAATCTCTTCCAAGGAATTGGCAACCTCCAATGGTGGACCTCCTATCCGATTAGCACCAAAGATAGTCACTATCACTATAAGCTTCCAACTTAAAAGGAGACTCTTTGGGTACCAAAGACCCAGAAAAGGTTGGCCTTGAGGTACTTAAAGATCTTCTTAACAAGATTGAGATGGGAAGTCGGTGGAGTAACTTGATGTCGTGAACAAACACTCACAAAGAAAAGTAATATCGTGCCTTGAAGTCGTTAGATACATCAAAGACCCAATCATAGACTGCATAAATGAACATTCACACGTAGATCGCCTTCATTGTTGGTCTTTGTCTTTGAGCTTCATAAGGTGTAGTGGCGCCTTACACCCTCCATACCAAACTTCTTCAAGATGTCCTCACATATTTGTCCCGACCGATAAAGATACCATCGTGTTTCACGAACTTGAAGACCCAAAAAGAAAGTCATCTCCCATTGCACTCATCCAAACTCTCCTTCATAAGCTCCTCAAACTCCCGCACCAAGCTTCCTTTGTGGATCCAAAATAATGTCATCCACATACACTTGCACAAGAATTATGTCATGGAATTCTTCTTTAGGAAAAGAGTCTTATCAATTGCACCTCTTCTCAGAACCATGCTTCAAAGAAATGTAGAGCCTAGCATACTGTGCCTGGGTGCCCGATGTAGTCCATAGAGAGCTTTGACCACCTTATAAACATGATTCGATGATCCGGATCTTCAAATCCTTTAGGTTGAGTGACATACACCTCCTCTTCAATTTCACCATACAAGAATGCTCCTTTAACATCCATTTGATAGACCATAAAGCCCATATAGGATGCATAAGCTAAGAAAATCCGTATAGCCTCAACTCTTGCTACCGGTGCAAACACTTCATCATAATCGATTCCTCCTCTTGTCTATACCCCCGCAACTAATCTAGCTTTGTTCTTAATGACAACACCCCGAGCATCTCTTATTCTTCGTAATCCATTTAGTCCCAATAGCATACTTACCATCGTAGTGGTACCAATATCCAAACTCGCCGATTTTGAAATTGTTGCATCTCATCCTCGCATTGCTTCAAGCCAACTTGAGTCTTCAAGAGCCCGAGTAACACCGGTTGGTTCCACTTGTGAGAGAAAACAAGCAAATGCACAATGTTGATAGTCTCGTGTGATTGTCTCTCTCCGATTGGAGACATAAGAGATAAAAGCCACCGACCATATTTAGAACACGCCACAGCACTCTTGTTCTAACAGTGCATTAGGATCACCAATTACATTAGACCGTGGATGAACATTGTTGATCCTTGTAGTGGTGGTGGTGTTGACATCAATTGAGGAATCAAGATTAGTCACAATAGGTTCAAAGTCGAGATCATAGGAAGGTGTGTTGAAGATGCCCGCTTTAGGTTGATGATGACCAAGATCTCAAGGTTTTGGAAACCTTGAAAAAGGTTCTCCAAGGTCTCATTGACACTCTAGTAGAAATAGGAGTAGAGGCAACATGTCTTTCATTCGAATTGAGAGGTGAGGAGAAATGAATCACTTTCAGTAGAATTGAATGGTTCATCGATTGCTTCACTTGTACTGCTTTTCAACATTCCTCTCAAAGATCTAAATTGGTCGCATACTCTTGTTTCTTCGCCTAGCAAGGTCCTCAAGATAATAGAATTCATCTTCACCCACATCAAGATAATTTTTAGAAGTGTCACCTACAAAATTGTTAGAGAGAAGGAATGTACTACAATGGGTTGTTCATCATCATCGACCCACTTTCGTAATGAGCTTCCAAAGTTTCGCACTAGTATTTGGAGATGCTTCAATCGCATTTTGGTTAGCCATATGTCTAGCATAACCTAAGTAATCATCAAGTAATCAAGATCAAATGACCAAACATGACCCCGTCCTTGAACATTAGGCTTGTCTTCAAGATACCTCGATTCAATGTCTCCTCAATCTTCTTAGCGTATACATTGTAAACCCCGATGCCTTACTATGAGCGAATACCCCACAATGTAACCATCATCGCCTTTCTCATCAAATTTGCCCAAAGGATCACCGGTATTCAAAATTGTCACTTGGCGACCAAACGGTTTAAGGTAATGAATAACGTGAACTTTTACAAAAGAAGTTCATATGGTGTTTTAAGGTGTGGTCTAGTAATGGACACTCTATTTAGTACATAACAAGTCGCACTAACAACCTCGCTCAAAACATGGTAGGAAGTTTAGAGTCCGCTAGCATTGATCTTGCAGCTTCTATTAAGGTTCTATTTTTCTTTCGCCACCCCATTTTGTTGAGGGGTTCTTGGAGTGCTATAGTCCCTTTGATTCCTTTTAACCCGCAGAGTTCTATTAGAATGGCATTTTGAACTCGTACCATTATCACACCTAATTCCTTTCACCTTTTGTTCAACTGATTCTCAATAAGGGTAATGAAGTCTTTCAACACTTCGATGTTTCATCTTTGGTCCTTAGAAAGAATACCCAACAAAATTTACTAAAACCATCGCTGATTACCGCACAAAAATATTTATGATCAATGCTTCTCACTTTAGTTGGACCAAATGATCCATATGAAGCACCAAGAGGTTCGAAATAATGGTTACCGTAGTAACAGAACACCTTTGTATGAGGCTCGCGTCGCTTTCCTTTGTTGCATGCCACACGCTTATGATCATTGGTGAATACTTTGGCGGAAGACCTTGAACAAGGCCCGCTTTGAAAGTCGGTTAATGGTCTTAAAATTGACATGGGCCATCCTTCCGTGCCATTTGGTGGACTCATCCACGATGCTTTAGCCACCAAACATGTTAATTCATCCGCCGTTGGACATTAGTTAAGTTGAATGTATACAGATTGTGATCATGAGGAACCTTCAAGAGAATTGAAGTTTCTTCCGGGAGTTTGAAGTCTTTAGACAAGACAAGACATTCATCCTCTGTGAAGAGTACTTTGTTCTTAGTGTCACATATTTGTGAGACTGAAACAAATTGAAGTGTTGAAGTTCCTTAACATAGTAAACATTCTCAAAGTCCACCGAGGTGTTTTGATGGTCCCTTTTCCAAGAATTCGCCCATCACTTCCTCCAAAGGTTACATTGCCTCCTCCTTCAATAGGTACAAAGTTATGCATCATGTCCCCTGCTTCCGACATACTTCTAGAACAACCACCGCCAACTATTCCAACATCTTTATGCTTAAGGGATGATCCTACAACAACAACAAAGATATACAGAGAATTAGTACACTATGGAGGCTCAAGTCATTGCCGACTTGAACCCGCCTTGTGGATCATATGAGTTGTGCCATGTAGAAGTATAAGATCCACTATTGTTCTTGGGTTTCCAATGAAAGTTAGGTCCCTGTTATTCCAAGAACAACTCACGAGGTCTTGACAAAGAGATCCCAAGCATCTCTCCCATCACCATAGGGTTAACACATCTAGGCCAATAACCATTTTTAAAAGATTCACTTGTTGGTTGAACATATGGTTTTACAACTGGTTTCCTCCAAGAAAAAGGAGTATTACAATTTGTATTTTGTGGAACATAAGGTGGTATTTCATTCACATTTGTCCACATTGGTCTAGATCTCCTAGAATCACCACACCTACTCATCCTTTGCTCATGATAATCACAATCCTTAATTAAATGAGATTTACTTCCACACACAAAACATTTCTTCTGATTAGAAGATTTATTTAAACCAAAAGAAGTATTCTTACAAGCAGAAGTATTCAAACCAAAACCATGAAAAGAATTGTTTTTAACAAGATTATTATGCAAAGAATTAAAAGCAAGTCTTCGAGGCAACCGCCTTGAAGTGGATTCCTTGGCAAAGAACTCGACATGCTTATTGGTAGTCTTGGGTGCAGTGGGTGAAGACTTGGGAAGGGCAGACTTGGGAAGGTCGACTTGTCATTTGAATCACACTCAGAGACCCTTGCTTGGAGGACTTGTCATCATAACACAAGAGACAAAGTCATTAGAAGAAGTATTAGGTCCGCATGTCTCTTGACTTTTTGCCATACGATGGTGTGAGCCATCAAAGTCTTTAAGAGTGGAAAGGTCAATGGGCATATGCTCACCTCTAATTGGTCCACGACAAGATGTAGGTCACCTTCTTTCACAAAATTAGCTAGGCCTCACTGATGTAGATTTACGTGTGTCATCCCTAGCTTCTAAGCCTACATATTTCTTAAAGCCTAAAGCCACAGAGAATTGGGAGCTTGACTATTATAAATGAGACTAGCCAACTTATTACCATTCATCATCCATTCATTATTCCTAGCAATTTCCTCCTTAAGTTTCTCCTTAAGCTCTAGATTTTCCGACTCTACATCCGCTTCTAACTTCTCGCACCATTTTAATTCATTTGTAGCACATTCGAGATCTCTCTCTAAAACACCTATTTTCTCATCATAAGCTATTTCATTCTTCCGAAACCAAACCTTTGTCTTTCTAGTGTTTTTAAAGCCTGCTTATAATCTTCTACTTCCACATAGCATTCATTATATTTAGGTTCCATAATATCATAAGCTTGTTTGAGTTCATTATAACGCTCACTACAACCAAACACACGCTTTGTACCGAGAGATGCCCATCAAGGCAACTGATCATGCCTATCCTCCTCAAGTACGACTTGCTATCAACCCAACATTATCGTGACCATCATTATCGCCCTCGTCATGTTGCTTCCAAATCCACATTGCTATCAAGAGTGACCAAAGCAGTTGATCCTTTGAAGTTCCCGCCTCCCGACATCGCGATAAGTAGAGTATCTTGTCTCATCACCGCCTTTCCTGCCTTTGCATTCTCTAGAAAAGTGACCCATCCGCTGACATGTGAAGCATTTAGCCTTCCTTTGTCAAACCTTGCTGGATCGCGTCCTTTGAATCCAAACCTTCGCCACCTTTGCGCTCAAAGGTCTTGATATCCATGGAAAGCATGGCCACTTGCCACCTCGCCTTCATCTCTTCCATCTCAAGCGGTCCACCGATCAAAATCCTCATAAGCCGCCTCGCCGAGGATCATAATCGCAAAAAGGATCCAAGTACATCTTCCATAATGTTGCTTGATTTAGAGTGAGAACTTGATGAAGGAGCAAGATTAGATGATGATGGATATGGGCTTGGAGCATATCTAGACTTTGGAGTAGAGGCTCCAACAAATGCAAGATGACTAGCAAGAGAAGATGATCGAAAAGGGCTTCTTACATCATGTTCAAGAGCTTTAAGTTTGTTATACACTCATCAAAGGTCATCATGTCCAAACCACCTTTAGCTTTTAAAGCTATGCTTACATGTAGCCGTGATGGAGGTAATGACCTCGAAACTTAGAGTTACAAATATCATTATCCGGCTTTGCTCAGTAGTGATTCAACCGACTTAAGATCTTGTGAAACTTATCATAGCCCTTGTGAATTCCTTCCTCTTCGTGAGATTTGAAAGTCCCAAACTGTTGTCTAAGCATGGACTTCTTCACCTCCTAGACTCCTCATTCCCACCGAACTTCGCCTTAATTGCTAACCATATATCCTTGGCATCTTGCATGAAGTGAAAATCACTTAAGTGATCCTCGTGAATAGCTTGCGTAAGAATAGTTCGACCTTTGTTTCTCTCGAATCGCCAAAGAACTCTTCAAGTAGCTTTGGGAGGAACATTCATCATATTACCAAGCAGATCCGTGGTAGTTCTCTTCAAACTGCTCCCCTTCATAATTATCTCGCCATAGATTCCAATCAATGTTGGAGATCCGCTCGCATCTTCATAGCCCAAAGATCATATTCTCCCTTTTAAGGTAAGGAAACTTAGCATTGCTATTAGAGAGACTTAGTTGTTGCGATGGGTGGAGTTTTGTTGTTGGTGAGTTCAAGATCAACATCCGAACCGTGCATGATGATTTTGTTATGGTTGTATGGGTGTTTAGAAAGAGCTTGTCCTTAGTATCGTAGAGACTCTCACGAGGCTCGATACCACTTGTTGAAACAAAAAAGACCTTGATAGATCTTGAGCTCGTGGATCGTTATGTATGCCTATGTAATCACAAGCACAATAAAAGACAATCTCTACTACTAATGTTTATCATGGAATATAAACACAAGTAACAAATAACTAAGAACTTCTTGATCCTCTATGGATCTTTTATTAACTAAAACCGAATTTTCCAATCGATACATAACTCATTCTAATGTGTTCCTTTATAGATAAGGAACCCTAAACAATATCGCTAAACCGCTTCCCAAGAAACGATAATCATAAAACTAAACAAGATATACACAATCACTTCCTAATAAAGCTCATGTATACCCACACTAAATAAACTAAACACGGAATAAACACTTCCGTAAATGCACTATTATCTATTATACTTCAAGAGATTATGTCTTCTGCAAATCCACTTCATCTTCAAGAGAAACACTTCGCATTAATTTCAAAGATAATCCGACTTCACATAATTCCTAACAATCCCGAATCCAAAGCAACACCCACCAACCAAACGGGCCCTTAGTTGATAACCCGAGCAACGACGGTAATACTCTAGTTCTTTTTAGTTTCAAATACAATAAAATACCTATACCTATATATTATATATATATACAATAATACAATACTTTTCATATAATGTATACTAGGTAGTATTAATTAATTTACTTATACATCAAATTATACCCTATCACCGATTCATCCCGCCTGCACCGATTACAACCTACAAGGTGGTCGATCGCCCGACCATCGATTCGCGATTTTAATTTGCAACATTGGATATGAACCTTTGATATGACACTGATTATGATATGATATCGACTCCCGCTTTCAAACCCGAGCCATTTCATTATTCATAGGGTTCCATGCATGTCCGTCTCATTGATGCACCAATGGCATATATGACTCTAGTGTGGTTTATCGTCCTACATCTCACTTTATCTTTCGGGTCAACTAGATGCGGATACGCTTTAACAAACGTAGACCACGTAGGATAAATCCCGTCTGTAAGAAAATAGCAACATTTTAAATAACGCCCAGTAAAACAAATGAACTATCCGAGCCGCTCCATTTCGGCAAGAAGATACAACAGAGATCGATTACTTCAACACATTGATAATGTTGTTTGACCCGGAAGTCGGAAAACGAATGCCAAATCTACTTCATTTTTAGTTTCACATACAATAAAATACTTATATATTATATATATACAATAATATAATACATTTCATATACTATATACTACTATTAGTTAATTTAATTATAAATCTAATTATAATCTAAAAATTAGGGAAAACTTACACACCACGCTCACATAAACCCGCTTAAAATTTTTGGGGAAAAATTGATTCATAAATAACTTTTACCGCGAAAATCAAGCATATCTTTTCGAATTCAAGTATTTGATTCGCTTTTATTAATGGAAATCGTTTTTCACGTATTTGTTAAAATCTCAATTTTGGTTTAGGGTTGTATGTGGGCAAAAACAAGGATTGTGGGTTTTCACTTTGAATGAAGATCCGACTCAACGTGTAATGCAAACCTCTCTTGTTGTTATTATTATTGTTGTTATTATTATTATTATTATTATTATTATTATTATTATTATTATTATTATTATTATTATTATTATTATTATTATTATTATTATTATTATTATTATTATTATTATTATTATTATTATTATTATTATTATTATTATTATTATTATTATTATTATTATTATTATTGTTATTGTTATTATTATTATTGGTATTATCATTGTTATACATTGTTAGTGTGGGAAATGGTTGGTTCTGGTATGTGTTTGGTTGACCTCTTGTGATGAGTCTCATATGTGATCATAAGTGTCGCTTATTTGTGATGTGGTACAAGTTGTATTTAAGTTGCTCGCTTAATTTAAATGAATGTTGGTATACCCGTAAAGTTGGGTCAAAGGATTTGGGTAGTGATAGTGATAGTGATTTGATATCGCTTTCTAGCTAATGTATTTCATTCTCGTGACATGTAACCAAGGATTTGCGCTCATTTTTGTTTGTAGATAATGTATTTCATTCTCAGAACATGTAATGATAGTGATTTGATTTCGCTTTGTTGTTCTCAAACGACTATTGTTCTTGCAATCTCATAATAATTTTATTTGTTTTGTGCACCGCTTATGGAAAATAACAGATGCAACGCCAAATCACCACGAAATACGAATGATTATGAAATGTCCGTAGGACAAGGATTCAAAACCAACAGAGATTACAAGCTTTGGGAGTGAAAAATATTGCTAAGTCTTTGACAAGTCTAGTAGAGAGTGACAAAAGAAAGAAAAGAAAAGAAACCAACGGATACCAATGAGAAAGATGCAGATTATATGTCCGGTTCGACTTCCATCTTAATGTCATGGAAGATAACCCGTAAGAAGCGGCTACACAAACAAATAAAAGGTACGAATAATAAATTTGGCTACTATATTTTCTTTATGTTTGTTTTCTAACAATTCTACTTGCATGAAATGTAATCGAAAATACATTGCTCCACAAATCCATGACTAGATATAAAATTTAGCAAAAACGAATGAGTGCTCCGAATGTCTCCATTAATAACATCTTCGTAATCTCAATCGCAAAAGGACAAATGATTGATACAGGAGGGCAATACGTAGTAGGGCACAGAGTCCCACCAAGTCCAAAAGAGAAATGATCAACCAAATTACCAATGTAGGGAGATTAATCGCAATCGAGAGAAACTTAGTTGCAATTGACAACGATCATGACCACGGGAGCGTGACTTGAGATCCGATGGTAACTATACATAAATTTCAAATACTATATATATGATATTAAATTACTATTAAGTGTATATTCGCTAACTGCTTTGCTTACTTGTTTTTTTTTTTTTTTTTTTTTTTAATTTTAATATAGATAACAATGAAGACCTTTATGATGTTGAAAATGATGATATCAAGACATACCTATGAATGAAGATATTGAACAACAAGCTACTTCGTAAGATGATGTAGATAAAGACATGGATGATTTGGAGAATGAGGATGATTTGGAGAATGAGCATGATTTGGAGTATGTGAATGATTTAACAAATGACGGCGATGATCTACTCTGAGAAGAGATTCAAGTCGAGCATTCGAAAATGAAGAAAACCATGTAGTTACACAAGCTCGAAATGAAACAGTTAACATGGTCTACTTGATTGCATCGCTTTAAAATCATATATCATATATTGTGTTATATAAGAAGAATATATAATAAAGTTAAATTAAAACAAGACAAAATACAACGCTAAGATATTGCCTCCATTTCAATTATTTAGTACTTTAAATGTATACGTATCTATTGTAAATCATGTTCACTTTTTGTAGTTCGGATTGTAAGCAAAAGAAAGAGAGGACAAACACGTATGGCAAAAGTTTGGGCCCAAGAAAAGGGGATAGAATTCTATTTTAGTTAATGAACACGGACAACCTATTAACGACAAAAGTAGTCATCTCGACTCATTTCATGGGAACAATTTCAAGGAGTGGAAAGTATTGTCCGATTTATAAACCATGGAATAAAGTTGACGAAAAAAAAAAGCTTTGCTTGAACTCTTAAAGGTACACAATGTTAAATTTGTATGTTAATGAATAAAGTATTTGTTTTCTAATGTGAGCTATTGCATTTTTTAGACAAAATTTGATATTCGAAGTCGGAGAAAATGGATATTGCAATCATTTGGGCGGAATGTGAAGAACTATAGGGCAAGAGTTAAGGAACACTACCATGATCCGTCTTTGTCGCTACAACAAATAAGATCTAGGCCAAAGCAAGTGCAAAATAAACAATGGAAGAAGCTTGTGAAGTATTGAATACGAAAACACTATAGTGTGAAATACTCTTCCACTTTAAATAACATTACTTAATTTCCCATTATGATATTTTACTTTCCTCCGCAGAGTTTAAGTGAAAAAACAAGGCGAATCGGCAAAAAAGAAGATGATCCAAAGAACCGTAAAAAGTTATGCTCGCAAAAGGGAAGATTTAAAGGTAAGTGTATGGAAAAGTAGGATTGTTAATGTATCCCGTGGATATCCACCGTTAATATTCATTTTCTTTTATTTATACGATATATTTGGGACGAGATCCAACTCGATTGGATCTTTTAGTGCATGCTTCTCCATAGATGGAAATACCAAAATGATGACACCGCAAAGCGATTGTAAGTAATATGCTTTTGTGTTTGCAAAGTGTATTAATAGCATAAGTTAAACACAATATGCTTTTTTTTGTAATACATGCTTTACTATATGTTGTTCATGTTTATATAAAATGCGTGATGATATGAAACAACTTAGTGATAATCGCCGAGGGTTCGATTGATAATCCCGGACCGTATGATATTTTTCTACGCTATGGGTAAAGATCGAAATGGTGATGCGTGCATGTATGGTCTAGGTGTTCGTGCTTCATTGCTTTGGGGTGTAATACCAAGTCGCTTAGCATGTCATAGAGAAACAACAAATTGAAGTCTAGAAATGGAGAACTTACTAGTGAATATGAAAAGTTACGAGCCCGCTTATCGAGAAGAATGGGTCGACGGATAGTTTCATTGTTCCACCTCTTACATCACAAGATTCTCCTGTTGTAACCAATGAACCTCCACGCTACGGGTATGTTTCTATTATAAATCGCTCCTTTCTAGTTGTTATAGCTTATTTTATCTTTGATAGCTAATGAACCTAGGCTACAAGCTTATGTATCAAGATTATGATTTAGATTGCTCATTTGCCTTTAAATTTGTTAACCCGCTTATTAAGGGTGTTTGGTTCTGTTGTTTCAACTGTGGTAGTTGCCTTTTCACTTGTTTATCTGCACACTATGACCTCTATGTGATATTAGAACTAGTAAAACTATAAAACCAATGTTTGAACTAGAGAAAGTCAAAATCAAATTATTTTCACTCACAAATTAATCGTTGGGACATGTGAGGATCAAATCTCACCCACTTGGTCTAAATATTGTTCATGTATCTTAAATTAGTGTTATCATAGCTTAAATAATGATAATTAGTGCATACGGATCAAACAAGTTTCATTAAAGTCAAAGTTTAAGTTCAAAATCAAAAAGTCAAAATGGTATGTTAGTCGAAACTCGGATCTTGGGAGAATTTTTGTGAATTTTGTGTTGAGATTCAAGTCTTGAGATTTTTACATGTTGAAATTCCCATCTAAGCTTTTGAATCCCACAGTTAGCTTATTTTTATGATTTTTCTCCGCTTAGGTGATAGTTCAAAGTGGCTGCAGGGCTAACCATTGCCTCGCACTGTGGCATCGCCCACACCGCAGATACAATCGATCAATCTTTGACCTCCTTGTATACCCCACCTCCATACCGCAGATACATCCGCTTAACCTAATACATATGTCTTGACTATAAATTGATAAATGTTTGTTGAAAATCAAATCTAGGTCTGGGATGAAGTTTTCCTTAAAAGCATTCTAAACTCAACCGAGACCAGTAGCAAAAGGACGGGTGAGGAGCTTGAACCCAAATGATATAGTTGGTGGTACGTAGATTGGACGAGGATGGTGTGAGGTAAACGCTCAAGTACCAACAAAAGAGATGAAGTGTTGGTGAGACCCTATGGGTTATTTGCCACAATTGAAGACCTGTGTTGGTGCAACCATAGCATGGCCTTGTACCTTTATCTCGGTATGTCTTTGTTAATCTTGTGATACCAATAATTTTACTAACATGGAGCTTAATGCTTATACATGGGTGTTTATTTGTAGGTGGTCCGTGAGGATTGAGAGAGATGATGCATGATGACCACGGACTAAGCTTCTTGTTGCGTTAATTTATTGTTTAATGTTAATGACTTTATGTTAGATTATGTCTACCTTATTTATGTTTAGTGATTTTGTTATGACAATTGCTAATCAAATACAATTTCGCTTTATTCATTTAATATTTAGTTGATGTTTTATTCATATCGTAATAATAAAGTGTGCATGGTGAAAATAGCGCCCTATCATATGACTTGTCCGGACTTTGAAATTGTCCTATTAAACTTATTAACCGTCCCTAACAATTAACTTAACATTGTAAAAGTGTCCTAATATGTTGTTATTAGGACGTTATTTAGGTTGTTAATAGACATTTTATATGACCAAAAATTGGTTTCATAATCTTCTTTGAGATATTAGAACCCTTTTCTTGGTGCTAAAATAGCTATAATGTTATATGATAAGCGTCCCTAACAATTATCTTTTAAGTACGCTTGTATGTGTATCAAAAGATTAAAATTAGGTAACAACGCTTTACAACATTGTAAAAGTGTCCTAATATGTTGTTATTAGGACGTTATTTGGTTGTTCATAGACATATTATGCACCATAAATTTGGTTTCATAATCATATTTGGGATATTAGGACCCTTTTCTTGGTGTTAAAGTAACTATAATGAGATATGATAACCGCCCTAAGAATTAACATTAAAGGACGCTTGTATGTGTATCAAAAGATTAAAAGTAGGTTACCACATGTTAGAACATTGGAAAAGTGTCCTAATATGTTTTTATTAGGACGTTATTTGTGTTGTTTATAGACCTAAATGCACCATAAAATTGGTATCATAATCTTATTTGAGTTATTAGTACCCTTTTCTTGGTTGCTAAAATAGCTATGATGTTACATCATAAGCGCCCTAACAATACTTTTAAGGACGCTTTATGTGTCTCAAAAGATTAAAAGTAGGTAATCACATGTTAAAACATTGTAAAAGTGTCCTAATATGGTTTTATTAGGACGCTATTTGTGTTGTTCATAGACATATAATACGACCATAAAATTGGTTTCATAAGGGTTAGGACGCTTTGGACCTATTACAACCGCTTTACATGAAACGCTTTCATCCTTGGTCCTATTAAATGAAGGTCCTAAAAGTACCATTTTATGACGCTTATGGGGTCCTAAAAGCCACTTTTCTTGTAGTGTGTAGCCGACGGCCTGAGGAGGCGACGGAAGAGTTTAGGTGTTTATTTTTGAGAGGATCAAGTCTCGATACCATGTAAGTATACACGATATGTATAATGGGAGAATGATTAATATTTGGTTTATTGATTGATCGATTCACAATGCAGAATACAAGCCACATTTATAGCCTAACTTATGATCTATATAAGGTAAATAGACAATAATTGATCATGACATGCTAATCACTAATCACTAATCATGTACAATAATTGATCAAACCTTTGCCTACTAGTTGATCTTATCTCGCATTAGTGTACAATGATAAGGTTTTAAAAAGTACATTTTGAGGGTCGTTAAGCCCTTATTTGATCACTTTGTATCCGTTATTGCTTAATATCGCTCCTTTTCACTTTTAGGTCTCTTGAAGGCAAATGTGGAATGGCACTTATTTGGACTAAAAGCGCGAATATACGAAGAAAATGGCCAAAGTCGAATCGAGACACTCAAAGTCATTGAAACATAAGGTGACGGTGTCACACTTATACGTGACGCCGTCGGAGGATTTTGTGACGGACGTAAGCCAAAACTCCTATTTTCAAGTGACGACGCAAGTTATAAAAGAGTAGGCCGTCGCAACTCGTAAGGCCTAGATGTAATCCAGCATGGCCGAAGTCAAGAGAATAAAATACGAAGTCAAGAGAATGGCGTCACAAGATAAGGTAACGCCACAAGTCTAACGTGGCAAGACGAAACCCTAATGATGGCGACACGACGGCCACAAAACATAAGTGACGCCGTCGCATGTGTAATCTTATATATAGAATCCGAATTTTTCAAGATTTGTGTGTAGTCTTTGGAGTAAAACCTAAACCAAACCAAGGTCGTTTTGTACAAGATTTTAGGTTCCAAACCCTATCTTACACCAAGATAAGTGTTTTACTTCATTAATACAATTATGTCTTTGATTATTTGTGTGTATGCTTGCATGTTCTCCATGTCCGGCTAATTTACTTGTGTGTTTGCTTAGGGAGTATGAAACTTAATTATTGAATATTGATTGGTTGTCTCTTATCTTAGTTGATTAATGATCTAGTAATGCGATAGGTCATTCGTTGTGTACTTAATGCTTGATTAAATCTTTGTGAACCTTAGAATATAACCTTGAGTAGTTGTAAGCTAAACCATCCAAAGAGTGCCTTAGAGTAAGAGTTTATTATCCCAAGTGGGTTTTGTAGACGAGACCCTTTGGTAAGTTCAAGAGTTAGGAGAAACGCATACCCTACAACCTTAGACACACAACGCAACTAAGAATAAGGACGTGACAATTCAACCACCAATAGGAGATAATTAAGGAGTAGTAAAACCTAAGTAAACACATCTTTAAACTATCATACGAGCACACAATAATTAGACATAGACTACATACACCTTAGATTAGATAATTAGATAAGTAGAGTAATCGGTAGCAATACCAACCCCCAAATCCAAACCCCGAGATTCGTACCTTTCCTTTTCTTAAAAATATAAAAAGATAAAAAATAATCTTCCTCAACCCCAACCTTAGCGTAGTAACTTCTCACTAGCATTCCTATTCCCCTAGAGAACGATATCAATACCCGTGGCTTACCCTAATACTACACTACAACGATTAGGTTCATCGCCTAGGTGTTGAAAACTTGCTCGATTTAAAAGGAAGTTCCTTGACCTCGAACGACGCGCGTAGCGTTATCAAGTTTTACGCCGCCGGGAATAGAATAGCTAGTTAGTAGTCCACCTCATTTAGGTTTCTTTGCTTGATTCCTATCAAGTAAATTTTTCTTATTCTTAGCTTTCTCGTAGTCTATCCCCTTCTTCGTGACCTTTGTTCGTAACCCCACTCGCCATCATAGAAGGTGATAAACCACCAAGCAACAACTCCCCATCAAATAAACACCCACCACTCGATCTAACTTTTGCCAACCAACTCGAGCTCGCATTGTTAGTGAAATTGGAGAGCTTAAGAAACTTAATAGGATAATTGAAAATGCACTTGAAAAGCCCTCGAGGAATCCATCGGTACCTTAGATAGTGATTCAACCTCAAGTGATTCGAAGATGAAATTGTAGAAGGAGATTATAAGGTTTTGGAGATTATGGACTAAGTAAGGAGGAGAAGGAACTTAGGAGTATTTCGATTCATACCCTAATGGAAGGAAACCGCTTATCACTATAATGTAGTTAACTTCCCGCGACCGCCTTCAACCATGCATAAAAGTGGTGACCCTAAAATATCAAAATACCGTGCATGATTGGTTACTTATATAGGATCACACTTACATAGATTATATAGCACCCATGAACATAATGTCTAGGTTCTACTACAATTGGATCATGAGAGAAAATTAAGGACCCATGAGGGACCCCTTTACCCTAGGAAAGTGAGTAACTATGTTGGGAGGGTTAAGGGATTGTATGTCTTCGTAGGGAACTTCACATATAGGTGTGATTTCATGATCCTAGAAAATGTGAAAGGCATTATTGATGGAGTTTTAGGAGATGTGATACTGGGAGACCATTTATTGAGGAATCTAAGATGGTTTATGATCAAGAGGAAGGAATAGTCAATTTCTTGAATGAGACCGAATGTGTTAATATATAATGCCCCGCAAAATAAGAGGTTTGAGGGCATTGATGAGTTAGATGTAGATAGCATTCGCCTTTGAAGTTGATTGAAGGACAAGGTTCTCTATACCGCCTGTCTAGAATTGGGCCCCAAATATATTCGTGATGAGAACAGAGTTAAGATAATTGAATGTGCTTCTAAGAGGAGGAAAACGCGAGGGTACGACTCACGAGTCTAGCTACAAGACTCTTAAATAAAGAAAACGCCTGGGAGGCAACCCATGCTTAATTGTTTGCTTGTTAGTGTCATATGTCTTTCATTGATTGTTTATTCTCATGTTTAAATTTGTAAAATGTTTTATTTTGTTTTAACCTCGCCTTAATTGCATATAAAGGTATTTTACATAAGGGATAAGTGTAGGGAGGATTACACACGCTTTCAAAAGAAACGTAAACATGAGAATAACAATTAACTAAAAGATATATATGTGTTTGTTCAAGTCAAATGCTTGTATCGAGTCATAATGGATGTTTTGCGTAAATTTTTCCGATTCTAAAGATGTAAATTTTCCGAATTTTTCCAAAATCGCATCAAAGTGTTTGTCGATAACCGACGGCGTCAGATCGCAACTGACGGCCGTGAAGGAGTAAAACAACAGATTACTTTTTTCTCGCTTTCCGAGCTACTTATAAATTTTGAAATTTTCCAAGTCTTAATTTTCCGTAAATTCTTTAAACATCCATTCCACAAGCATTATATCCTAGTTTAAATCGAGTCTTATATATATTATTACCACCGATTTTACGCGAAGGTTTCGCTTTGTTTTCTTCAAGTGTGCAGTTTAATTTATCAAGAAGTTACATAAGATTGGAAGGAGCTTTTCACGCATAAATTCTTCTTGGAAAGGATTTAACCACTACTTCACACACGGATCTTACCGAGCTAATCGTGAGTACTAGTTTCTTCGCTTTTAATTACCTTCCATTATCATAACTTTGATATTTCGGGGAACATTGGGGACAATGTTCAATTTAAGTGTAGGGAGGGAAAATAAACGGAACTTTGAAACTATGCTTATCCTTGATTATTTGCTTTGTCCAATTGTATTTGTGTAATAAACCATGAGAAAATGTCGGTTAGGGTAATTTTGGCACCAAATTTAAAATTTTCATGACATATAGGAGTGGGCCATTAGTTTTAACAAAAGCTGCCTCACCGATAGGAAGTTGCATGACTAGCACAAAAACCCTTTACCACCTAAATTCCACCCAAAATGTGAGGATCGCCTAGATTAGTAGGAATTAAAGCATTCATCTTTAATGCTTAGAGTGTGAACCGTAGTATAATAGATTCTAGAACTTGTTTTGTGATGCATCCCAAGATCGCTAGTAAGATCAAGACTTGTGTAGTTAGGAATAACTAAATGATTAGAGGCATTAGGATAACCCTTGTTTGATACCCGTAATATAATTACTTTTTCCACATTGGTTAAGTAATTCCCCACACCCTTTATGCTTGTACTCATCTTTAGTACACGATACCCTAGTTAACCCCTCCGAGCCTATCCTTTTCGCGGTTCTTGATGTTTCGTTTTTCCGGAATATCAATGAAGAGCATTGTTTACACCCCACCCCCAAACATACACCCAAATCGCTTAGCCTACCCCAGATGCACTCACTTTAGTGCATTATTGTTATCACCCTAAACCCTTAGTTCAATTATCTCGTTGCTTGCATGAGTTGCTAAGTCGAGTCATATCCTTTGTATACAGCTTTGGGAAGATTGGGATTCATGGGAAAAGTTAAAGTTTATGAAATGACGGGAAGGGAACGTTAAATTCAAATTCTCTTTGTTCGCAGAATAATGTACCCCAAGTGTTTTGATCTTTTCAATTCGGGTCAAATTAGTGTTAGAGTAATAAAACTCAAGTGTAGGGATGTGCCTATAAATCCCTATCATTTTGATGTTACCATGAGGATGGCTCTAGTAAAAGTGTATGAAAAAAAAGAGAAAAAAGAGAAAAGAGAAATGAAAAAAATAGAGTAAAAAAAAAAAAAAAAAAAAAAAAACGGGCTACCATCCTACATCTATCATTTAAATTTATGTTTGTTTATTTCATTAGCTAGAGTCTAGAGTATCCGGCCTTGGCTTAGCAACGCCATTCTTCGATGCATTTAACATAGAGATTTTTGACTTGCCACCACTAAATAGCCTATCCCACCAAACCCTTTGTTTCCTACCGTAAGCCTAACGTTACAACCCTTTAAAGACCTCTTTGATAGTCTTTCCTAGGTGCTTACGCCAAAGCGATGGAGGTTTGATCTATTCTCAAGCCTATGGTAATCTATGTACTAGGACCGTTAATGAGTGTTTATCTTCCATTTCCAATTTGTTATATTTCATATACACCGAGAGAGATGCGAGTATCCAAACACCCCATGTGAGGTGCTAGTATGTAATTTCCGTGCTTGTTATGACTTTTATGGGCTTATATGTGTTGTGGACTGCTTTAAACCAATGGTTCATGACCCTAACTTATAAATTAATTACAAAGAACATTTGCTGATGACAAGCAAATACCAAGTGTAGGGATATTCATAACAACTCGTAAATTTCCTACCAATTTTCGCGGCTATTTTTTTTTTTTCTTTCGAACTATAATCGCGCCAAGTCACAGATTGCTTCTTTTGAAACTCACCTCGACCTCGATAATAAACATTATATAAAATAAATATATAATAAACTTTTATATTTTATCTCGCATCGGCCTCTAAGCTCAACACTACCCGATCCATCATTCATTTTTTTTGGGTTCTCGTGGTACAAACCAACCCAACCCAACTTACCTTAATTAGTCTTGGGCCTAGCCTTTTAGTTCTCAAATCCAAACGCACCTTTGATGAAATTTCTAACTCAATTATGCATGTGTAATTTTTGGTATATTTTCCTTGGCTTTTGTGACCTCATCAAAACGCAAAATACTAAACAAAACATCACTTGGTCATTTATGTCATGCAAGTTGGCTTATAATATTGTGGTGTCTTATTCTTTGGTTTCTGTGACTCAAGCGAAGCAACCAAAACACAAAAACAAACTTCACTTTGGTCTTCTACTTTTTAATATGTACATGCATGTATATGTAGTTCAAAGAGGAGACAAAGAGCAAAGTGAAACCACCCTACACTATATTTTAATAAGCCTAAGACACCCTTTGACCACTTGACTTCATTACCCAAGAGATCATATGTTTCCTTGCTC